>VZRW01004370.1:0-131089 GCA_013398125.1 Aegotheles bennettii | reverse complement strand
TATAAATACTATAGTAATATATATAATATAAAATTATATATACAGACACACAGAATTGTCTTTTTTGTATCATTTATTGCCAAGGCAATAAATCTCAAAGGTGCTTTTGGTAGTTTAGCGTTTGAGAAAACTGGCATAATGACAGCTCTTCTAGTAGATGATATTCTGTAATTTTTATTTTTTTTTCCAGAGAGCATCAATTATAATCCAGACTTTTCAGTTACTGTAGTTGGATACTTGGCAGGTAGAATATTACTTACTGCAGGACCAATTTACTCTTCCAATTTTTTAAAATACATCAGTTTAGTTTGGGATGTTTTAATATGTTATTAAAGACTCTTTAAAATTAAGAGGCAGTACTTAGCATGTCATCTGCATGACTGAAACTTGTGGAAAGTAGTGAGGAAGTGGAGAGTATTGATTCTATATGGAGTGAGGGTGTCCACTAAAGGTAACTTTGCTATAAGCCTTCAGAAAAAATAGCACAGAGAATTGTTTCCATGTGTTGACCAAATAGACAGTTAAGACTAATTTGTAATTCTTACAGCTTGAGGCTTTCAGTACTCTAAGGTAGGGAAGATTATTACCAGAAAAAACAATTCCTTTTCTAATTGTCTGGGTCAGAAGATTCATTGCTCTAGTGAAATAAGCACTGGTGAATTGTCCGTTGCATAAGAATGTATACCTATTGAGAGAGGATTCATCATCTTCAAGAGTAAGATGTAATAGCTTCTTCAGTTGATAACTGGAGTGCATGTGTAAAGATAAGGAATTTGCATACTATTGTGGCAATGGTAAGCTAATAATTTAGAAGTAATCTTTCCGTTTTCTTCATCCTCAGTAACGAACAGTGTTTGAGTATGTGCTCAAATGATTCATGTACCAAAAAGAAAAGAAAGAAAATGCTTCTTGGCAAATGTTATATATCAACAGTCATCCTTACTCAGAGCAGCCTGGAACATCTACTGCAGCTTTGAGATGACAACTAGAGCTCATGACTTTTGTGCCTAACTTCCAGTACAAAAGGAAGTTATTGGTGGTTCCCATCTCATTTTTATTTTCATGAGTCTTTCTGAACGTGCTTCAGAAAAGATTGTTGGTGAAGCATATCCATTTTCTTTTCATGGACTTCTCCAACATGGTCAGATGAAATTACTTGGGATCTTCTAGGGCAAAGACCTTCACATTCATGATACGAAGTAGTGCAGGATCTGTCCTTTTGCTGACAGAACTTCCATGGTCTTCACAGAAGTCTTCATCTATATTTTTTAGCCTGAACCCATTTTCAGTATCACTGTGCCTTCAGTAAGGATTTTGCCTGAGGCTCCAACGTGTTTCCAGCACCAATTTTTGAGTTACATTACTGCAAATCCTGAAAATAGCGTCAGTGATGTGCATGCTCACTGATTATCTATGACCTCTACCAATACCAATAGAATATTTTATTAAAATAAATCCTTTTGATTCCATTCTTTTGGAAAGGTTTCTATTGAGATTTGCCCATTAAAATATGAAAGAACTCTTAACATTTGAAATAATGAAGCTGAGTCCTTGTATCCAGGCTACATAGTTTTGCAAATGCAATTTCTGGAGTCTTTACTTCATTAAGGACCTTTAGAATATTAAGCGTTAACGCAGACTAAACTGAATACCTCAGAGGCACATGAATTTATATTAAGACTAAGCTTAAATCCTTCAAACAGCTTTTCCTACTTCACTATAAAAAGAGATGCAGCACAGACAGCCAGATTTAAACCTAGGAAACAAATGACTTCAAAGTAAAGGTTTTCACAATAGTTCAGCTAAATTTTTTGCACTCTAGATTGCATCATAATTAGGGGACGATTGATCTACAGATATATTATAATGACTGACTAAGCCTTTGAAAGATGTGAAGTTTGCCTGATAGTGTCACAGTGGGTTTCAAGTCAATGAGTTTAATGTTGTACGTGGGAAAAAAACCCAAACAAACAAACCAACAAAAATCTGCCTCACGTGTATGTGTGTGAACAACCCTATAGTATTTTTAATGAAATATTAAAGGACTTTAACTATCAAAAGCTAGCTAATATGTTTCCTGAAGCCTTATCGCTTCTCTTGGGTTTGTTCACTAGGCCTTGATGTGCGGAGTAACCAGCCAGAACTGGTCGGGATGTGGAATATATGAAATAAGACTTTAAACAGAAGTAATTTAGAGACAAAATGGAAGCTTATGATAAGCCCTTACTACTGAAACTAGTATAAAAACTTGACATTATTTTGCCTACCAAGCAGGAAAATAACATTTATTAGAGTGTGTGATTCTAAAGGCAGGTACAGCTTTTCCTTTACAGGAAATTGTGTGGTTAAACAAGTGTAACATGTTTTTCAGAGTTAAAACTTTTGCATATTATGTGAGTTTCCATAGAAAATATGAGAGGAACATCAGTGAGACTGCATTGTTGTCTTCAGGTCTGCATGAAATACTGTAGAGGCATAGCTACAGATTTGCTTAAAATGTGACTCCTATAGATATTTTATAGAAGCTTGGGACTTAAAACTGAAGTGAGTTCCTATCCAAGAGAAAACATCCTGAATTCCTGCAGTTATCGAGATAGGATCCTTGATGCATCTGGCTTGCAACCTTCATCATCATCATCACAGTATGACTCTTAGTTGCAGAGTTGTTGGTGTAGACAGGAACATAAAGCCAAAAGCTGGCCTTCAGTAACATATGCTTTCATCAAAGAAAGCAAGCCAGTGGGTAACTCATATGTTATTTGAATTAGATTTTGGGCTCCTCAGGACAATGATCATTACTTCTTGTACACACGTTCTGAGCATAGTAAATATGGTTGTAGTGTTTGACTGGAGTCTTTAGATGCTAAACGAATACTAGCAAAGGCTAATTCTAATAAAGGCTGAATAAACACCTATAATAAAAAGTTGCAGCACCAGACCTGTAAGTAAACTCTCCTTTCAGAGGTAGTGGATCGATCTATCAGAAATCACACAGTATCACACTGCCTCCTGGAGATATTCCTCAATTGTAGTATTTTCCAAATAATTCAAACGATCTGTTCAAACTGTTTAGTTCATTCTTCCACTTTTTTGTTTGGCTGTTGCATGTTGGTGGGCTGTTGCTTGTTGGTGGGCTCTTTCTTACAGAGGTAAAATGCTGGCTGGATGTATGTTTCTTTTCCACTGGTTGACAAGCACTGTGATAATGTGGCTGGTTTCTTGAAGATGAGAGTGCTTTTGTGTAAAAGTGGTGAGTTTGCTTTCTTCAGAAGCACTTTGATATTACCAATTAGTAGCTGTAAGGAAGTTTGTCTTCAAGAGATGTTGACACAAACAGTTGGAATTTATAATTACATTCTTCAAAGCCTCATGATAGGTAATACTAATTTGTTAGAACTCATACAGTGAATGAAGCAAATCTCTTTCATAGCCTCTTCTCTGAGTGATTACTGAATAGAACAGGTACTCGGATACCGTATTTGAGGCAATTTCAGGGTGGGAGAGATTGCATAGGCAATTTAGGGTTTTCTCTGTGAGTTTCAGCTACTTAATGCTTCAGATTTTAAAATCCTGCTGTCAAGAAGGAGGTTAACACAGTAGTTTACTGGACAGTGAAAGATTTTCAAATTATTATGAAAATGTGCATATTTATAATTTCTGACAGTGACGTTACAGAATACTTAGATTCCAAGATGTCATTTTCTTGTTACACAGCTTCATATTTAGTAAGCTAAGCTTGTGATTTTATTATTATTTTTTTTTAAAAAAGGACTATGTTCTTAAATCATATACGTTTAGAAATCTTGTCTCCATTAAGCAATCTAACTGTAGAGTGTAAAAATAAGATAGTATGATATGTTATTGGAGATTTAGCAGTGGATCTTTCTTTTCAATTGGTTGCCTATTTGAAAACTACTGATCTTCTGACACGGCAGATATTTGTCAAAGTGAGTGCAGTATTCAGGATGGATTTTGTTGGAGCCCTGGAATACACATATGGAAAAAACCACATATGGTCCATAAATGTGAAGTCCCAGAAGGTAATTTGAAGGACATGGAAATATGTTATGTCATGCTAAAATTTGGTCAGGCTCCATAGCTAAAAAGTATGGACAGCTGCAGGTTTAGTTTAAAAATATAGAAAAGTCCTTTACAAGTATAGAAGATCCCTATGGTAAAAACAAAGGTCGTTGAGCTGAGTATCCTGTCTCCAGCAGTGTCCAAAAGCAGAAGCTTAAGGAAAAAAGATCATAAAAAGAATATATATAATTATTTGTTGTGGGTTTTGTTTTTTTTCCCCCCATAAAGTAGCAGTCCCAAACAGTTGCGACTCTGATCCACCACTTTTGGGGCTTAATAACCTTTAGTGAATTTCTGTTCTGTGAACTTGCTCCTTAAATTCAGGTCAGCTTTCATTTGTAGCCTTCTGTTGGCAAAGGGTTCCACAGCCTTGCTAAATACTGGGTGAAAAAATGCTTCCTTCTGCTTGTGCTACAGCTGCCACCTGCTAGCTTCATTCCAGGCCTCCCCAGCTTCTCTTAGTGGATGGTGCAATGTGTAATTAAACATTGTTCACTCATGACATCAGTTATGACTGCACAGATCTTTTAAAAATACCGCACCCCTGAACTGCTTACTTTTCCTCTTGTAGGAGGGTGACTGACCAGCTCCTTTTTCTGCTAGTTCAGTCTTTGTATCTCACTTTGAAGTCCATAATCCAGCAGAGTGATATGTGCATCTGTCCCTGCCAGTTGCCTTTCTTTGTGTGTGGGATTCTGCTGTCACTAGAAGTAATTTGGTGCAGAGCGTGGCCTAGCCACAAAGGAGTGGTTTCATTTAGAAGAAAATAGAAATCTGTTTTAATTATTCATTAATTTAATTCACTGTTTTTTAGCTTGGACGCAGACTAATGCTGCACGTATAGGAGGAATAATACTAAAAGTATTTAGTACTAGTTCTAGTACTAAATAGGATTTGCATCTTGAGTTTGATGGAATAGTTCTTATACAGAATGTGAAATCAGTGGGTTTCATATAAATCTCTACATTTAGAATTGTCTTAGGAGTTTTCAGGGATGTTTATCCCCCCCCTTCTTAGCCCCACTTTATTAATTACCTGTTTGAGAACAGTGCTAGAATAATTGTTTTCTTCTGCTAACTTACTTGAGTATGTCCATATCAATTATTTATCCATGTAAAATTATGGAAGTGATTTGTAGACTGATATTTAGCATGTAAAAAGACCTTTGACTTACTTCTACCATCATAAATCTGAAATATTCCAGCTCTAAAATCTGGGCTTTTAACAATTATTTAGGTGAAAATGAAACTTTACAGAATCACAGAATCACAGAATTCTAGGGTTGGAAGGGACCTCGAAGGATCATCTAGTCCAACCCCCCTGCCAGAGCAGGGTCACCTACAGTACATCACACAGGAACGCATCCAGGCGGGTTTTGAATGTCTCCAGTGAAGGAGACTCCACAACCTCTCTGGGCAGCCTGTTCCAGTGCTCTGTCACTCGCACAGTGAAAAAGTTTTTCCTGATACTCACATGGAACCTCCTANCATGGATGAGGTCACCCCTCAGTCTCCTTTTCTCCAAGCTAAAGAGACCCAGCTCCCTCAGCCTTGCCTCATAAGGGAGATGTTCCACTCCCTTAATCATCTTAGTGGCTCTGCGCTGGACTCCCACAAGCAGTTCCATGTCCTTCCTGAACTGTGGGGCCCAGAACTGGACACAATACTCCAGATGTGGCCTCACTAGGGCAGAATAGAGGGGGAGGAGAACTTCTCTCGACCTGCTAACCACCCCCCTTCTAATGCACCCCAGGATGCCATTGGCCTTCTTGGCCACAAGGGCACATTGCTGGCTCATGGTCATCCTTCTGTCCACCAGGACCCCCAGGTCCCTTTCTCCTACACTGCTCTCCTTTAATACAATTTTTATTAAAAAATATTTGCTGTATAATGCATTAACTGTCTTGATCCAAGAAACGTGTTCCGACTAAGTGGGAGTTAGGAACCTTATTTTTTTTATAGGCAGCATGCATTGTTTACTTAAAATAATCCTGTCAAAAAAGATCACAGAATCATGGGACCTCTGGAGCATAATAAAGGGTCAAATTAGATCAGGTTGCTTTGTGCCTTGCCTACTTGAGTCTTGCATATCTCCAGGAATCCCTGAACAAGACTAAATTTGCATTCTTCAAGACCAGCACTGTAGTTCTTTAATTGTCGTGTTCACTTTTTTAGGATCTTATGGTCACTTTTGCAGGAGCTGCAGCTGACCTTCACATTTCTGACATGTCCCTTAGTCCCCAGAACTCTGATTTAAACACAGTTGCTATCTTAACCTATGGCATGAGATGTACATGCTGTGTTGCAGACCAGTAATTCTGTTATTTTACAGTGCTGTTATCCACTTGCCACTTTCAGTGAAGTGAGCCTTAGCATGCTTCCTATGTGGATGTGAAACCACATGGACATTAAAGAGGTCTTGAGACTATGCTTAGCTGCATAGGGAAAGATACTCTTAAGAGTTTGGAGCATGTTATACTCTCATAGCCATCCAGGTATAAGTATACCCACCATTATTTTTTAGCCAAGCAGGCACATATGGATCGTTCCATCTTAAAAACTGTGAGCTTTGATCATAAACATTATGGTCCTTTTAAAGAGAATTTTATTAACATAAGGTAGATTATTGCAAAAGACTTGGTTTCCATGCATTTAAATGTTTGAGTTTTAAATGATTTGCAGTCAACTCAAAATCAGTTACTTTTTACTGAAGCTCTCAAAATACACAGTTTTTCTAAAATGTCAGTGAACCAAGAAAAGTAGGATAGAGAGCAGCTGTTTGAATGAATAGCAAGCTATTAGTCAGAACACCTCTTAAATTTTAAAATGCACACTTCATTACTGATATCTTTTCAATTTATTGTACATTCATTTGAGCTAATTAAAAACACATAAACATGATTTTAAAACAGGAAAGAATAATGTCTCTGCTGAAACATTCTTTATATCGTCTCAATTTTCTCTTTTAATTATTGCATTTAAGATAATTCTTATGCATTCTAGCAATTAATTCTGAGTTGTTACACGATTTTATATTGTTTTGAGTAGAACTGGAAAATACTGAGTATGAAGTCTATTTTAAATATTTCTGTTTAGGTTTTCACAAAATTTACTTAGAACTACAGCACATGAAAATTCCATGAAATTAAGAGATTTGAGACTAGTGAGCTTTGTCCCTATTTTTCCCATTTGTCGATTTGGTAGGATAACAAAAGGGTATTTATGGGATTTTCAACTATTTTCAGACTATGTAGCCTATTGAAGGTTTCATCTTGGTCCCTTGTAGTAGAACTCCTCTAGTATGAAAATTGTGTTCAGGTTGTTTCAGTGTTACAGAATCATAAAATGGTTTGGGTTGGAAGAGACCTTTAAAGGTCATCTAGTCCAATCCACCTTCAGTGAGCAGGGACAACTAGATTGTGTTGCTCAGAGCCCCATCCAACCTCACCTAGAATGTTTCAGGGATGGGGCATCTACCACCTCTCTGGTCAATCTGTTCCAGTGATTCACCACCCTCATCATAAAAATTTTCTTCCTTATATCTAGTCTGAATCTACTCTTTTATTTAAAACCATTACTCCTTATTTTGTCATTATAGGCCCTATTAAAAACGGCTTATATAGGAGAATTTTAAAGTGGAAGCACCACAATGCTCAACAAAACTATTAAAACAGCTGTGAATATTTCAGCATCTGCACAAAATTTGTTTCCATTCCAGGAAAAAAGAAAATCTGAAGGTGATATTTGTCCCTAGATCACAATGTTTATTGTTCTCTGGGGTAGTAGTAGGAGCAAAGTAGCTAAATTTCCTATAACTTGTATGAAAAATTTCCTAGCTTTGAGGGCAACAGCAAATTTGGGAAACAGTAATGACGTCCAGCAAAAACAGTTGTTTATTTTGTAAGTATCTCTGAATAAAGGTTAATTATATTCCTCTTTGATTTAACACTGTGTGAAACTAAACAAAACCAGCATTACTCATTTTTTACTTTATTTTTTTGGTTTAAATTCCAGCATTCAAAGAATAATTAATGTCAGGCAGTTGCCCAAGCAAGCCTACACTCTACAGTAAATAGCACTTTCTAATTAGTGCTGATGTGGATTGGAGACTGAATATCTGATTAAAATGAATAGCAGCAGTTGAGGTTAAACTTTGTGAACTGTATAAACCCATGCATTGTGTAACCTGCTTTCTCTCTATATTGCATACATCATGTCCATACATGATCCATACATTGTGCTGACATTTGCATAGCTTCTTCCCGAAAGTCCAGTAACTCTATGGTGTGTGAGTCAGACATAATGTCCCTTTTGCATTAATCCTAGCAGAAATGCTGTGTGGCCCTGCAGGGGCCTTCAGGTCCAGACACTGGAAACCTCATCCAGGCAAGCCAAAAAGGGTACCCCAAGAGCGAGGCCCAGAGATTCCTCATCAGGTACCCAGGGGAATTAAGGTCTGGAATCATAGAATCATAGAACATGCTGAGTTGGAAGGGACCCTCCAGCATCATTGAGTCCCTGTGCAGGACACCCCAGGAGTCACACCATGCGCCTGAGAGCATCATCCAAACTTGGTGCTGTGACCACTGCCCTGAGGAGCCTGTTCCAGTGCTCTATCACCCTCTGGGTAAAAAATCTTTTTGTGATACCTAACCTAAACCTCCCCTGATTCAGCTTCCTGCTGTTACCCCAAGTCCTGTCATTGGTCACAGGAGTGAAGAGATCAGTACCTGTCCCTTCTCTTCCCCTCGTAAGGAAGCCGTAGACTTCAATGAGGTCACCCCTCAGCCTCCTCTTCTCCAGGCTGAACAATCCAAGTGACCTCAGCCACTCCTCACAGGTCATCCCTTCTAGGCCCTTCACCATCCTTGTGGCCCTCCTCTGGACTTGCTCCAGTAGTTTGATGTCCTTTTTGAGCTGCAGAGCCCAGAACTGCACACAGTACTCGAGGTGAGGCTGCACCAGTGTGGAGTAGAGCAGGACAATCACCTCCCTTGACCGACTGGCCACGCTGTGCTTGATGCACCCCAGGACATGGTTGGCCCTCCTGGCTGCCAGGGCACACTGCTGGCTTGTACTCAGCTGGCCATCAACCAGGACCTCCAGGTCCCCCTCAGCTGTGCTGCTTTCCAGCCACTCATTCCCCAGCCTGTACATACCACCAGGGTTGCCCTGTCCCAGGTGCAGAATCTGACACTTGCCCTTGTTGAACTTCATGTGATTGGTGATTGCAACACAGAATATTTAATTTTAACAAAAAGGTAAAGAAATTCTGAAAGGGGAGAGAGGTAGCTACGGGAATTTTTTGTTTGTTTTTTTTGTTTTGTTTTTTTTTTAAATAAAAATTAATTACTCACATTTAGATAATGACATATATCTTGTGTAGAACTTTTAAGCCAAACAATGGACTGTATTGGAAAACTGCATCCTTTTAGTTAGCCATATAGTTTCTATAGGAGGATTTTGTCCAAATTAGGTATCACATTCGCTTCTTTCATATCTTGGTCGGTGAAGAATTGCTCTAGATTAAGTCTCTTGTTTCTATGGGATTTGTAATGCAAGTAATAACAACACTTCATAATTAAGGAGTTTGTTCTTCTTGTTTTCTTATTGATGAAAACTGCTATGTTTTTGTCCTGTTTAGTTACAGTTGTATTTATGTAGAGGCTTAATTATTTGTCTGTTACAAGTAGAGACAATAGTAAGCGTTAGTGGTTTTTTCTTTCATTCAAAGATGAGACTATCTGAAGACCTTTCAAAGTAAAATATTTGAAATTTGGCTTATCATTCATTCCCCTCAGATTTTCTTTGTAGTCAGGATTTAAGCTCTAAACTGATGAAAAAAGTGTTGCTAAAGGCTATTCTGTATAAAGGGAGAACCCAAACTCACTCAGAAAGGACATCTTTGTATGTGAGGAAATGCAGTACATGCCGTATTCTGTACATCACTGTGCAATTATTAAACTGTTCTCTAAGATCCAGAACATCAGTAAGTCAAAAGACAAAAATTTCAGAATCTGCTGTCCAAGATTTTTTTGCACTAATAGTTGTGATTTTAATCAAGACTGAAACCATTCCCTTTTTTCCATTTTCTAATAACCATGTATAGAAAAATAAATTATTTGAATAACAAGTATTCATGAAAACAGTGTACTGTGGAACTAACGCTCCCTTAAATGAGAATCTTAGCCAGAAATACTGCATTTTGCATAGATGCAGTTTGTACGTCTCTGCTGGAAAGCAGGCTCTTCCTTTCAAAAGCCCTGCATTTTCATCTTTTCATCTCCCACTGTTGAAGAATGCTGTTATAAAACTCTACCCACTATAAATTTAAAACTACCTATACAATATAAATTGAAAAAAAACCCCAAGTATTCTGGAAAATTCTTTTATTTACATGTGTGATAACAGTATAAATAAAATTGTTAGTTTATGGTGTTTTTCTTTATTATATGTTTCTTTGCAGAGATAGGAAGCAAAATTACATGCTTACTTGCAAAAAAGAAGGTCATTGCTGTCAATTACTAGATTGCATGAAGCTAGCTGCACTGTCAAAAAAAGTGCCCCATCCTTGACTCTGAATTCTTGACTCATTCTTCAAACCTTGTATGAACTTCCTGAGACTATGTTCATACCCACTTTCAGAAGATTTCTTTTGATCCCATTGCCAATCATCCAGTCCTTACTGCAAAATGCTGCAAAATAGGAAGTGTCTCAGTGACACTAGCTGGCTAGATTAAACTGGTGAAAAAAGATAGCTGCCAGACATACTTTGTGTATCCCTCTAAGTTTTGTATTGCTTAAAAGGAAATCAGTAGATGCCAATGATGTGTATCCACTACTTGCCAAATAGAAACTAATTACTGGGCAAATTAACATAGGTGTAATTAGTGAGCATCAAGATTTTTTTGATAGTGGTTAGTTTATGACTAAGCTTTGACAGTTGTCAGGTTTTTTCTTGACTGATGGGAAAATGGAGAACTTAGAAGTGTTTTTTTGTTGTGCTGCTGAATGGTTATGTTACCAAGTAGAATTCCTGCTCAGGATGGTAGTAGAACTGAAAATTTATCACAGAACACTTTGAAATCCTAAGTAACAGGAATGTGAATTACGTGGGTGGTCAGTGTAACTTTCATGGTTCAAGTGAAGGGTGGAATAATCCTCAAATCTGTTTCCATCATCTGTGAGCTGCTTTGGTCACTTTTTCACCTGATTTGTATCTCAGATAAAGCTGTGCTAGAATTGCAGTAGAGGTGACCTTTATTAAAAAAATACTTTTCCGTTGATCCTGTTGCTGAGGCAATAACCTGACTGGCTTCACATTTTTTTTATATATGTGCTTATAAATTAAATATATGCACAATATATGAAATAGGCTTTTGTTCTTTTCTTTGTTAACAGATAGCTGACTACATTAAAACCCAGCACATTCAGGTGTGGGTATCCAGAGATGGCTATACCATCTCTGCTAGCTTAGAACTGACTCATCAAATTTTGCCTTAAAAATAGTGTGTTTGTGGTCTGCACATACTGAGCCATATAAATTCTTTATAAGACATTTTCTTCTGTGGGAAAAATATTATTTTGAAAAATAATACTAAAATTACTGAAATGATATTTTTTCATTTTAGCCATTGATACTATGAATTTTATACCTTTTTGAAATATTATGTATTGTAATGCTATTAAAAAGCTACTGTTCGTATCATTATATTTTTCCTGCTCTCGTTGGAGACTCTATCAGTAGGTTTTATTTTGTTGTTCCAAACAGATCTTCAGTTTGTTAATACTATCATGCTATTACAAGTAATATGTGCTCTTAATCTAATTTCATTCTTATGAAAAATATAATACACAGAATCTGGAAAAATTAATCTGATTAGTTATATGATTCATTTAAAAATCTCATTTTCAAACGGCATTAATAGATAAGATAGAATGTCTAATTCAAGTGAATTCAAGTTGTATTGAAAACCTTATAAGGAAATTTTATATGAAAATAGGATAGAATAACTGTTTTGTCTCTGACTTTTAAAATGCTATATGTCTAATTAATAAATAATGGATTCCCTTTGCTTTCAGAGCAGAGAAAATCAACTTCATGAATATCAGTCATCACAAGGATGGGGAGCATTTCAACATGACTTTAGGAAGTTCTGTTAATGCATGATGAAACTTCCAATGCTTTAATTTTCACATAATTAATCTTGTAGTATAATTCAACAAAGGTAAATTAGAAGACTCTACAAAAAATAATAATAAATCCTTTTACAAGAACTGAACAGAAGTGCCAGGAGAATTTGGTGTCATTACATGAACATCAGAGTCTGGCTAGGAATCCATCTCCTACTCTGGGAGTACACGTCCTGTCCCACAAACATGAACTGCCTTCAGACAATTGGTAAGACCTGCCTATAGGTCCCTCTTTAGGCATAGAATTGGGTGTTCTGGGCCTACTGCAGGCATTGTGATAGCTACCTGGTTGAAATGCACAGTAATAGTTGGTTCGTTGCTTGTGAGAAGAGTGCAACATCCTTAGAGGAGGGTTTTACACCTTTCTCTCGGTAGTAATAATTTTTAAAATAAAGGCATTCATCAGTTACTTCTCTGTGTATTTCCTTGAAAGCTGAAGTTAAACTGTAAAAATAGGTGTCTACCACAAAGACTGGGAAACTGATTGGAGCTCTGGCAGTAGAGAGGCAAACCATGTATGCAGCATTTGATTTACAGCTGGCCAGTGCAGTTTCACCTGCTGCAGAATGGATGCCTCTGTGTTCTAACAGGAGAAAAAGATGAAGGGAAAAAGGATGGCTTGTGCGGCTCAAGTTATTGCTCAGTGCTTCCCATGAGTCAGTAAAGCTGTGGCCTAATTAAACTATGCCTGGTGCATCTTTCTTCCCTCATGACTGGGACAATATCTTCTGCTGCTAATAGTAATCCAGCGTAAATGAAAGAAAATGTCAATCACTTTCATGGAACTTCCCAGCAGAACTGATAAAAACATAAACAAGCAAGTATTATTAATCCCTCTTTTATTAAAACTGACTTAGAAGATCTTTATAGATTAGCTCAATGACTTTTCTTTATTGTTTCACAGAGTGATGCATCAAACACTTTGACTGCAAGAAAAGGCTGATTCTTGAAAGTCTTTCTAAGGGTAACATCTGTAAGACAACCGAGTTTTTTTCTTTCTTACTGACGTCTGTTCAGCAGAATTTACAGATTTACAAACCGAACTTGAGAGAATTACTTGAAAAAATTGTTTCAAGACTACGGTTTACGTTCTTCTGCTGTTCTGGATATTATCTTTTCATTTTTTTTAGTAATCAAGCAGCAGTCTGAAGTTCCAGCCAAGCTGCAGGGCACCTCTGTCTCCTCATTCCACAGCCCTGCATGCTGAGGGCACAGCCTCTCCAGGTTTTCTGTCCCTCCTGGAGGTACAGGCCTTGACCCAAGTTATGGTCTTAGTTATTTAGCTGTCCTAGGAGTCTGAAGGACTTCTGTGCCCACTGGTTTTATTCTAAGATGTTTTTTCCTGTTTAAACCAAATATAACCTTAAATCTTCTGTCTAGTGTTATGCCTAACCTTGAATTCTCTATCTTTGCAGTGCATTTTCTCTTTTAATTTATTCTGTGTCTCTCTCCATCTGTTGGTAGTTTTGGTTGCTAGATTTCCCAGATGAACTGATAATAACCCAATAATACTGTAAAATGTGTAAGAAATAACATCCAACTTGTCTTACTGTAATAATCTTCTTAAAGTCTAGTGTGCCCTCAAATGAAAATTGTAATCGAAATGCATGCTTTTTCGCAAAGGAAAATGAAACATCTGAGATCTCTTTCTCAGTTTTTATCCCTTGTAATTTTTCTGAAAAAAATCAGGGAAAGTATCTATTGTAAGACACTTCTATAAAACAGAAAAAAAAAAAACGTTAAAAAAACTCAAACAATAGCTCTTGAAAAGTCTTCTGTTATCATGAATTTTGCTGGAGTTATTATGGACTCATTGGTTGAAGTTTTGAATGTTTATGAATCTCGAGAAACAGACATACATTTCTAACCTTTGTGCTTGTGGGAGAAAGTTATGACTTGTCATTAAATTATGACTTGTTCTTAATCCCTTTTCCCTCTCTTGCCAACTCCTTCCCCATCCTATTTCATTTCCTTTCACCCTGTTTTCCCTTGGTATAGGATTTGCCTATGCTAAATTGTTATAAAACATAATGTCATAGAATCATAGAATGGTGTGGGTTGTAAGGGACCTTAAAGACCATCTAGTTCCCACCCCCCTGCCATGGGCAGGGACACCTCCCACTATGCCAGGTTGCTCAAAGCCCCATCCAACCTGGCCTTGAACACCGCCAGGGAGGGGGCAGCCACAGCCTCTCTGGGTAACCCGTTCCAGTGTCTCACCACCCTCACAGGAAAGAACTTCTTCCTAATATCCAGTCTAAATCTATCTTCCTATAGTTTGAACCCATTCCTGCTTGTCCTATCACTACATGCTCTTGTAAAAAGTCCCTCCGCAGCTTTCCTGTAGGCCCCCTTCAGGTGCTGGAGAGCTGCTTTAAGGTCTTCCCAGAGCCTTCTCTTCTCCAGGCTGAACAACCCCAACTCTCTCAGCCTGTCTGCTAACAGTTTTATGGTAATCAGAATTTTTTGAGCTTTGACTCATAATTTCAAGCACTGAGCAATAGGAGAGGCAATGTTCATGAACAGATGTTTTCAGACCTTCAGTAGACAAGATATTTTTCAATTATTTGGTGTTCTTCTCTGTATCACTTTACTGGCTTGATAGAGAGATTTTCATGTAAACCGACTTTTCATGTAATACTTCTTACAATATTAACTTCTTCCATAAGGTATCTTATGAATTAATTGATTAAATAATCTTTTTTTATCTATATAAAACTTATTTATTAAATTTACACAGAGGTCTGAAATAGAGTCTCCAGGAAGAAGAACATGTGTCCTGGTTTTACGTTCTGGTTTCAACCAGGCCAGAAGAAAATTTCTTTTTATTAATTTTACTTTTCTGTTAAATCTCTTCTGAGTAACTGCACTTCTGAAATTAACAGCATGTTTTCCAGTCAGTGTCTCCTTCTATGATGTTTATAGTTATTGCTGGAGAATGGTATGAAGAAAATCTCATACTTATTCCAATAGAATCTAAGGTCACTGCTTGGCTCTGCTAAACTTTGAAACAAAAGGGAGGAAAAGTGGTCACACCTGCAACCCTTCTGCAGAAGGACCAGATGGGTGATGTAAAACTGACCAAACGAGGTGTTCCATCCCATGTGCATCATAGTCAGTAGAAATCTGAGGGATCACGAGGGTCAAGTTCTTTGGCCATAGCCGGTGTCCTAGGAGGACTCCGTTTGTTCTCCTGCCTTTGATCCCGATCTGTGTGTTCCTGAATCCGTGCATTCCTGAATCCAGTTCCCATCTGCTATTGAGTCCAGGAGTCCCATCTGGGACTTTCCCAGGGCCTGCCCTGCAGCCTCAGTGGTGACGTGAGCATTAATGGGGGGAAGCATGATAGTGGTTTTGCATATATTTGTATATATTTCCTGATTTTCTTTTTAATCTTTGTTTCATTTAAAGCTAATTACTTTAGTTTCCAACTCATAAGTCTCTCTGCCTTACTCTCTTTCCTTTCCCTTTTTGAGAAGAGAGAGAGGTTAATAGAGAGGATCTGCCATTCATTTAATTGCTGGCCCAAAATTAAACTTTGGCACAATGAAAGTAGACAGTAGTGACATGAATAGGATGGAGCTTGATCTATATTTTCAGTGTATTTCCTGATTTTATTTTCTTTCTTATTTTGTCTTTTTAGGTAACATTTGTTGGCATAAGATTGTTTCAGTTGCTGTCTGAGTTTGGAAAATAAGTAATACACTAGATTTTATTTCAGTCTAATTACTACTGAGAGGATTCTAGAATATGTGCATTCATGTACATACATGCAGTTGAGTGAGCACATGGAATACTCTTAAGTATGTTTCACTCCCTTATAACACCTGGGGGAAGGCTCTACAGCAAGTGCTCATGTTTTTCCAAGATGTTAATTGTATCTTACCCTGTAATTCTAACACTAAGGTTTGTGTAGTTCACTATACTGGTATAGGAGTTTTTCTTCCATACAAATGTATTTTGTGAATTCTAGTCAGAGCTTTCCTCAGCCCTTGTTTAAGATGGAGGGTTAATTTCACCCATAATAAAACAAGAGTCTTATCTTCCCTTCTGTATCACATTTTTTTTGCTGATTTTCTTTAAAAATAAATCCCTTGGATTTCCTTCAGGTGCCCTTATATTTTGTTAAGATCAGCAGTTGCAGCCAACAGCCATATCAGCTAAACCAAGAAAATTGTCTGTGTTTTGACCTTTACTTAACATGAAGACAGTAGGTTAAAATAATGCATAGAACTGCCGTACACTTAAATCCCTAGAGTCTTTCTAGTAATGAAGATTCTAACAAATTCCTATCTTAGATTTTTCTTTTGTTAGTACTACTTCTAGAAAGTAATTTCTGCGTCTTTCTTTTTTTTTTTACCTTTTTTTTTTTAATTCAGTTTTATGGTTAAGGTCTGTCTTTCTTCATTCTGTACATTTTTGCTCATTGTCCTTTTCATCCCTGCCTCCAGTCCCCCAGATTCCTCCATTAACTGTTGATCTCCCTGAAATAAGCAAGTAAGAAAAAGAGAGATGATAATTACATTGCTGATCTAGTTGAGTAGTGTTGTAAATAGCTTATATATTGATTAAGGTTATACAGTTATCTCTAGTTTCATGTTGCTATCAGTCAAACTACCAGTTGGGGAATTAGTACCAAATGAAAAATCAGCTGGTGCTTCATGGGCAGTGTCTGCAATCCTTCCTCTATCCTATAGTCTCTCTTGTTTATCTCATCTTTTCCATCATTGTGGTTTTTGAGAAGAAAAACTAAGTGTGAACCAAAAATTCAGCATGCAGCTGCTTTGGGCATTTTTTAGAATGAGGTTTTTGATAAAATTATAATATAGAGGGAGTAGCAAATCAACGTGCGTACAAATGGCACAGGAGATTCTTCAGAATATTTTCATTATTCTGTAGGTAAAGGGTGGTGGCTATAAATCACAACTAAAAAAAAGTTTTAAACAAGGTTATTTTCAGCAATAATTTTTTTAATAAAGAACTTGACATTTGTTTTGGCAAGCCATTGACTAGCCATGCTTGGGTTTTTTCATTGTTTTCAAAGCATCATACAACTGAACAGACACTTTTCAATGTCACAATGAATTTGTTTGATGCGTTTTGGAGTCCTTTGTTTCTGAAGACTTACTGTAATGTCGATCCAGTGTAGACACTCAATCTATTTGAGAAAGAAGACTTAATTACACTATTGCCAGAAAAAAAGCAACCTTCTTCAGGTTAAAGATGATACATGTGGCAGCAATTCAGCATGTCTTAAAGTATTTTTAGTTGCTGATTAATGGAAGGCATACTTTCAAGACCCTGAAAGATTAGTATTACTTCTGTTTTAAGGTTTACTTGCAATATATTTGTAATTAATATGTCCTACTGGGGATGCTACCATGCTGTGTCTTTATTTTCTTTCTGAAAACTTTACAGAAAAAAACAAACAACATATTATTTTGTTAAACCAAATTTTCAACCTAACTTGAATAGCTTAAATACTGCAGAAAGGAAGAAAGACATATACACAGGCAGTTACAAAGGCTAGTTCTATTTTTCCCTCAAGATACAAAGCAATATAATTATAATCTATTATCAAAATGTTATTGTGCTCATATTCCCAGAGTAATTCAGGAACATTGCAGGCACAACTCTTTCATAGTGTTACAGAAGGTCACTTCAACTTTATGAAAAATGTTAAAATGTTTCCTTAGAAGTGCATAGGTCTTGTGCTTCTCCTCTGCAAAAATTACTTTTGTTCTGCAAGATTAGGAAACAAAATAAAGTCTCTCTGATTTAGTCATGTGTTGTAATTTTAAATTTGTGCTGTATAGAGTAAGTAATAGAAAACTTCAGGAATACCGTGCATGACTTGACTTGCATAATGGCACATGATTGTTCATGCCATAATTTAAAGCATTTTATCAAAACTATTTCTCATACTAAATATAAAGCAGGAAATAGAGTTGCTATTATTTGTTAAACAGATAATTCAAGAGAATGAGCAGGGTGAGTAAATCATACATGAATCTATTGGGTACTAGTTTTCAGATATTTTAGGCAGTCAAGTGGCAGCATGTGTGTTAACTAGAAATCAGCTCTTAGTTGGAATAGGTTGTACAGGCTGTGAAAGCTGGCTGGAAAACAAGGATTCCCACTGCTGTAGCAAATTTTTATATCTGAAATTTGTTTGCTTCATGAAACAGAAACAAGGCTTTACTTAAAAATGAAGGGATTGAAAGGAACTGTTGCCTGAAGAGCAGTCAGAGAGAAAGGGAGTCATGCTAGAGTAGCCAATAGCACTAAAGTTTGTGCTGTACACATAAATATTTATTGATTGAGGAAAAAATATAAGTCTAGCACTGGAAACTGTTTTTAATTCTGTCCTCTGTTTAAGAAACCTTCTGAAGGAATTGATGCCTTCTGACAAAATACATTTTTCATAAAATTCCCAGCTAGTTCTAATGAGTGTTGTAGTGAGTACCAGAACAACACTGCTGACAGAAAAGCAAATGTGTAACATGGATTCCCAATTCTAAATAGCTCTGTGGTAAAAATGGAAGATGTGCAATGTAGGTCAGCATGGTGTTGGTTCTAACAAATGAAAATACAGATGCTTCCTCTCAAATCAATCAAAGCATCTGTGAAACTTCACAAATCAGAAATAACGTGGACATGTGAATCTACTTGACACTGCACAAAATAATCACTGTTTTTCATTGTGGTTCTCAATTGCTCTCATACATACAAAAATATGTCAGTATTTATAGCTGCATGTAAATGTTTCAGTGACTAAACTATACCAAATTGTATTTCTGTATTGTTAAAATTTAATGCATTAGTCAAAGCACCAGATCAGAAACCTGGCTTGAATTTTAGAAAGAATAAATTGGCTTTTACCATTGTCATATGGGGGAAAATCCCAAATATTTCCTTTCATCTTTGCTGATGCTACATACAAAATGTAAACTGTGGTTTAGCCACTTATGATAATGAAGCCCTGATTCAGTGCGGTTCCAGGTATGTCCTAGTAACATAGATACATTTCTTAGATCCTCACTAGAATAAACTGGAAACTTCTCTCTGTGTAATTCCAAGTTTGTTTCTGTTATATGAAAGAGCTCCTCCTAGGCACTCAAACTTGATACCTCTTTCTGGGTGTTTGGATTTATTTATTTTTTTTTGGCAAATAATCTTTCCTATTTTTCTCCTGAATTGCATCTTAATTGTTAAGTCCACTTTGTGTTCTAGCTTCATTAGTATTTAGTTCTGGCTTGATTGTTTGATTTAATGGTGTGTGTAGAAATAGTAAATTATTGGATTTGTTTCTCACAAACAATATTTGATAGTATAATTTTAAGAGGGAATAAAGACTGTACATTCCTTACCATAAGAAAAGTTCTTGAAATAAGGTAGGCAGCAGTCTCTCTTATGCAATAGAACATTGTTAAAAACAGATATATTAGAACCCTATCGGTTGTAAGATATTTTCCTCCTTTACGTTGCGTCATACATTTTATATTTATTATTTATTTAGGTAGCAGAGTGTGGATAGCAGACAGCAGGTGGTATACGCCACTTTGCAAGACAGTGACTTTTACAGCTTTATGGTCTTATTTTAGCAATTCAATGATTCCTTTTTTCTGTTGTTTGAACTAACTAAATCCATTGTTTCATTTCAGTTTGGAAGACGTTATATTGAAGATCTTTTTCGTGATTTTCAAGATGGACGAAGACTTCTGGAGCTCCTGGAATGCCTTACAGGCCAAAAACTTGTATGTGTATATTAACATGTTTACTGTATATTGAAATCTTGATGTTGTGATAGTTGCGGCAAGTGTTGTTCATTAATTTCCACCATTAATGAAGGCCCATGGAAATAGTATTTTTTAGGGATCTGAGTATTTTCAACTTTCATTTGAAACTGAAGAAACATTGCAACTCAGAGCTAGGCATATATTTGAAATGAAAGTGTTCTACTTTGCTGTATGTACTTATTAAGGAAGTGTGGCAAACAGAAACAAGACTGAGACAAGGTTCATTTAGATATTTAGATTTTATCTGGAATTCATAAATTATTCATCCCTAGATCTTTGTGCCAAATACAGGAAATAGAATTTACTGTGTAGAATTAGAATATTTTGCTAATAAATTCCATACTTACAGTCTGTATATTGGAGCTGTACATGTCTGAAAAGAGAGAACGGTTTGCTGTTATTAACCTGAAAATTCTAAAGTGACATGTCACACATATTTTTGAATATCTTCTTTTGTGTTCCTGCTGGGACTTTGTGAGCTTGGGATCTTTCTTCAAAACTTGCTCATAAAAGAGTAATGAAGCAGTCTGGGAGTTTGAGAATAAAAATCCAGAGAGAATATATTTGTAAATAAATATTAAACAAACTGATACATATCTGTTTGGTTGTCATGTTTCTAAGTTGTGCTGTGGAGGAAGACTAATAAAAACAATCTGGAGTTATCTGATTTTATATACACTTCAGTGATTCATTCACTGATAAATGACAAGATACCAAATTACATTCCAACTTTGGATCCAGTTTGTTTCAAAATTATTTCTTTATTTCTTATTGTGAAGACGTGTATGCATAATGTATGGTAATATTCTCAGTGTTGTCTTAAATATGAAACAGAGAACTATGAGTGTAATGTAAGATTTGGGTTACATATAGTGTATTCTAGTGTCTGATTTGGGGCAGTTATTTTTGTTTTATTTTCTTTATAGGCAAAAGAAAAGGGCTCCACAAGAGTTCATGCTCTGAACAATGTCAACAAAGCACTGCAGATTTTGCGAAGAAATAACGTAAGTAATCAGCCAGAGTGAGAACATCCTGTAGATAGCATACTTAATGCTTTGTAAGTGTTGGATCAAACTCTGGCCTGTCGTATGCTATTGTTGGAGTTATGACAGTTTTATTAATGTGACTTAGATGCTTTGTCGTTCAGCACCAGGATAGAATGGATTTCAAAGAGTTTAAAATCCTCTGCTAGCGAATGTTTGAATAATGAATGCTATCTGAATACTGATCAACATGCACAGTTTTATGGTAGTGCATGGTGTTTAAAATAGATTTTAAAAGGTTAGCTATAAGAAGTCATCCATACCTAGTTAGAAGGGGCTACCTATCAAAATACCTACTCACAAGCTTTGATGATTATGACGTGTCAAAAACTGAGGCTTTTCCTACAACAAATCTTTTTGGTAAATTGTCATTGATGTCTGGTCCTTATGGTTCATAAAATTTAGGAAATTAATCATATCAAAACCACTTTCCATTCTCCTTTATCAAGACTGACTTTTCAGGCCAGTGTCCTGTGCATAATTTTTGAGTAAATATTCTCATATCTTCCTTCTGCAAGCATTCTAGTGGACCCATAACTTTAGCAGACATTTTCAGTGACCAACTAATTTTATCATATTTCCTCCTCAAGAATAAATTCAAATAAACTACATTTGCTTAAACTTAACAGTAAGATGTGATGGGACAGTGATAATGTATTCTGTGCTGCATGTTATATTGGATTTCTTGATAGCTGCTGTAGGTCACTAAACATGCTTCACTTCAACTGCTGAATAAAGTTATCGATTTTATAAATCTAAGGTAATGCTTATTCATCTGAAGATTTGTACATAAATGAAAGTGACCTTATAAGACTGGTGTAAAGACCTCCAGCTTGTTTTTTTTAGGTTTTTAAATGGAATTTCATGTTAATAAATGTTATAGTTTGAAAGGGGCAGGCAAAAATCTTATTGGCTTTTGCTGCCAGGATCCAGTGAATGAGGGGTGGAGTTTAGGCCCCTGTTGTGAAAAGGGGTCTGGGTGTCAGGTGTCAGGTATCGGTATTCCACCCATTTTCCTGCCAGACTCTATAAAGCCAGGAGGACTGGGGGCTTCCCTCTCTTTTGCCCTTGTGGTCTCTCAGGCTTCAGTCAGCCTCTCTCTCTGGCTCTTGGTCTCCTCTCTGCCTCGCTCCCGCACTCCCTGCCCGTCGCCATGTGGAGTCAGCACAGAGAAGGCCCAGTTTCTGTTACCAGCTCGCCACGTGGTCTGCAGCCTCCAACTGCACCGAGTGCTGGGGGTTTTGGACTCTTTTCTTCCCATCGGCTTTGCAGTGAAGGACCTTTCAGCAGCCTGTATCGCCGGTCATCTGAGCTCGGGTTGTATATATTTGTATTATGCATTTTCTCTTTCTTCCCACCTGTTACTATTTCTCCCTGTGCCATTAAATTTGTATAGTTTTCAATTTCCAACCTGAGCCGGTTCTTCCTTACTCCCCTTCTATTTTTCCTCAGAGGGGGAGTGATAGAAACAAAACTCTGTCTGGTTTGTGGCTTGCCCTGGCCGTTTGCTAAACCAGCACAATAAATAAGGCAAGAAGGCAATGCTTCTAATTTTTCAAAATCTTCAACATTTGACATTGTTGAAAAAAATCAGCAATGCATTATTTCACAGTATACAAGAAAGTTTTCATTGCACACCTGGAATATGATTACAAATTTTCATAGTAAATGCTTAAAAATGTATTTATTCACTACATATCAGCTAAGTCCATTAATGTGTTCTTCAGTTTCCAGAACACAGCAATAGTCACTTTCAAATATAGAAAGAAAACAGTGTTCCAATTGAAGAGTATAGAAGAAAAAATGTTTGTTTAGAAAGTGAAGTGGTCACCCAGTGGCCATTATGTTAATGTAATGAAAACCTTGTAAGTCTTACACTAAATAAAAATTGCTATACTGTGTATATATACTATATCAAAAGATCTCCCTCTGAAATAGTTTCCTCAACCTTCAAAATAATCTCAAGAAACTTCAGGAATGCAAAATCACTGGTTCTAAAGCTATTCAAAGCCTGTGGCTAATCTAGATTTTTCTGCTGGTATGTGACATCCTTGCTGAGGTTCTACAGTCATCTGTGTGGTAACAGATTGAAAAATGCTACTGCTTCCAGTTAATCCATTTTACTGATTATTTTTTTTCCTATGGAACGGTGATCGTGTTGGGGCAAGATGTTGCAGGCAATGCGGAGGCAAACTGGGAAGTGTTCTGTTTCAGTAAAATAGATGTAGGCTCTGTGTATTCAGGCTTCCATTTCTAAAAACAGATGGAGCATTTGGCCTGTGGAACATGTAGGTTATACCCTAATAAGCTTTGTAGTGGGTCACTATGTGGACCTCATTTGAAATTTAGGATATAAAGTTCAAGTTCCACTTGGGAAATGCTCCAGGACACTGTTAGTTCGAATCACCAGTCTCATATGCTTTTAGTACAAAAATTATGAATTCTTAAAGGAAAACATTGTTAGAGAGTTTTAGAGTTCTTGGACAAAATATCTACTTTGTATGCGATTCATAAAAATGAACCATAAATGGATATATTGGAATTAAGAAGAGTGTGCAAAACCTTTTGTCGCTCTACAGATGTAACTTCAAATAGCTTGAGAAGTATAGCAGAGATATACAGACTGTAATTTGTGAAGGAATAGGTATTTTACTATGTAAGTATCAGTTCTGACAATAAAAAACTGCATCTATGAAACAGTGAGGATGCAAGTTTTAGAGTCATAGTTTCCATCCGAATGTGCAGTTCTTAGCTTGTATTGTCTTGCAGTCACATCCCTGTATTTGGCTTTCTTATTTAAATATTAAAAAGTGCACGAGGGTGAAGGATCATTTAACATGTGGACATTTAGCATGTCTAGGGTGATAAATGCTGAGGCATTATGAAGTTGCACATGCATAGTACAACTATGGAAAACAACATTACTGGACAGACTCACATGGAAAAGACTTGCTTAGATCACAATCATTGATTTCTGTGTCCTCTAGTACACATCCTGCCTTGCCTTATATGGTGTAGAATTTAATTAAGGCAAAATAAGTTCTATTTTAATCTAAATATGTAGAATAATATCTTGGATTTGTAGGTTCTTACCGTGTCTAGATGTATGTGTAACTTTCAGCAAAGTGTGTTATATAAGGTAGTGTGGAGCATAATACAGGAGTTTTGCTGGTTTGTAAGTTATTATTAACTATAATATGAAGTCTAGATCACTGTTTGCTTTTTGTCAGCACATTAATTGTGCCATTTATAAACACAAGTTCAATGTTTACTAAACAACATAAACCAAACAAGATATTTACCTTAGTTCATCCCCCCCTTTCCCCCACCACAAAGAAAGTTTGACACCAAAGCTATGAAAAAAACCCAACACCTTATGCTTGCTATTAATCCTATACAAATATTTTTTTGTTTCTTTAATAGGTTGATTTGGTAAATATTGGGAGCTCAGACATTGTGGATGGAAATCATAAGCTGACCCTTGGTTTGATCTGGAATATAATCCTCCACTGGCAGGTGGGTGGCACTGCTGCTTACTTTCCATGAAGTAACTTTATTCCTCTGATTTTTATTTTTTTTTCCTGCTATTATCCAGTCACAACCTACAAAGTAAATATAGACATTGAAAACAATGTCCTAAATGGGTAAGTTTTATGGCTATCTATTTACATGTTATCTGTGATATTAAGACACATAAGAAGATAAAATAGGTTTTAAAGCATTAGCGACAGCTCTTTTGCCTCTAATTTAACAGTCAGATGTTGCAAGAGAATATGTAATACAGTTATTGTAAGAAAAATTGATAGATTAAGTCAATGTGAATATATAGCTTTCACTTTCATTTTTAGTATCTTGGAAATAGCAACTTTTATATTTTCATGAAATAGTCACATTTGTTGCTATTCGTTGCTGGTCCATCCTGCCAAGAATTATTTTTAGAACACTAAGAAGGTGCTACTCTGACAGCTTATTGAAGACGATGTGGCTCATTTAGCTTCCTTTCCCTTTGGAGAGAAAGGGGGAATTATGATAAAGATCTTATAAAAACCAGCATGGTAGATGAGGACACTTAAATAAACAAATTCTGAGACAGCAGTAAAATAAAAATTCAAAAATAACTAGCATCTAGATGCTCTGTGTCTGTGTGTTTATATGAATCTGGGCTAAGAGTCTGTCCATTTGTGTTGGCTCTGTTCTTCAAGCAATAATGTACAGTTTTTTGGTAGCACTGGAAACAAAGATGGTAGGAAACAAAGCCTGAAAAACTTTAGATTAAAAAATAAATATTCTTATCAAAAATTGCATGTGTATTTACTGAAGCAGGGGACATTTTTCTTCTATTTTTACAGGCCATGTTTTAGTGAAAGCAACAGAGAAAAGCTGCAAATAGTTAAATCACTTCTTCCTCTGTCTCTCATTCCAATATTCCTAGTTTAATTGCATAACACTGTTCTAAATTACTTATTAAGGGCAGATGGAATGTGAAACCTAACTGTGCAACTTCTACCAATAATACTGAATCACTGTGTTTAATTTCTATGAATTATGGACTAAGAGGACTATTCATGTTCAAATTCATATTTTCATTTGTTCATATTTTATCCTGAAGCAAAGTGTTAAAGATGTGCTTTATTATTAGCTGTGTACTTACTAATTTTTCTTTCAGCTTTTCCTGCCATTCCTCTTAAGTCATAGTTGCACACACACAGAAGACACACATGTTCTCTGGTATAGTCTGGTGACATTTCTGACAGCAGGCATGTGCTCTTAGAGCACTGCTTGTTTGCATTACAAAAATGCAAAAAAAAAAGTACAAAAGCTTCATCTTGAGCCTGGTGATAACTGTGGCAGTAGCTGTGATGGTACCCATGACTTCAGCTGAACTACTCAGGTAGTCCAGGGGTCATATTTACAAAGCAGTGGTTAAAGATGTGATGTGACACTTTCTCAGGATAGTCATAATGATTCAGTCCGTGTTTAGTTTATACTTTCAGTTCCGTGTTTCAGTTTGTTCTATAATGGTTTACTGAAAGGAAGTGACCTGCATGTTCTGGGCTCCTCTTTTTGTTAAAAATTTTGTAAATAAATTTCCAATTTGGTGAGAATTCAAATTCAGTTCATTTTCTAAACAGTATCTAAAGCCTGATTGGCAAGAAGAAGCCATTATTATATAATAACCCTATTGCTGTTGCATAATGATGAATAATTACAAAATAGTATAAAGCCAGATTTGTACTTGGGCTTTTGTCTTAAAAAAAAGGAACGACTCAGGAGATGCTGATGTGCTGCCTATTTTTCCTCAAAGGAATGGAACAGTTTGAAGTGAATTTGCTTGCTTACAGCTCTGTGGAGAAAATATTTTCTCTTTTCCAGATTTTATTTCAAGTTTTAAAGTGATTTGTGTGATCTTGAATATGTTTGTGATTGTTCTGCACTGTTTATAGGTTGGTACTATCTTACATATTGACAGCATTTCTAGTGAAACAAGGCTGTAAGTTTCTTAAGAAAGGGTGCTTCTTCCTCTTGGTACCATTTTGCCTATCACAGATTCTTCTTGGCGCTAAGCAGCTGGAAGTATTATAAGTTGCTGTTAAAGACTCCGGGCCACCAAACTTACCTGCCAATTGTCTACAGTTGGGTAAAACATCTTGTTGTCTATGATAACTTAGCAAGACTACTGTATTTATTTGTAGTCCATGGGAGGCCTAAAAAAATAAATTAAAATACACAAGCTACTTGATTTATTGTGTGCTACTGGTTCAGTTTGTGCTTTATGGTGCAATTCTGCTTTGCACATCCTTTTACTTTCTAATTCCCAGAAGTTGTAGTCCTGAGAAGAGTCAGCTAGATGAAGTGTATCTGCCTGCATGTAAAAAAGAGATACGAGTTGTATGGACAGTTATTTTGTTTGCAGATGAACAGGCAAGAAGCTTTTTCCAGTTTCACATCCTGCAGCCAGGACCATATTAGGACAGAATTGTACTTACATATGACAAGACAATCTCTTACAAAAAATATCAGTCTCTTTGTGTAAAATGATGTAAAAAAAAAAACCAAACCAAAAATACAACAACAAAAGAGATAGCAGAAGAAAGGTGTGTGAAAGGAATAATGAGGCATTACGAGCCTTAATGGATTATCAGCAGTCCCATTGAGGAGAGGCAGTGGTAGAGACATTGCAGCAGTCAAGATTTGACTCATTCTTGCCACTTTCATTTCTGTTCAGTAGAAATCCTGTGGCTTTCCGTATCCCCTGTGGTGATTGTGCCCTTTCTTATCTAGCCTGTTTTTCAGAATATTATTAAAAGTTTTGCTGAAATTGAACCATTGTTCTGAACTGAGCCCCTGCTGCCAAAACTCTTTATGGTGCTGAATCTATCAGAGTTTCTATTTCCTTGAAGCTGCTGCCCTCTTTCTCACAGTTCTGTGATCCCAGCCTCACTGCTGCATTAACATTGAAGCAAAACCAAAATAAAACAATTAATATCTGAACTGTTATGTTTGACAAAGTGGGAAAACATTCTATGTTGCAGTGTGTAAGTTGTTTTGTTGTGTTTTTAAGAACAAACCTATTTTCATGTAGAACATGAAAAAAAAAACAACCTTAACAAAAATCTTTAAGAGATACAACCAAAATCCTGACTTTCTTTAGAAAAAAAACCCAAAATAATAGATGTATACGTAAGGCAAATATTTCAGAGAAAAGTGCATTTCAACAGTCAGTTGCCCTCATTTGGACGCCTATTAAAATCATTGGATCTTTTGTGTATTTGTTGTAGGACTGGTATTTTAATTGGAATTACCATTTTATTTTATGTTGAATTATAATGGTGGACATGAAATACAACAGTTCTGCCAATCCTCCTTCAATCAATGAGCAAAGAACATCCTTTACTTTGATAGATGTCTTGAAAATGTTCTTTAAAAAGTTCTTTAAAATTGCTTAGAAAGAGTTCAGTGGATTCTAGCTATAAAAAAAAAAATAACTTATGCAGTCAGAATACCTGAAATATAGCAAGTAAATACTAGTAAGCTATTCTGACAGGGAGCCATGAAGTCCCTATTTGATTGAGAAAAATGAAAACACCTTACTTTGAGAATATTTTTTTTAGATTCCCTCTTCCTTTCCACCCTCTCTCCTAGAGGCTGTCATCCTGGAGCCAAGTGCCAGTCTTACAAAACATTAAGCACCAGGGTGTTGGGCTTAGGTGAAACAGGTGTAGTGCAAGCCTGAGATTGTGCTGTGTTCCTAGTCACCTTACAGGCACACAGCTATGCATGCACAGACTTCAGGACGTGATCCTACGGCAGGGAGATCAGAGGTCTGCTGCTGCTGTGGGCCAGGTCTGGGCATGCTGCTTTTGGCCATTTCTCAGTGTGGTGACAAGAATAGCAGTGCTCTCGTTCTGTTCACAGCTTTCTGTTTGGCAGTTTAACATTTCAGAAGTTAACTGTGGTGGTGTCTGTGCTGCCCTTTCCTCCCTTCTGTTCAAAACTGAATCTTTTATTATTGCCATAGTATAAATCCATCCCCCAGGAAGAGAATGTAGTTCTGTTCTCTGGAAGCTGGAGTTTCCTACACCTTAAAGCTTTGTTTCCTGCCAGGATATACTGCATTGAAAAGCAGAAGTAAGAAATTAATATCAAAGGTCAACTCCTTATTTGACAGCAAGAAGCAGAGCCTACTAGACACTTTGAAATGTCTGTCGTTTTTGAGCCTGGATGCTGAGGGAGCTTACCATCCAAAAGCTCTTCATGCTGATGTGAACACATTTTTATGTACTGCTTTTTCTGAAGAGTACATCTTCGCTGAGAAGCCTTCTAAAACTTCCTTGTAATTCAATGTTAGCCAACACATTTCCACTCAGACGCTGATCTTGCTTCAGAGCCTAGCAGCCCTGTGGGCAGCGTGGTGCTGTGCCTGCAGTGGTGCAGTGTGGTGTGGCATGGCATGGTGTGGCACAGTGTTCTGTGGTGTTGCTGAGCTGCTGGATGGGGTGGAAGAGATGGCAGCACACTTCGGGGCGCTGGGGAGGGCAGTGTGGCTCCAGTTGTAGAAGTGGAGTTTTCCACCATTTCTCACTGTATAGGAAGTGACCTCAGCCTTCAGGATGAGATCAGACCCTTTACTTTGTTATTTTAAATGCCTGCCATTCCCTGGGAGACAATAAAAAGTCACAAATGTAACAGTCTTCACTGCTGTGGAGAAATACAAGAAAAAGAGGGTAAATCTTTATCCACAGTCAGCATATTAAACTCAACAAGATGACTTTGAAGCTATTTTGTATTAATTTACTCAAAAGTAGAAATAACTTTTTGGCTTCATCTCTTTAAATGAAGAGGAAATGTAACACCTAGATTCCACTGAATAATTGCTTTCCTCATGGCCCACCGTTTTATTGTTTTTGCCTAATTTCCTCTGTTCATACTTATGTCAATGTCAACTCAAACACCTGATCTTTTCTGTATGTTATGAAGTTTTATATTTTTAAATCATGTGTTTCTACATTCATTCAGCTATTATAAGAATGTGTTTTATATTTTTCAAACATTACATTTTGCATTTAATATTCAGATCCATCTGCATTTGCAAATACAAGCACATGATAAAAATCTGAAATGAACAATGAAACCCTGGCTTGAACAATTCTCCATTACCATAATTTCAATATTTTCTAGTCTTTCATGTTTTTTTGTTTGGTGCTAATCTTGAAACTTTTCTATTTTTTTTATCACTTAGATTAATGAAAAAAAAAATTACATTTTGATAGTCATTAAGAGTTTTCACCTAGAAATACTGGTGGCAAATCTCTTATCTTCTTGCTGAATTGTGTAAATTACTTTGTCAGCTCTCAATAATGAAGACACTGAAAATATTAAAGAGAAACTAAAAATACCCACTCAGACATATAAAGCAAAACTAAAGCATGAATGTCTTAACGTTCTTCATCTCTTTACTTCCTGTCTCCTAGTGTAGAAATGCAGGAAACTATAAAATGCTGCTATTCTTATCTGACAGAATTTTGTATTCGTTTTCACTGATGCAAATTACATTCTTAGACTGAAGTCAGAAAATTATCCCATGAAATCTAGAGAGGATCAGTTTCTTCTCCCATCTTAGAAATTATTAACATATAAAATTGACTTTATACCTGAGTCTCAACAGGAAAATTGAAGGCACTGGTACTCTTTGTATAGTATACATCTGAGATCTAAAATCAAGTCATTCTTTTAGTAATTCATATCTTAACTTATTCAAATAGTTGAATTAATTACTGGAAGCTAGCAAGCAACTTACCAGACTGAACAATAAAATGGTATTTGGGGGTCTTATACATATATCATAATAATTAATTTTTGTTGATTATTTTTTGAGATTACAGCTTCTGCATGTTATCTTACAATTTTTGCAATTTCAGAATGGTCCATCCTTTATCATGAAGTAGCTTCTGCACTGAATTTTGTTCTTTAACTGGTACTGACTGCAGAACAATTCAAGTAAAAAATTGTAATGCAGTTATATACTCCATAAGCAAATAAGCAACAATAAGCAACTTTAGAGTTAAATTATTTCTTATGGAGTATTTTAAAAGAGCTACTACTCTTTACAAGATATTTGGAGAGAGCAGTGATTTAAAAGGGATTACTTTACAGGAAAATGAATTATAGACTTCTTAATAGAAGTTTTGGGTGCTCTTTCACTTCATAAAGAAGTTGCTAATAAATACATAATCGACTTCATTATGTCAAACTCCAGGCTAATGTTTTTAGAAGCCCTGAGAATTGATGGGTGTTTGTAAAATAATAACTGTAGGTCTGTGAGCTTTCTTAATGAAAGAGGATCATTAACTATTCATTAAAAAATAATTTAAAATGAAACATATGCAATACTCCTTTAATGCATGCAATGAAATTAACTTTTCATCATAGTGCATGTATGCAAATACAATTTGTACATTTAAGTCAAAAACAGTATCTACTGTGCACTGAGCACATTTAGTTTGCCTTGGTATTTATTTCAACTCTGTCAATGGGAGAAGAATGTTCTTCATAGTTTCATCAACTTTTGCTATAAGGTATCATATTAACTAAGGATAGATTTCCAGAGCAAAGAAAACCACAAGGAGAAATACCTAGTTTGAGCAAACTCTGTTCCCACAAGTGGTGCAGACAAATGTGCCATCTCTGTTCATGCATGGAGCACTTCATGTGTCACAGGGATGAATGTACAGAATGCATCAGCAATGGTGACCAACAAGTCAATACCAGTTGTCTTTAAGCATTCAGAGTTAACTGCTATCATTATATTGTGACACCAAGTATGTTCTGTAATTACTTAGGATGTTTTTCTTTAAGGCTTAAATCCAGAAAACCGAACATTTTTTGGGTCAAAAAAAAAAGAAGTCAACATGTAATGAGTAAGTTCAATCATTGATGAAATTTTGTCTCTTACTGCAGGTCAAAGATGTAATGAAAAACATCATGGCTGGACTGCAGCAGACAAACAGTGAAAAGATTCTGCTGAGCTGGGTCCGCCAATCAACTCGTAATTACCCACAGGTCAATGTTATCAATTTCACCAGTAGCTGGTCTGATGGATTGGCTTTTAATGCACTCCTCCACAGTCACAGGTAGGAAAACTAACTTTTCATTATTTCAGTGAGCTTGTAACAAATGGCTGTAACAGGGTTTGAGGATGGTATGTATTTTATGTGGGATTTTTAGCTGCTTCCTCTGTGGGTTTTTCAGCATTCTTTTAAATGACTGCCTGGTCACTTTGACTTAGTGGGGCAAAATGCAATGTTTATTGAAGGCCTCTGATAGCTGCTGAATTGAAAGTATGGATTTGCCTCAAAATGACACAGCTGGAGAAGGTAACCTTTGTTTTCAAAACCTTTGAAATTGTTCCCCCAGCTGATTTGAGTTTTCAGCCTCTCATAAGTTGTCTTGTTCTAGTCTGTGCTGTATAAAACTCTGTCTTTAGAGACTCAGAGTTCTCTGGTGGTTCTGCATACTTGGCTTAAGATGTGCAAGCCAATCTATCCTAAAGGTTCTTGCCTAGTTCTTGCCACTACTTGTTTTAAAGTATAACTTATTTTTCCAGTTATTTTTTTTTACCCTGCATAAGGCTGGGATCCTTGAGTAGACTGACTGAACTAAGCTCCAGAAACTTTCAATTACATGTGTTCTTTGCTTGTAATGTTAGGGATGAGGAATTATGTTAAGGAAGAATTTATCATACTCTAAAAGGTCTTTGTGTATGTCTTTCACTTGCTTTCAGTACTTATAACATTAAGAACTGGCTTTCGCACCATCCTGCTGTTGCTGTGCTCACACCTTCTTGATGTTGGTGCAAGTGTTTATGCAAGTATTAAGAGAAATGTGTTTGGGGTGCTAAATAAGAAAAGCACTGAAATGTAGTGACTATGTCACTAGCTTTTGGTAACCACATTATTCATTGGTCATTCATTAAAATATCGTTTAGTGTGGTTTTTTCAAACACTCTCTAAACTCACTTTTTTTGTTGTTTCTGCTGTTTGATCATTTCTTAGTTTATTTTGCTCTGTCTCTTATTTTGTAAGTTCGTGCTCTCATTCTGATGACCTGAATATAAGAATGTAATTATCCTGTAGAAGTCAAAGAATCTCTTTCTTTCTAAAGATGTAATTCCATACTTGTGGATTTATTTATTTTTTTTTAAAGACTTTTGTGTGGGATACTCTTCTGACTGCAACACTTACCTTCATGGAAGTTCTGTTACAGTGTGGGAGCTTACACATAATTTCTGTGGGCATGAATAAGTTTTCTTCTTCCTAAAACATTGTCTATACATAGTCTTATTAAGTGAGAAAGTGCTGTTTTAACTCAAACATCAGGTTACTTAAGTCACACAGAAACTCTGTAATACAGAAAGGACTGTGTGATTCCTACTAGCTCTGGTGGTACAGTGCTGCCTCTGTTGCATTGGATAAGCTGGGGAAGAAAATAAAGATACACTTCAAATGGAAAATACTTTATTTCAAAAGTGTCAAAAAATACTTATGCTGAAATTATATTGAATAAATAATTAGTACTGTAGATGCAAAGGCTAAAACTAGTGGCATTGTAACAATCTTGATGTCATTTTCAGCAAATCAGTGCAGCAGAACGCCGAAGTGGTGGGACGTCTTTTCACCTAGACACAATATCAGACTGCCTGTTTTCTGATTAGAGTATCTGATACTCAGATATTCAGACTGGATGCTCTACAGGATTATGTAATATTATCTGGTGTCTGAAATCAGTAATCAGAAATTTCTTTTTGTCTCTCTTTGTAAGAAGAGCTTCAGAAGGCTGAAAAGAGGCTCTTATTCAGGAGCAGTCCCTGGTTGCAGAAGGCAATTGCCTGCCTAAGTCACATTGGGATTGTCTAGGCAAATCTCTAAGTGTCTGTATGTCATACTTTATGCATTGTTGTGTTCACTTCAGTGCAAAGTTCACCAGTTGTGAACAGTCATTTCCTTCTCACTACAATTTATGCACTCACTACAAAAAAGACATTGAGGTACTGGAGCGGGTCCAGAGAAGGGCAACTAAGTTGGTGAAGGGCCTGGATCACAGGTCTTATGAGGAGCATCTAAGGGAGCTGGGGTTGTTTAGTCTGGAGAGGAGGAGGCTCAGGGGAGACCTTATCACTCTCTACAACTGCCTGAAAGGAGTTTGGAGTGAGGGGGTGGCTGGTCTTTACTCCCAAGTGATGAGCAATAGTACAAGAGGGGATGGCCTCAAGTTGCACCAGGGGAAGTTCAGGCTGGATATTAGGAATAATTTTTTTACAGAATGGGTTGCCAGGCACTGGAACAGGCTGCCCAGGGAAGTGGTGGAGTCACTGTCTCTGCAGGTATTAAAAAAATGTTTGGATGTGGCCCTTGGGGACATGGTTTGGTGGTGGACTTGGCAATCCTGGGTCGATGGTTGGACTCAAGGATCTTGAAGGTCTTTTCCAACCAGAGTGATTCTATTCATGTTTCCTAAAACAGGACTGCAAAATTTAAGCTCACTTTTACTCTTCTTGTGTCTGCTGTGCCATAAATCTTGCATAGCTTTCTGCACAAGGAACCTATCTTCAATAGAAGTAAAACAGAGTAACTCCACGAAACTCTTGTATCTTGCCCAGTAGTTAGTGCACTCATCTGGGAAATGGTGAGTCTGCATTCAGATTCCCTGAGGCAAGTATCTAAGACACACCAGTTGTCTTCTTCTGGACTTTAATCATTGTTATTCTGCAAAAGTCTCAGAGGAAGACCTAATGTTCTCTGAAGCCCTGAGTCAGTAATTTTTAAGATGAACCTCTGTTCTTAGTGTGTCCTCTATATTGATTTTCGATTACATTTCACTTCATACTCAGTATGCAGAAGCACTGAATTGCCCTTCAAGATAAAAGATGCAATCAATAAAATAGGTACACTAAGATACTCTGAGTGTTCAGGAGCACCTAGTTCTATCCTATAATAATAAAAAGCCTTCTGTAGAAACATTGACACCTGATTTAGTCACTCTAAAATGCAGGTAACTACTCGTGAGCTTGTCAGAGTGTCTTCACTTCATGTCTAAAGTAGACAGTTTGAATATACAGTTAATAAAAGTTGATTAACACTACAAGCTCCTCCACTTGGGTCGGGGCAACCCCTGGTATCATTACAGGCAGGGGCATGAAGGGTTTCCGAGCAGCCATGCGGGAAAGGACGTGGGGTTTCTGGAAGATGGAAAAGCTGGACATGAGGCAACAATCTATGCTTGCCGTTCAGAAGGCCAACAGTATCCTGGGCCGCATCAAAAGAAGCATGAGCAGCAGGTCAAGGGAGGGGATTCTCCCCCTCTACTCCACTCTGGTAAGACCCCACCTGGAGTACTGTGTCCAACTCTGGAGTCCTCAGCACAAGAAGGACATGAAACTGTTGGAGTGGGTCCGGAGGAGGGCCACAAAAATGGTCAAAGGTCTGGAACACCTTTCCTATGGGGACAGGCTGAGAGGGTTGGGGTTATTCAGCCTGGAGAAGAGACGGCTCCAAGGAGACCTTATAACATCTTTTTGATACTTAAAGGGGGCTTGTAAGAAAGATGAGGACAAACATTTTAGCAGAGCCTGTAGTGATAGTACAAGGAGTAATGGTTTTAAACTGAATGAGAGGAGATCCAGACTAGATACAAGGAAAAAAATTTTTTACGATGAGAATGGTGAATCTCTGGAACAGATAGCCCAGAGAGGTGGTAGATGCCCCATCCCTGAAAACATTCAAAATCAGGTTGGATGGGACTCTCTTCAACCTGGTCTAGTTGAAGATGTCCCTGCTCACTGTAAGAGTTTGGACTAGATGACCTTTAAAGGTCCCTTCCAACCAGAATTATTCTATGATTCTATTTTATGATTCCGTGATTCTCAATCTCGGAGGAACCTGGTGTCTCACGCATCCTGTGCTTTATTAATATCTTGTGGCTTAGATAAAGAGAACGACAAGCCCTCTGAAGACAAACACTTCTAAGTTAGTTCCTCTGATTTCCCTGTTTGATTTTCTGTTTCTCCAGTTTTCCTGTTCTACTTCTTTTCTTCCATTTCCTTATTCTCCATAAAGTTTGGTCCAGATGTTCTCTTCTTTTTCCTGTCTTCCTCTGAGTTTATTCCTTTGTATTTCATTAATTCACTTTTTACATTATCTTTTTTCCTTCTTCAGTATTACCTCTTTTTACAATACCTTTCAGTACCTCTCTTTGTCCCAGCAATTTTCATATTGAAATGGGCTCTTGAAGAAAACCAAGGATTTGTTGCTCTTCAGAGCAGCTGTGGTTGTCTTTAAGGTTACTTAGGAAATAAACTAGTACATATATAAAATATATTGATGGAAAATTTCATTTTTAAAGATTTAAAACATATGTTCAGCATTCTTGAAAGTTAAAAGACTTTCATGATTTAATTATCAAAAATAGCCTCTACTGCAAATACTGGCTTCTACTTTTGACGCTGAAGTCTTTGAGTTTAGCCCTTCCTTCGGGTGCATTTCAGAGGTAAGCCATAAGTCTTCCTTGTGGACCTTTAGGCTGTAAGTTTTGTGTGCAGTCTTCCTTACATTTAGATGTTCTCAAGACTGGAAGCAGAATTAGTCAGAAAAAAAGGCTAGCCATAGTTTGAAAATCTGGTATGATTATGAACTCATATGGTACACCTTCTTCCTGGCATGTGTATTTTTTTCCAACTTTAGCATTATTCCTGAACTGTCTTACACCAAAAAAACCCAAAACAAACAAACAAAACAAAAAACCACAAAAATATCTCCAACACTGTTAGAATGATGTTAGCCAAATTTTTCCATAGTATTTAGGCTCTCTGCAAGTCAGAGATTTCCTGGTAGCATTGAAGAAATTTTATTTGACATCTATAGGAATCAGTCTCTCACATTATGCAAACATTAATTTTTTTTCCTCTAAACTCAGTCCTATTTCATTTGCTTTTGAAAACAGTGTTTCATAATAGTTTCATGGTATAATGTTAACAATGGTTTTTGGCATAAAGTAGTAAGCTATTAAGATTAGTTGCTACATGCTGTGATTAGTTCTACTGTGTATTTAAACCACACTAGTGCTTTTACAATTAGATTTTTTTTAAAAAAAGAATTCAAGCCTTCTTTTGTAACTCTATCAAAATTACACTGTTGTCTCTATATTGCTTCATCTGAAATATTAGCTAAGCACTCCAATTTTTAAGTTGTAACTCTCTAGAAATAGACCTAATCAATATTCTACTTTTAGAAAACACTACATATAGTAAGTAGGAAATATTTTAGTCATGCTATTTTGCTGTGAATTCAGGGAAATTAAATTAACTTTTTTGCAGTTATTTTTTTGCAGCTCACAGCAGATAATGGCAAATAATTCTGAAGGAAATATATATAAACTTTAAATAACAGTATACACTATCTTTATGTTTGAATTCCCACAACAATATACTTGCACAAGTACAAAGACTCCAACTCAGCAATTCCCTAAACTCCTGAGACATGGAAGGCTTAAATGCTATTATTAAAGAGAGGATACTAGCTTTACATGAATCACCAAAAGGATCTGATACGGTTCCTTTTATTTTGATGCTTGATAATAATGAAATAACGGCATGTCTTAAATAATAAAACCAAACCAGACCAATCGCTGTCTTTTAAGTGGTGATATTTTCATTTCTCTTATATAATATTTTCAGTCATGGGCAGGTGGCTTTTTTTTGTAAAAAAAAAAAAAAGAGGTTCGGACAGTAGTATGGAGTTTGTAGCTGAATGGATATTCTCAGCACCGCCTTGAAGGGATAGAAGAAAGTAAGAGACTAACATGAAGTGTTAACTACGTAGGCATAATACACCGTGAGAGCTTTACTCTCAGTGGGAAGCTCTCTCTCTCTTAGTCTTTTACCTACCATTCCCTTGCTTACAGCTGACTTTTTTTTTTGATCAGATATTTCTAATGTCTTTTCTCTGTCATTTTACATAGACATTATTTTGAGTAGGTATACCCATTTGTGTAATCACCGTATCTTTAGGGACATTTAGGCTCTTTAGCAATTGTTTTTAACGCTGAGTGTGAGGAGCAGGGGAGCACAGGTTACATGGTCAAAGCTACAAGGGCACATCAGTGAGCCCAGGGTGTGAATTTTCAGAAGGTAAAGATTAACCTGGGATATGATTCCTTGAACAGTATGTTCTACATTGAACTGAATAAACAGGGCAGCAGCTGTGGAGTGTCACCATCACCCTAGGAATATACAGAAACTAAAATGTTTTGCTAAGGAAGAGGGGACAGTCCTGCTTCAGCTGAAACTCCCTGCTTCTGGCTCCAGGTCACATTTACTTCTTGTAAACTTTTTTCTCCAGATGGATATCTAAGAGTGCTTTGCCTCTCTACTCTAACTTTGCTGAGGCTTTTTTTTTTTTTCCCCTGGCCCTTTAGTCAGGATTTTGAAGTGGGAAAGTGGCATTCATTAGCTTCCTCCTTGCTTCTGTAAAATGCTTTAATTTAGGCCAGGTGACTGTGTTAGAAATTAGTATTTCACTGCAGCTGTTTCTGCTTCAGAATGTCAGAGTGGGGAGGGGAGAAGGAAATTGGCATTATAAAGAGCTGCTGGATAGAAGAATCAAAAGTTTGTTTTCAGTAAGTTAAAGCAAATGTAAAGTAAAAGCAATGGTATAAAAAGGTATGAAAATACTTTTTTTGTCATTTTTGGTTATTAGGTTACATGCTTGTTACTGGCTCCTGATTTGTTTTAATTGTGAGAGTACTGAAGACACGTACAAGATTGTCTTGTATAAATAAAGCTAGAACAACAAAATCACAGCTTTTTCTCTTGAAAAGGAGTTGGTAGCTTTTATCATCTAAATGTGGTTCCTTTCCACATCCACTGATAAAATGTTTTTTGTGGATTACATCTGTAAGATGCTCTTTTGCTACATTATTTTAATGCAGCCAAATTCTAATAGCATTATAACCTTAGCTAGATGTTAATACAGCTTAAGAAAGTGGCCTGTTAAAACATGGTGTTTCTTTGTGATGTTCATAATTACCTTTGTGTCATTACTTTTTATCAAAAGTTACATAAGTTACAAAGGTTGCTGTTTTAAAGGCTATGATACTTTAGAAATTAATCACTTCAGAAATGTTGAAGAAATTAAAACAATACATCCCGTGATGTTAAAGTATCTTCACAATGTTTCACTTCCTTCAGAATTTTTCCTCCAGAGTGCATGCTTTGTTTCTCTTACTCTTCTTGAATCCTCTGCAAAATTCATTACCTCTTCAGATTCACTGCCATATGCATCTTAGATGAATTAACTTCAGGTTCATATGGAAACACTTATTTGAATTAATAAACATATTCTTTAGTAAGTAAAGAAACCATCCCCCAGAAATCCTGTTTTTTGTTGCTTTTTTTTTTCTTCACTGCTAATGAACTCTTGTAGGGGTTATTTAATCATGTCTATATCTACATTCATGAAAACTAACATTCCATTTTTGACAAAGATTTAGCAGGTGCTGTCCAAGGAAAAATAAGAGAAAGCTTTGAAGATATGTCTTGAAACTCTAAATCACTAATAGAGGCTGTGGCTAGGAACGGAGCGCTGTGGTGGGATGGAGTTACTCGACATAGTTGTCTCCGGTGTCTGAGTCTTGTTCTATTGCTCGATTTAAATCGGATGGTAACCTGTTGCTTTTCGTAGTAACTGGGGTTTGTCTTATCCATTACTTTAATTTCTGCATAGAGATATGTCTGGATTTGTTTGGCCCAGATTCAATTTTCTTACCCTGGCTGATCTATTTCTACCATAAATTATGTTATTGGTTAGAGAAAAATTGAAAAAAGTTCCTTTTATACTTTATGACCAATAGTTAGTAGTCCTATGATTCTATGATTTTTCTTGCCAATATATTTTTAAAAACTACAGGTTTGTTTTTCCAGTTCTTTTTTTTTTTCTTTCTGTCAGTTACAGAAAAGAACTGCAGGTACAAATACTACCTGTTTTTTTTATATATACATTTTGATTTTAAAATACAAAACTTCTCCATTGAAGCCTTTAATCCTTTTGGTTTTGGCTCTCCATGATCTTGTCATAAACTAATACAAGTTTAGTGCTCTTTTACCTGATCAGTGCATAGCTAGAGGGAGTTCAACACATTCTAGTTAATTCTAACTTCTTTGAACATGCATATGCTTGTATGTGTTCAGGGAGAGAAGTGAAGACTGATAGTTATGTCTCCTTGGCTTTACTCCCCGTTAGCTATGAACCAAGCTGCAGATGTGAGAACAAATTTTCTCTCCCTTTGTACAATTTGAACAATATGGAAAGAGCAAATGAAGGCAGAGAATCGGTATCCTTTTTATTTCTTTTCTCTACTATTTCACCCTACTCACCATTGTACTTAAAACTCCCAGAAAGCTAATAATAATTGTTATTTGAAATTCTATTTCAGTGCTGTTTCAAGAATTTTTAAAAGCTATTTGCCATATACCACAATTCTTAGGCTGTAATATCTTCTGCAGTTGTACTTGGCAGTATTGCCACATAAATACACCTAGTGAAACATCTAGACACATAGCACTGAGAGACTGATGCTTCAACCTGGCACTATGACACTCGTATTCTAATGATGGTGCTACCGAAATGTGTATACTCTAAGTATTCTTTCAACAAAGGGAAAATCTAGAAAGTTAAGTTGCTGTTGAAACAGGGAGAGTTTTTTATAGATTTTTTTTTTAATTTCTTTTTTATGAAGTTGATGCTTGTGAGAGCTGAGTTGCAACAGGTGGCTGTATACTTTTAAGTTGGCTTGAAATCTGTGCTGTATTCTTTATCTGCAATACTAAAAAAATTCATAAGAAACCTGTCTTACAGTGACTTACTGAAGCTTACTACTTCTCTTTTATAGCTGTGTCTCAGAGGGTTCAGATTTTTGCCATAAGTAGTAAGTGTAAAAAGAGAGATGCTGTGTATGCTCTACACAGACGCACACATGCCTAGTAGAGCTAGTAAGCATGCAAATTCAACCAAGGTGTTCTACAACATGATGTTATCTGAAACTTTGTTATTGAAACATTTGTGTTTGAGTGCCTGGATGTTTGGTTTTGATATTTAAATGCGATTCTCCTGTGTCTTATATTGAGCATCTGGCCTCTTGATCCTGTGTAAGCATGGTTCAACAACAGCCAAACAATTGGTTTGTTATTAATACTATTTTAATGACTAATCCAAAACACAGCATCATATGGACTGCTATGAGGAACGTTAACTCCATCCCAGTCATGCCCAGTACAAGGAGGATGGAAAAATTGTGCAGACATAATCTGTATTTTGAAAATGCCTGTATTCTGCATGTGGGAAGGAGAGACCTTTATTTTTAATTAATGTTTAAGAAACTCTGCATACAGAAGCAAAATACTTTAGAGTAACTTATTTGTTACTATGTAAATCACTCTCCTCTCAGAAAAAAGAAATTGGACAGCAAAGGTGTATAACTGAGAAATTACTATTACATAAATGGCATTTTTCATTTGCTCTCTTGAAGTTATTACAGTATGATGTGATGAACATTTTTGCCGTCTATTATAACCATGGCAGAGTGCTTAAAATGAACTTTTAAAATTAATTAAAAAGTAAGTAAATCTGTCATAACTAATTGCAACATTTTAATTTGTGTAAATAACACATTTGATTTATCTGTAGGTAAAATTATATGTTTAAATGCTTTCTGATTTAGAACACTGTATCAGTCATGAATAGTATAGTTGTTTTTTGTCAAATTATATGCACATTAATTACAGAATACTTGATTAAACATTTTTTTTCCAGAGTGCCTAATAACAAATTCTGATCTCCTAATGGATAACTCTCAGAGGAAATGCCAGGGATCACAGTGTATTAACATTATTTATATTGCAAGTAGTGCTCAGATTGTGTATTAATGAGCTATAAATCAGTTTTGGTCATTCTGTCTTTTCCTGCAAGAGCATTTAAATTGTGCTCTAGTGCTTTTTCTTCTATCAGCTAAAACCTATGATTGGACTACAGTTTTATGCTTATCGGAAAAGTGTGTATTTTTCTAAAGGCTTTGGTAAGAAAAGTGGTATGTGCAGCTATGCTGCATACGTTCCCAGGTCATGGATTTTTGAACCTGTTGACCAATTTCAATCAGATATGACGTCATGCTGGTAATCTCAGAAACAATTACATGCTTAGTAAGTGAAGTGAAACAAAAACTGGTGGCTGTAGAGAGGAGGAAGGATGTATAATGACCTCAGCAGTTATCTGTGCTTGGCCTGCACAAGCCGGTCCCAGTGTGCACAGCCACACCACATGATCCTTCTCTCCCAGGCACTCTTTGGGACTGGAAGAGGGAGCAAGCCAAGTGTAGGCATTTTGGGCAGCAACAGGAGTAAAGCGCTATGGGTGAAAACAGGCAGCTTGGGGGAGTGAGATTATAGGCTGTTGGGACTTTGTGGAGAATAAGAATTGTGGTTCATCTGATAGTGATCGACATGGATGAGTATAGGATGCAAACCTGTTAGAAACAAAGTTTCATTAATTCCAGCACTGATTGAGCAAGTTCTTTCATTAAGAAAATAATAGTAGCTGATGTTGATGGACAGCCATAGAAATATGTAATTAAATATAATGCTAAAAAAGGAAGCAACTTACTGTTCCTCTTATTTTTGCTTTAGACCGAACCTATTTGATTGGAATGCTGTTGCTTCTCAGCAGTCACCAGTACAACGATTAGACCATGCATTCAACATAGCCAAGCAACATCTGGGCATAGAGAAACTCCTTGATCCTGAAGGTTAGTAGAAATTATGTTCTATTCTCTAAGTGGAAAATATTTTTTTCCATTAATTTGGTTGTAAATTGATTTGACTTTCAACAAGAATTTAGCATTTTGCAAGATAAATCATCAACTGAAGCAAAATCCTTTGTTTATTTATGTTTTAGTGTTAACTTTGTGCTCTATTGAAATACCCTAAGAACTGCCTGTATGTACATACTATAAAAGAATTTTTTCCAGCTTTTAGGGGACAGAGTTTTAACATGCATGGACTAAGCTAAAGTTATCTCAATAAGCACATGATTTATATTTCAAAGATTTAGAGTATCTGCAGCTTTTATATCTCCTGAAAAGATCATGAGTTTAAATACCTTTTAATATATATCAAAAATGTATATTTGAACTCTAGATACTCATATCTTTAAGATAAAACATACATCTTCTGTATATTGAAATTTTATCAGGATGACATGACTCATATCACTATTATTTAGCCTTATATGTAATAGACTTGCCTATTTTATGTTAACTCTATCTTTTGTACTTCCTTAAGCAGTCATATTTTAAAGGTTCCTTGTTTTTCACATGATCTTTTTAATTTTCTGTATATTCTATGCCCTACTTTCTGTATTGCTGAGTGCCTAAGTAATTTTCCCTCAGAGAACATTTCTAAAATATTCTTTACTACGAGGCGATGTTGAACAGCTGTTGTATTTCAACTTTATGTATGTCTTTGTATATGTACACCTTCTTTTTCCACATTGTGATCCATGTGCTATATTTTCATGAATTTTCTTATTGAGCCACTAATAAATACAGTTTTCTATATGTTTGTGCTCACCCGTGGTGGGTTTCTGATGGGAAGAACCACAATTTAACAAAATGTAAAAATTAGTCTAAAACATAGTGTGGGGTCTCTTAATGTTTAAATGTACTAGAGCATGTCTTAAGATTGAACTAATAACCTTGTATCCTTTATATTTACCTAGGAGAAATATATGAAAAAATTGCTTATGTTGTAGTTGAACATCATAAAACTCTGTGCTCTGCAATCTTACAGCTTTGTAGAATGAAAAATTGTTGGAGGAGATGGTTTAATTCAAGACTGTGTAGAATTAAATAAGGAGCATCTCAAGCAGTGCTCACAATGGCAGCAGCAAGATTTGAGAGTCAAAGATCTCAGGGACTTGACACCTTGTAGGTGAAAGCTTTGTGAGTGCCTCCTGAGTGTCTGACTTGTGTGCAGTAAAATAGTTCCCCTTGTGGCAGCAATGTATGGGTTATCTGTACGGGAAGAAATGCACGGTAAAACCAGTACATCATTGCTTGCTAGTACACTATCTTTCATCTCTAGAACTGAATTTGTGTGAACCGCTGGAGGAGGAACAGTCTTGCTGTGTGCTAAACCATGAGATGCAACTTGTAAGCTCTGGATGAGATGGAAATTGAAAACTGGGTTGCATGACTGAATAGACAGTCACAGTGTTTGCTATAATTGGTTGAACTTTCTTCTTAAATAGATTAGTGAATAAGTTATTTTCTGTATGCAAGTGTCGCTTTTGATTAGACATTTTATTCTGGTTTTGGCAAAGATGCTTGCAGTTGTTTAGCCAACAACTGAAAAACTCTTAAACATTGATTTAGCCAATAACTGAAAAACTCTTAAACATTTCCAAATGTCTGCTGTAATTATTTGCTATTCAGTGTTGCAAATCATGGTGCTTGCCACCTATTTTTTTTTCTTTACAAATAAAAAACTGCAAACGTTTCCAAAGGAAAAATAAATTCTGTACCTATTTGAAAATGTATGAATTTGTGAAACCGTAGCAATTAGTTTCATGATAATGAATCTGTTCCTAGACTTAAGAGTAGAATTACTGGTACCTAAGTGAGGAATTTTGTTTGAAAGTTCCAGCATAATATTACTGTATTTTTACTTGTATGTTTATCACCTCTCCTAATTAGATACTCCAATATCTCTGAACAGCATATAGTATAACAACACTGGAACAGGTTACCCAGGGAGGTTGTGGATGTCCCCTCTCTGGAAGTTTTCAAGGCCAGGTTAGATGGAGCTTTGAGCAAACTGGTCTACTGGGAGGTGTCCATGCCTGTGAGGAGGGAGGTGGAACTAGTTGATCTTTAAGATCCCTTCCAACCCAAATCATTCTGCGATTCTATGAAGACTCTATTCTCTAGCTGTTAATTAATAAAAATTGCAAACTTCTACTGTATTAGAATAAAAAGGGAGTATGTATTATGTGATGAAACATTGTTTTAATGTAACTTAATACTTTTCAAAAGAGCACCCATAATTTCTGAACACTTATATAATTTAAAAAAAAATTATTTTCTGTCTCAATGTTTTGAAAAAAAGCCACTATTTAATAAAGCCCTATTCTTCTGCAACTATACATGGCAGTCAAAAAAGAAAGGGTTTGGGTTTTTTGTTTGTTGCAAATGATAGATATATCATGAAACAGATGACTAGGGAGTCTGTCTTAGCAATTACATTTTGAAAAGTAAATGTTTTTATTAAGCCAAACATTGGTTTTCTAGGTTACTTATGAAGTTTGTTCATTTCTGAGGTTGCTGATATTTCAAGTCTGTCCCGTGACAAGTATCTAGTTTGTTTCTGAGGTTATTGTTATTGTAAGTCTACCCCATAGCAGCTTTTAAAACAGTGTTTCAGAATTTGATTTTCATGTCAATTGCCAAACTGGTTAAGGTATGGACAGTATTAAGGTATCTTCTGTAAAAGCTTTGTCATGTAAGTTGAAACTTTTGTATTTTGATTCATGCAGAGATGATGGTTCTTGCTATTTCCCTCACTTATATTGACTAGTAGGAATGCTTTTTCTATGTCAGCAGTTTATCTTAAAGCAGGCACTTTGCTTAGATTTTAAGCAAGTGAACTTAACAAAACCTACCCTAGCCAATTGTATTTTTACTGATGTATTTTTTACAGACAAAAACTCTATGCGTTTCCTGTAAAAGGCTGCTTCTGTGTCCTTGCATCTTCTTAAGGAATCCTTGTTTTATACACAAGTCCTAAAGTACTTTGACAAAAATGTCTTATTCTTGTTTTGATACATTGACTTTGTATCTTGACTATGAAGCTTGATAATGTCTTACTAACTTTCTTTCAAAAATAGCAAGCTGTATGTCTTTCTGCTTGTAGAATTCCCCTAAACAAAATTAGCTAGGGAAAGATTGTGATTAATCAGATGTTATCTGAAGCTACTGTGTTTTGATATAAATTCCAAAAATAGGCTGCATATACAGCATAGAATAAATTCTGCAGAGCTATTCTGCAATCGGAATGATCATAATATAGGGAGAAACAAAGCAAACAAACTTGTCTGTAAGAATGAGATATGTGGTAGTAGCTTTATTCCAGCCTTTTCCCTTTTTCTGTTCAGGTAGAAGAGGTGAGAAAGCTGATCCTGTTCCACAGCTAAAATTTTAAATATGTGTTAGCTGTTGCTCTTTGTTGTTGTTGTTTGGTTTCTTTCCCTGATGTTGAAAAGGTGTGTAGAAAAACATAAGGGACGGGTTTCCTTCTACTCTTCTGTTTTGAAGTGATGAAAGATTCATCTCTATTCTGGATGCAGAAGTTGAATATATGTTAAGTAAACTTGCTGATGATACTAAACTAGGAGGAACTGGACTCCATTGAGGGTAAAGAAGACTTACAGAGAGATCTGGGTACGCTAGAGAGCTGAGCAGTCACCGATTGTGTGAAATTTAACAAGGTCAAGTGCTGGATTCTGCACCTGGGACAGGGTATTCCTGATTATACATACAAACTGGGGGACAAGATGCTTTAGAGCAGCCCTGCAGAGAGAGATCTGGAGCTTTAGGTTGATAACAAGTTGAATATGAGCCAGTAGTGTGCCCTGGTAGACAAAAGGGCCAACTGTGTCCTGGGGTGTAACAAGCACAGCGTAGCTAGCCAGTCAAGGAAGGTGATTGTCCCACTCTACACTGCACTGGTGTGGCCCCACCTCGAGTACTGTGTGCAGTTTTGGGCATCTCAATATAAGAAGGACATCAAATTATTAGAGTGTGTCCAGAGGAGGGTGACCAAGATGGTGAAAGTTCTCTAGAGCAAGACTTAGGAGCAGCTGAGGTCACTTGGTTTGTTCAGCTTGGAAAAGAGAAGGCTGAGGGGTGACCTCATGGCGGTCTACAACTGCCTCAAGGTGGGCAATGGAGGGGGAGGTGCTGATCTCCTCTCTCTGGTGACCAGTGGTAGGACACGAGGAAATTAAATGAAGCTGCATCAGGGGGACTTGAGATTGAGCATTAGGAAAAAGTTCTTCACTGAGAGGGTGATCATTCACTGGAACAGGCTTCTCAGGGAAGTGATCACAGCACCAAGCCTGTCCAAGTTCAAGGAGTGTCTGGATGATGCTCTTAGTGTCATACGATTTAGTTTTAGGTAGTCCTGCAAGGAGTAGGCTGTTGGACTCAATGATCCTTATGGGTCCCTTCCAACTTGAGATATTCTATGATTTATTTTTTTTATTAAATCTTGCCAGTGAGTGAAACGTAAGCAGGCTTATATATCTATCTGCTGTTCACTACTGTAGTGTATGAAAGATAACAAGGGAAAAAATAAGAAGATGGGGGGGAAAGTGATGGATTGTAGGAAGTGTTATTTAGAAGAAAGTTAATAAAGACCTACAGATTATTAGGCAGTATTCAAAAGGGAAAATGTGTTTGCAAATTAAACTTTTTAGACCAAAGTGTGCCTACCTAACTCACAGTGACCTTTTGTTGTAAGGTGCTGATGATTATGCAGTTAGTGTTTTAAATCTTGATAAGGTTCTCTGTGATACTTTCAAAGAAATAATAGTTATTTTTGTTTGATTGCTCAAAATTAATATTTGTGAGCTTCCAGTTATGTCTCATTCAACTCAAAATGCCATGCAATAAACATTGCTAAACCCTGCTCATTTTAATTGTGATTTTTATTCAGATTTGAATAGGTAGATAGCATGTGGAAAAATTCTGCTACAGTAATGTGTATTTTTTAAAGTTTGTGGGTTATTTTTGAGACCATTATTCTTGGTACAACTAAGGAAAATTTTTGACCTTTTTTTGTTATTCCTTTATGATGAATATTGTGGTATTCTGATGTAAACTTGAGTTGCTGACTTTTGAAAATATTTTGGTTTATTGTTTTCAATGTTAGTAACTCAGGTTGTTAATGTCTGACCAGTCCTTTGAATTTGGAGCATTTTAGACATATAATTCTCTGAACACTTTTCTTTTAGACATTATAAACTTAGTCTTCAGCTTCCTACATTACTCACTCATTATTCTAAGCTACTGTTACGGACAGGGAATGAGTAGTGATGGAGATGTTTGCCGTATTTGTTGGTATGGGTTCACTTCAGCTAATTTCAGAAAAAGGCTTAAAATATCTGAAGCGAATCAACCAAATGATGATGACAGTATTTATATCTTGTATATAAGAAAGTCTGAACAATCAAACTGTTAAGGTTTGTCTATATTTTTAATAACATCTAATTACTAGTTCCTGCAGTTACATCTTTTAGCAGTTAACTGATTCTTTGTTATCATTTTATCTGTATTGCTGTTGTAAAGGAACGTGATTCTAGTCTTTGTGTACAAACTTCAGAAAAAATACTAAGGGCTATTATGTTCCTTGTTGTCTGTCCACTTTTTCATGAGCATTTTTTTAAATATCACCAAGCAAAGAAGAGGACAAGCAAACAGCAACAAATGTATTATGGTTAGCAACACATAGTAGTTATTTGTTTCGGGCTGTATACTGAGCTTTACTTTTTATTTTGAGACAAACCACACATGCCATAGGATTTTTTGAGGAAGAGTAGGGAACGCTCTCTCAGAAACTGAATCTGGGAATACATCTGAGCTGTGTTCTCTTTCTCCTTACAACAACTGAGTGTGAGTATGGTAGTAGCAGCAGATGAAATATCTGTGTGCTCTCTTCTAGAAATAAACATCTGATTCTTGGTTTAATGAACTTGTCCCTGCTGTCATTTTGCTGGGTCTTGTGCTTGTTTGTGCTAGCCTGATAATAAATAGGCTGTGAAGTTATATAATGGTATTTCTGCTGTCCTTTTTAGGTGAAGTAATTATCCAGTATCTTATACTTTCCTGTGTAACCTGATAAAATCCTTGTTTAATCCATCCCAGTCACATTTTCCATATTTTTCCTTAATTTGCACTGATGACATGAGTTTTTTGGCACCATTATTAAGTGATAATGAGATTCAGTTTTCCATTTGATAACTTTTTTGTTTGATCTTGACTTTGCATACTGCTGTATCTCAACAGTAATGGGCTTTGCCATACCTGTAGCACAGAGAAGAGGGTGGAAAAAACTGTCAGCATTGTAGTTTTGAAGTTGTTAACCCTGTCTGTACCCAGTAGTTGTATACAATGGTCATACTGTTTTTCAGTTAATTTTACTGCCTTTGCTGATATGGTTCATGTATGAGGAGATACTTGTTTCGTGTCAAGCCCTTAGATTTAGAAATGTTTTTCCTAGTACAGTGTCAATGTGTAGCTGTGTTTGTTATTGTGCTGTGGAGATTAGTCAAGGAAAATGCTGGATCAAGCTTAGAAATTTCAGCTGCACAAAAACCTTATAAAGGTTAGAAAATAAAATAGGATTGTTTTCTTCAGGCTCTTTTTGGTTCTCGAATCCTGGAATACTTTTGCTTAAATAAGAGGAAAGACTACAGGATTCATGATAGTAAAGAAGTTAATTTTTACAGGAAGTTATTACTGAACTTTACCCATAAATATTTGGACAGCTTTAGGTCTGGAGCTGCCTTTTAAATTAATGCCACTGGCTTGGTACCAGCAGTAAGTTTTCAATTGGGAAACTGGCATAGTGTCTGGTGTTTGTTACACAGCTATTTAGGAGAACAAATGCAGATCTGCAGGGGTCTTCAGTCCTACTGCAAATTTAATGATTTATCAAGTTACAAGATTGCTGGATATGTTATTTATTTTAGCCATTTCTTTAGTGACAACAGAAGATCATGTTTGAGAACTGTCGTTGCACATTTGCTGACTCTGTCAGTATTTAAATCTGTGTATATGAGCTAAGTAATGCAAAACAAAAATACCTTTTCTGAGGGTCAGAAAAATTTACATTAATAACAAGTCATGAGTTATTTATTTTAGTGTCTTAATTTCTGGGTTGCTTTTGCTTCTATTTCAAAAGGAACAAGATAAAATATAGTTTAAGTATATACTCACATAAACTATCAAACCCATTGTATCTAATTTGTGTTTCCTGAGTACTATCACCTGCTCTATTGAGGTATTCTGCAGCTGTGCATTTTGAGCATTTCTGTGGAATGTATGATTAGTGGATGGTTTTGATTCAGACACTGACTTCTAAAATTATGTCCTGTATCAAGCTAGTCAGTGAGCAGTTGTTAGCTCTTAGCAGTACTGTTCAAAACAAGAAAAAGATAAATCCCTAAAAATGAATTAAGAACTCCTAATCTTGTCCCCTCTCCCTGCTGTTTTTATTTGAGTCTTAAAATTCTCCTTTTCTAAAAAAAGGTACAGGAAAAATGTGTTGAATTACTCTTCAAGTCTTGTTCATATTCTGTCTTATGAATTCTGCTTATCTCTAAGCATTCCTTCTACTGGAACTACATATAGCAGGGGTTGACTTGCATTAGCATTGCTGCAGCATTGAAGCAAAACAGTAAAAGTGCAACCCTTTAACTATTGCTTTATTGTTTGTCAGTACAAATTGCAACTCTGCAATCTGGATATGTCTTCATGCCTTATCATGTACTTTGTCTTTAGTTTGTAGCACATGTCTGAAATGCAGAGCAGGTGAAGGGCTGTGGAAATGCCTCCAGAAATAATAGTGAAAATATACAATCTATTGGCTATGTAGTGCAATAGGTAAACTTTTATCAGTGAATTTATAATACAAATAGGTTTTCCAAGTGGTTACTAGTTTGATTTGTATTCTTGTTGTAATATTTTACTTTACAGTTTCTCTTGAGAAATATTTGACCACAAAATCAAAATGCATCTTATTTTTCTACTGATAAGATGAAGGTTTTGCTTTTTCTTTGCAGTCTCAAGAAAATAGAAATAGTCAGCAAAAATAGTAAATTCACTAGTCTCCATTGAAACCCATTCTGTTCCATATTTATGAACAGTTTTATTGCTACCTCATTGACCTATGAGCAATTTAATGATCAAGAGACTACTCAACAATCAGTAACTTTTACAGGTTTTATGGAAATAAATTACTTGAAGGGTGCTGCATTAAGAGATGCAAGGACAAAACAGGCCCTTCCTCTTACCAGTGGGAAAGCTTATAATAGCTGGGATTTAATTGGGACGCATGTTACAAAAGAAATTATAAGATTTTTCTATCACAATGGGTTTGCAGATTATAATAATTTGAAATACTGAACTTTAATTATAAAGAGCTCTCTAGTAACTTTGCATTGTAGGTGGTTCACTGTTAGACATAAGGATCAGTATGTGGAAGATCTGAAAGTATTTGGAATGTAGAACAGATTGTGTGATATTTCTCAACAGCTTATTCTAGCAAAAAGTGTTTAACAGGTTTCCTCTGTGTTTAGACTGTGAATCTGATTCTGAGTCAGTCTCTTTTTGAATGTGTAAAAGATAAGTATCTTGGTAATATCAGTGTAGGCAAGATGTAAAACTAAACAATTCCATGTTGTCCAAAATATTTCTTATTTTCTTTCAATAGTAAAGACTATCATCTTTCACCCTGAGAGGAAAAAGCAAGCTATTATATTTGCAATATGTAAACCAGCATAGAAGACCTTTGCAGAGAAAGTTGAATTCAGAGGTTTTCTGGTATGCTACTTGTATATGGTAACTGGTGACACCACTGAGAGTTTAACTTTAAAAAAATAGTATCCATTACTTCAGAAAGCTCCAGTGTTTGATAATAGAAGTCTTATATTCTGAAATACTTACATCTGACCATCGCTTTCATTAAGAAATAAAAAATTAAGGGAAAAAAACAAAACAAAACAAAAGAGGGAAATGTTATTTGCTTGCGTTTTTTACAAAGATTCATTCTTAAAGGTAATATTATGGAATATCACCTTGATCTTAAATCAATCAAAAGACCTTGTATATGAAATAAGAATGAAGACTGTAACAGAGTACACAGCTGCTTGTATCTGCTTTGACTGGGTAAGGAGCTCTGCATGTGTTCTAAAGGGCCACAGTCCTCTGTTGCCTTGTCATTAGTAATGTTATCTCTATGTGTAGGGAAGCCCACAGCACATGGTAATGGAAAATGCATTGGAGCTGGCAACACAGTAGCGAGTAAACTCAAGGCTGTGAGATGTACTTGGCTGAGTGTATTTCTCAGCTTACATATGTCACGGGATCTTTAGCACACTGTGAATGTTTTTTTCTATACATCCTGTTGTTGCTCTCCTTCAAGTGTGTTCTGTGAGTAAGACTGTTTTATCTATGACCTCAGCATATGTGTTACATAAAAGCACATATGCCATCTTTTGGACTTGCAGTAATGCTTTTATGTTGAAAGCAAGGAATAAAAGGACTGTTGCAAAGAGCCATGTGGTAGGAAAACACGCATAAACAAAATTTGTTAGCCAGAACTTCAAGGTTTTTTCTGCTCTACAGATACAATTTTACAGCATTGCAGACCACATCAAACCATAGTTACTAACTGGATTGTCATGCACCAAATAGAAATGGGGAAATAGTCCTTTACCTGAGGATCTTCTGACAGAGGAGAAGGTTTGTTTCTGTGCATACAAGATTTTTAAAATTTAGTTCTTCCCTTTGCCTAAATTTTTTCTTCTCTATTAAGACAGAAGCAACCACTGATTTTTGTGATTGCTAGAAATTATGGAGAACACAAGGGATATGCAGAAGTATTGGAGATCATGTAGACTGTATGAACAGAAGTAACAATATAGAATCATAGTATCATTTGGATTGGAAGGGACCTTAAACATCACCTAGTTCCAACCCCCCTGCCATGGGAAGGGGCACTTCCCACTAGACCGGGTTGCTCAAAGCCCCATCCAACCTGGCCTCGAACATTTCCAGGTGGGGGACAACCACAAACAACAACAAACACAACCTGTTACAGTGTCCACCCTCACAGAAAAGACTGTCTTCCTAAAATCTAATCTAAATCTACTTTCTTTCAGTTAGAAGCTGTTTCCCTTTGTCCTATCACTACATGCCAGTGTAAAAAGCCCCTCTCCAGCTTCCCTGTAGGTCCCCTTCGGGTACTGGAAGGCTGTTATAAGGTGTCCCCAGAGCCATCTCTTCCCCAGGCTGAACAACCCCAACTCTCAGCCTGTCTCCATAGGAGATGTCTTTGTAACAATGTTGTTCTGTAGATCAGTAAGCTTCAGTGACCACTCTTACTGTTCTTCACATAATGCTGAGAACACGGTGAGTGAGGTAGTGTAAAGACTTCTGTCATTTCTTACCTAGATGTTCTGCCCAGCTGCTACCAAGGTGAGAAGGAGCAGAATGCATCTATGCTTTGAGCTACAGCAGGAATTGGGGTAGGAGGGAGAGATGGGTAGCAATATCAACCTGCAGACTAGAACCTGGTGGTGAAACTGGATGTTGCAGATACTCCAGAGGACATACAGGTGTTTGCATCATGGCCAGTTTTTTGACAAATTTTTCTTATTCACTTTTGTGGATTTAGCACACTTTACCACCTTATACCCTTTGAGCATATGCACACACATCAAAAGCAGTAATATTCTAAATACTCTTCTTAACTTCAAATTGCTACTACTAAAGGTAGCCTCCTGGTCCTGCTTAAGCAGACCATATCCCTCCCTAGTGTATGGTTCTTCAGCTACCTGTGGATTTACAGTTCTCCACCTTGTCTTGTTTGTTTGTTTAGTTTTTTTAAACTGATTTTCCTGAGTTCTTTATAAATGTTTGGATCTATATTAATATTCTCCAGTCGCAGTGCCTCAGAACTGTCTGACAATTTATAATCATTAGTCTGCTCTGACAAATAGTGACCTAGGTTTCTTTATCACTATATCACATTATGTGTAATTTTCTCTTCATCATTCCTAATGCTGTGTTTTAGCATTGCTTTTCCTAATAAATAATTTCTGTAAGTGTGTTAAAATATTCATTCAGGTTCAATCTTGTGTTATTTCCTTACCAAATTTCTCATGAGTTTTAATTGCTTATATATTGTGACTTCTGCTGGGACTTGCTATGCCCATAATCCATGCTTTAAGATAAAACTAGTGATTTCATTTATAGCATGCTTTTTTTAACTGTGTAATTTAATGAATTAAGCCCTTTAGAATTGTGCACATACTTCTTGGTTGGTCAAAATAATCACAAATGGAAAACGACTGAGAAGAGATCAACTGCAACAGAATTATGTTGTCCGAGATTATGTCTGTCTCAAGTATATACTAATCTTAAAATCACAAAGGAAGAAGGGGGATTATTAAGGTAAACGCTCAACATGTAGTCTGTCAAGTTTCTAGTAGTGCATAGAAATGCATATCTCCTTACTAGATATATTGTCACATGATAACTTAAAAAGATGTGAAAACACTGTAGTTGCTCATTCAATGAAAAATCTATATTAGATTTTAAATCATTTCACTTGAAGGAGATTTATCTGTCAGAACAGGTTTTAATCTACTTATTGTAACCAATGAGTAGTTATTCCAACTAAGAACAGGCTTTGCTTAAAGGTGAATATCATGTAAAGATGGTTCTTTTCAAATTGTGATTGGAAGTTCTGAGTGTTTTGGGTTTTCTACTCCAATTTTTAGAAAAATAGTTTTTTTTAAAAAAGGCATAATTTTGCTAATGCATCATAATTTGCTTTTATTTAAATTTGTGGTAATATCCTGCTATATCCTTTTAGACATGCATAAAGATGCACACAAAAAAGCCTTTTTTCAGAAGTTCCCATGAAACTGCAAGGCAAAAACAGTGATTTTTGCCTAGTATACCAGATTTTTCTCTGATGCTTCATTTGTATACTTTCTTTCTTGTCTGCGTGAAAGTTAACTGCCTGAGTGTGGGGAATGTGTTAGACTGCATAAAACAGAATCCAGGCTCTGCAATTCTGAAGTTCCAAGTTTGTACATTGAAGGAAATAATAAATTTTAAGAACTTAAGATGATGGAATACTACTTGTTTTAATCCTGCTTCTTGAGTTTATGATTTTAAGTTGTGGGATTTCTTGTTTTGCTGATGAATTCTTGGTTGCTTTTGTTATGCTACTTCTCACAATGTTTGAGAACGGGACAAGAATGTGTTGTTAATAGACTGTGGAATATTTAATATCTCACAGTGGCCAGGGAAGGAGACAGAAATGCTGACAATTAATGAAATGATCTGTAGTGAAAATAGACTTCAGCCTGTTTAAAAGTGCTATCAATGACTGGTAATGAAGTGCTTTAGTTCTAAAATTTCCTTTCAGCTTAAACACTTTCAGTACTGTGAAAATTTAATACTTTTCTAGATTACAAGAGGGGAGAGAAAGATTAACAAGAATATTTTTTTACTGCAGAACACGAAAGACTCTATCCAATAAAAGAAACCTGAATATTTGCATGTTTCTTTATTCTATCTCTCTTCTATGGGCAAGATCTGAGAACCATATTATTTGAAGAAAGAGAGTTTTTAAACAGTCAAAAATATTTTTTTCCATTTCAATATGGAAGAGTGGCAAAAATTGTCTTAAATTCAAAATTCTTCAAAGGATTGAGGAAAAAAGTGTTTCTTAAATTTACTTAAGACATGAATACTGTGACAATTGCAAGGACTGCCAGTTGGTATAATAACCCTGTAAAAGTGGCTTTTGTTATTAAAACTTTTTAGAGTGAAATGTCACATAGAAAGTATAGTGGCCCCTTGGAATTGAACTTCAATGCAATAGTTTTGTTAAATGTGGGCAATACTGACTCATTATGCAGGGTTATAATAAGAAATCCATCACTTAATGTTAGGATTTGTACAGAACTTGCTCTTTTAAAAGTAATAAAATGATTCTCTCCAAAGTAATGAAAAAATGTGCTAACCTTGATAATTTCAATTGCTTATCCTGTGGAAACTTTTTCTGGTTTTAATGAGGCAGTTATTTTGGAGACTGTGTCAACCAGGAAAGTAAGTTCTGTGTGGGATGCGTGACACAATCGATCATTTAATTCAGCTATTGCTTTTAAGCAGGTCTTGTCCTGTAGAAGTCACTCCTATATGCAAGAGCCTGCCTACTTTGTGAAATAAAGAAATCCAAAGATGTGTGATAAGTCCATAAAACCTGTAAGCCGTGGCCTCTACAGTTAATAAGACAGAAGTTGATTCTTGTGTTTTGTTTGGGAGCAGAGGAAAAGGAGGGCTTTGCTCCAGTTTACAAGTTATCATTCACTTCCCATGCAGGGAGGGAGGTTGCACAGCCTCTATTTACATAATGAAACAATCATCTTATGACTACGCCATCTTGCAGAAGAGGGCATTTCTGGGTGTAGCCCTGGTAATAATCTGGTTTGTCCATAGAAAATAAGATTTTGTTCTTTCATTGGCAGGCAAATAGAAATGTCATAATTTCTGCTGAAATACACTACTTTCTCTTTAGAGTCAATCTGCCTGTGTTTTCCAGTTATTAAAATGTTGATAATTGTCATAGCCAGAAAGAGTCTCATGTGCATTAGGAGAGTTTTTTTATGAAATCTTGGTAAGTCATTGTAACCCGAATGAAAATGCTGGACTTTCTGGTATTTGTTATCAGGTCATCAGAAACACATTTATCCACCAGGTGGTGGAAGAAACAAGTTTGAGTTGAAGTATCTGGAAAAGAAATGGAAAAATACTAATTTTAATCTTTTGGGTAAAATTAATGTAATTGACCTTTAATTTCTAGTCCAAAAATTGACATCTGAGCTGTTTTCTTAGACTCTGTAGTCAGAAAAGATCCAAATTTTTGAGTCATCTAAGGTGGATGTCTTCTTTAGGATAAGATGAATCATGTCCTAAAGGTAGGTAATCACTTTGAATTAATAAATTCTGGTTTTGATTCTGACTCTGAGGGAATCTAAACTAGTTCACATGCATAAGTTTTTGAGATGTATCCCAAACTTTAAGCATGGCTGTCTTGAGATTAAAAGAACTCTGGGTTGTAATTCCCTTTGTAGTGATTTTCATCTTCAGTTTTCATTCTTCCATAACAAGGCAATGTATTTAAGCTTTAGTTAATTTCTTTAGCATCTCAGTGTGTCTGTGTTAATCTTGCAGACAAGACTTTCTGGTCACGGTAATGCTTTTCTTGTATAGAAATCTGATCAGAAAAATAACCTGGAAAGAGGAATTTCCTTTTTCCGTACAATGAGTATTATTTTCTACTGATTCCAAAAAGAACAGATGGTAATGACTGAATCTAGAAAGAGAAAAAATAATCACCTATTTTGAATCAGTTCTTGCATTCTTAAGATAATGGAATGAAGGTGTGTGTAAGGTAGGACTACAGGAGAAACTTGCTTAGATTTCTCAATCCTTTTCCAAATTTTTCTAGCTTTTGAGGTCCACTGTTAAAAGAGGAGGAAACTGTATTATCATAATCTTCATAGAAAATGATGGGTTTATTCATTTTCTGGTATTCTGGGAATTATTTGCTTTGTGAATAAGGCAAAAGCTGTTTCTGAAATTACTGTAAAACTCTGGTCTATTGTTGTGGATAGCTTCCAATGGCTTCATTTAAAAATGTAGTTTGGAAAACCTTTGTTCAGTCAGAGAAATTACAGTTCAGATGAGATTTATGGAAAGTACTAAGGCATTTGAATGGCAAATGGTAGATGGGAGCATTTGCAAAAAATGAACAAATAAATTAAAAAACAAAGGAACAAGGCTGTAGGAGAGCATACTTTGTTTTCCTCTAATTTTTTTCATTTTCATCAGTTTTTAAACTCATGTCTTTTCGAGCAGTGGCTTTCATGGTAGTTACTTTCTGGGAGCTAGGTGGAAAGAAACAGCCCCAAATGAATGCTTTCTCTTGACAGAAAAATTATAACATGTATTTGCTTTTCAGTAGATAATGGAAGTAACCATTTTCTGAATGCCATGAATACAGGATAATTTCAGTCACAGCTTTCAGCTGGAATCCAACCAAAAGAAAGACATTCATTGTTAGAGTGATCATGAAATTACTTCCAAAAAAGGTTTTCTGGAACTTGGATATTTCTTTTTTCTTATGGTTCGCTGCAATTTATCAGTGAAGTTGTTTTCTTCTATACAGCATCTTGCAGCAAGCAGGCTGTAGATTATCTTCTGGTAGTTCTGATTACTCTGCTTATCATAAAATTTACTGTTATGTTATTTAGTACAACAGTATAGAGAGATAGTCAGAAAGGTTGAAGTGAATTAGTGAAGAGGTTTATATTCATCATAGAATGGTTTGGATTGGAAAGGACCTTACAGATCATCTATTTCCAACCCCCCTGCCATGGGCAGGGACACCTCCCCACTAGACCAGGTTGCTCAAAGCCCCATCCAACCTGGCACTGAACACTAACAGCATATTGCTAATGTGTATTAAACCCTCTGTGGATAATATTTTGAGATGTGACCATTAGGGATTATTTTGCCAAACAACTCATGGCTACATAAAAAAAATAAAAACCAAATCAGTCTGAAACGGGGAGAAACTACTTGAGCTATAACCAAAGCAATTCTCTGAATGTGAACTGGGGTGGGGCTTATGGAATAAACTGAAGTATTGGGTGTTTTTTTAGTAGCCCATGTTTTAAAAGGATACAGTGATAAGTAGAGACAAAATAGTGTGCATCGGATGTAGTGATTGAATTAAACTGACTTTGGAGCAAGTGAACTACTTCTTAGTCCCTCAGCAGTAAGGGAGTAAAGCTTGTGTGCATTGGTAGTAGGCAAGAATAACTGATCTCTGAAATGTTTCCCAACTGTTTTTTCCCCTCCATGAAAAAAATACTTGTTTGCATTCTGGAAATGTGCTTTATGACTGCATAGTTTTCCTTAAATAAATATGAAACTTTCAAGAATATTCTGAAAAGTTATAAATATGTAATATTTAAACTCTAATACCTTGCTGTGGTTAAGACTTCAACACTGGAACCAATGATGTCTGTTGTAATGAAGTTACTTAAATATAACCATAGCTTAAACAAAAATATTTATATCAATGGGGAAAATGGAAAGCTATCAGTCATGTTGAATTTGAATATATTAAGGCTGTGCAAAGTGGTTCTTGGCATTTATTTTTTTTTCTGTGAAGCCTGCATGCAGCTCTGAACTTGATGAAAAATTGCTTTTGCTCTTGTGTATTTGCTGTATGGCTTCCCCAGGAATCACTGTCTAACGATGTCTAAAAAAAATAAAATTTCTACATTAATCACTGTTATAGTACTTGTACAATTTAGAAGAGTTGAAATCCCTCATCATTATAGTGCTGTTTTGCTGTGACAGCTTCCTTGATTTCCTAACAACCAACCACACAAGTCATGACTGTCTTCAGAGCTGCAATAACAAAAACAACAGGCAGTGATCTGCCTTCCTACATGGTTGTATATCATTGGTCATGCTCAATACAAGACAATTAAAGCTATTAGAAACTGTAATTTACCTTTTCCTTAATTTATTCCAGCCAGGAATCACCATGTGTTCTTTCAATTTTCCATGGTTAGATTCCATGTGTAAACGCACCCATGTCATTTGTGACATGTGGCCGTAGTATATTCCTGAGCCCAGACACTGAAAAGCAGCCAAGAGATTAAAAATTTTGCAAACAGCAGTGACTCGGGTCTGGAAAATATAGGATTGAAAATTACGCAAAATGCTAGAGGGAAAAAAAAAATCAGACAAACTGGTCGTGTTTCAGCAACCAGTGTGTGTGGGAAGTGAACATAGACAGGAGATCCTGTATGCATCTTAAAATAATGATGTTTAAAGTTATTGCTGTATAGAATGATGTCTTTCAAATTAGAAGGTATATCTCTGTGAAGTAAAGCACAGACCATCACTGAAATAGTTCCTGGGTTTTTTTGCATGCAAATTGCATTTTGTTTCAGCAGCAAAACTTACTAAAGTTCGGTACTGACTGAAGTGTGTTGGAAGACTTAGACTGTCAATTTTAACTACACAAATGAATGTAGAAAGAATATTTTTCAGGACTAATATGCCCTTTGCAGTAAAGGTTCTATATGATAGAGAAAACTAAAGTACTATTTGCTGCTAACTTCATTCTCATAAAAGTCCTTGTATTTGTTTGGCAGTTTCAGAACTCACAGACAGTAAATCTGAAGATTAAAAAAATACTTTGAAAAAGAGTAGCTTCTATTTTAAGTTTCTGGTTGTATTTTAATTTATCTTAACTGAAATCTAACTATGATCTCAATTCAACCACAGAATCATTCTTAGTGGATTGAACTAGACCTGACCAAATATATTGAGTTCAGATGTCAAGGTGTTGGTAGCTGAAGTAGGGAGGGGCAACTGCAGGTGTGGCTTCTGTGAGAAGAGACATGGGGCTGCCATGTGCTGGACACAACCGGTTCCAGTTGTCTCCGTAACATCATAGGATGTAGCTGAGCCCATCAGACAAGTTGGTGGCACCTATATGAAAACAGTTAAGAAGGGGCAGAAAACATGAAGGAGGAGGGAACAGGTCAGAGAAGGGAACAACAAGGTGAGAGGAATAGGAGCTGCTCCATGACAGAACAGGTACAGCTGTGAAGAGACTGCAGCCCCTGGAGGATGAAACATAGGAAAAGAGTGAGAAGGAAGAGAAACAAAGAGTGGCAGAGAGAAACCGCTTAGCACTAGCCCTGACATCATGCAGTCCTCCTTGCACCCCTGAGGAGACTGGTTGTAACTTGTGTCAATAGCAACGGAGGAGAGGGATCTGGAATGAAGAAGTGGAGACTAGGAAACTGGGGAGGTGAGGCAAGGTGTTTGAAGTGAAGTGAGACTGAAAGCAAAGTTGGGTCTGGCAAAGGAGAAGGAAAGGTGTTTTTCTGCAAGTATTTAAATGTCCAGCAACAATAATGGATGTGTGTTCTCCCTGTCTTTATTTTGACCTGAATTTGCAAGGAGTCTTGTTCTCCTTTTTTCTTCTCTGTCCTGTGGAGAGTGAGTGAGCTTCTGAATGGAGCTTGGTTGCTAGCCACGGTCAACCCACAGCACCCAAATGTATTAAATGGACCTAAATGTAATCCAGATAAAAATAAATGTCAGTTGATGCTCTGTCCTTGACTCTTTTTTGAACTGTTTCACTCCCCAGATGGTAAGACTCTAAAAGAGACAACAATCATGTCTCCCCCTATCCCTGAAGAAAGTTTTCTTAGAGATGCGATGGCTGCCAGTGCCTGGCTATTTGAAATTTACAATTGCCTCCTGAGGGCAAGAAATGTAAAAACAGCATTGTTGCACCTGGGACCAAAACCATAAGTACAGTTATACTTCAATCTTGTGTGACTGTGAAGATATTTGCTTAGAGCTTGCTTCCTCAATGCATGCACAAGCTACAAGGCCAGGATAGAATAAGATCGATTTAAGTGAAATAAACTGAATATGGTGAGGTAATGGTGCACACATAGCCTTTGTTTGCTCTTCTGATTGAGCTTCTGTAAATTCTACATTCCTGTGATTCCACTCTGTACTACAAACACCGGTAGATTGCCTCCAGGGGGAGTAACTGTCCTTTAGAAGCACAAATCTCAAGATTTATATCGATAAACTGATGTATTAAAGTTAGATATTTCTGCTTGTAAAGAGTGAAAGGTGATTGCTGACAGGAGCAGACTTCCAGAAAGATATCATAGAAGCTAGAGGAATTCCACAAATTGTATTTTGAGGACAGCTGAAAGACTATATAAAGCTCAGATGCATTGCTGCTCTATGGGCTCTGTAGTGATTGCATAGTCATTCCCCCAGTGTTGCTAATGATAATGCTCTATTAATCAAGGGACTTGTGCACGTTTATTAAGAGAAAGGATTCAGTTGTGAAACTAAAACGAGAATTTAAGAGACTTATCTAAAGAGAAATTTTGTGCACGTAGCCTTAGAATATTAATATGCATTGAATTCTACCCAGTAATGAATGGTTATCATCACAGAAAATATCTGGGATGGCACAGCAGAACTTCACCATGACTTTCCCAGCTTACATGTGTTACTTCTAGCACTGTTTTTTTTCTATACCTCATTCAATGAATAATTTTTTACTATGTGAATAAATGTATAGGATATACCTTTCCTGTGCTTAATATAAAACATTTTGTTTATCTGTAACTTAGTACAGTGCTTGTCTTAAAACAGTTTCTGGGGATTAAATGTTAGGAGTGGAGAAAAGATAATGAATGTTCCAAATGTTGCATCTATTGTGTGTTATTACGTGGTTGGTATTAGTATTGGGTATTACTACATAAAAAGTTAAAAACAAGTATCTGATATATTTGACCTATGAAATTCATATTGAACTCATCTCTTTTGACCTTCAGTGTTACATGAACTGTGTATTTGTATAGGTGAAGTACTTGTTGAACAATTGCTTTAGTTCAATGAGCTGAGACTAGTATTTCTTCTACATTAGGAATGCACAATTTACCTTTACCTTTTAAGTTCAGGCAATGTGCGTCTTTCATATGGTGCAAAGAACACTGCCAGAGCTGCTTGCCTGAGTAGCCTTTTATATATCTCTTCTGCACAGTATGTGGCCAAATGCAGAGGTTCTGTTCTAGTTTTCAAATCACCAGCTAGGAAATTCCTCCTTTGAAACCAGAGCAGTCATGGATGCTAAGAAGGGTACATGTGTGAAAAAAAAATAGTGATGAAAAGTAAACTGATTAAAGTGGCACGTGTGAAGCTTTTATTATTCTTTGACAGTAATCTTTCCCATTTAAAATTGGTAGATTAAACTTTTTTTTTTTCCAAAAGTAGCGCTGGGAGGCAGTACTGTTAGTAAAACTGTAGATGGGTAATAAAAAGTACTGCTACTTACCCTAAAAAATATGCTGAAATTAGAGCTTTATAGAATTACCTGCAGAAGTGTTTAGTTTTTAACAATAGATCTTTCCTGAGCTGTCTATCCATGAAATTTGTGCAGCAGAAGAGAGTTGTTCTCCAAGGAGAATCCCCTTGGAAGTCCAAATTAACACTATTGGTCACATTTCCTTTCTCCAGTTTGCTGTTACCACTTTGAAGAGTTACGGTATGCTTCTGCAGTACTTCAGCAGCAAAAGGAAAGCCAAGGGAACTGTGGCCGCTGGTGCTCAGGCAGGAGACCTCATAGCAAATTCTGCAGGAAAGAATGAGAGACAATGCCGTTTTAACCTCAGGTTTTGCTGATGTTAGTTTGTCCTCAAGCCTTTCTGACTTCATGGAATGATAGAATCATTTTGGTTGGAAAAGACTTTCAGGACCATCAAGTCAAACCATTAGTAAGTCTGCAAGAGCTATATTGTTACCTGCAGAAGATGATGATCAAGTCAGGGACCATATAAACTGATTGAACATTCAAAAGTTCATAGGATCAGGTGAAATGCCTCCAAGGCTGTTGAGAGTACTGGTAGATGTCCCTGTGAGGCCACACTAACACCTTGAAAAGGTCATGGCATTTGGGGAAAGTTCCTAACGACTGGAAAAAGGCCAATGTCACAGCTAACTTCAGGAATAGGATTCAGGGAATTACAGTCTGCTCTGCCTCTGCTCTGTTGCCAGGAAGATTATGGAACCAGTTCTTCCAGAACCTCTGTCCAGATGCATGAAAAATAAAAAGGTAATGGGAAACAGCCAGAGTGTTTTAGATAGGGCACACTGTGCCTTGCCATCCTTCTCTGATCCGTTGGCTAGTGGTGTGGATAAGAGGAAATCATTAAGTGTTTTTTTACCTTGATTCTAGCGAGACCTCCCATACTATTCTTATAGCCAAATCAGAGATCTGGGTAGAAAACTAGCTAGACTTCTGGTCTCAAAGGGTTGTGATCCAGTGGTACAAAATCCAACAGGTGGCTAGCATTCCTCAGGAATGGATAGGCCTGGTATGTTTTAATGTCTTCAGTAATGACATGGGTGGCAGGAGGAAGTACAGTGCAGCAAATCTGCATATAATTCCTGGCTGAACATGAATTGTCAGGTCATCCTTGCCATGATGAAGTGTAACTGCATACTTGACTATTAGTAAGAACGTAACCAGCAAGTTAGTGGAAATGATTCTTCCCCTCTGTTCAGCACTTGTGAGACCAGTTCTAGGATACTAGGCCCAGTTTGGGGTTCTCCAGTACAACAATAACAACAAAAAGACCCATTGATACACTGAAACAAGACTAGTTGAAAGCTTTGGAGATGTTCAGGAGGTTTCAGCACATAAGATACAAGAAGAGGCTGAGAGAGCTGGGTTTGTTTAGTCTTAAGCAGAGGAGGAGGCTCAGGGGAGACCGTCCGAAGATGTTAGAGAGTGGCCTCACAGTGACATCTGCCAGCATCCTCAGAACTGCTGTCTTCAACTAGCTATTTAAGAAGAAATTTTTTCCTGTGAGGGTGGTGAGACACTGTCACAGGTTGCCCAGAGAAGTTGTGGCTGCCCCCTTCCTGGAAATGTTCAAGGACAGGTTGAATGGGGCTTTGAGCATCATGGTCTACTGGGAGGTGACCATGCCCATGGCCGGGGAGTTGAAACTAGATGATCTTTGAGATCACTTCCAACCCAAACCATTCTATGATTCTAATGGGAGAGTGTTGGGAGGGCAGACTCTTCTCAGTCTCCTCACAGGCTGCAACAAGGAAAACTAAAATTTGATGTAAAGAACAATTTTTTTTTTCACTTTGAGGGTGGTCAAACACCAGAACAGGTGCCTAGAGAGGCTGTGGGTTCTCCATTCTTGGACATATTCATGTTACTGGACAAAGCACTGAGTAACTTGATAGAAATCAGCCCTTATTTAAGTCTGATTGTGATGAGGTGGTCTAGAGAGGTCCCTTCTAAGATAAATTATTCTGTGGTTCTATCTCTAGTCAGACAAGACTTCCCTTTACAAAAGCTATGTTGACTAGAATACTTTTTATGTCTGCCACTTCTATTATTTATTATCCTTAGAGTAGTAAATATAGGAGCCTTTCTAGAAGTTATCATTGCATTTGTCATCTTACAGGCCTCATATTCTGAAATAATTTATGAGCAGATGTTACATATAGCAGTTTATGGTTCACTGGTTCATCCTTGAGTTCATTTAGTAATTCCTGGATAAATGATGCTTGCTTCTCATGAGCTCCTTTTTCAAATAGTCACACAATAATTTCTATGTGTACTTCGGTTTGAGATGGTTCCTCTAGCTGGTCATTCTGTATGCCCTCCCAGATTGTTACAGCATGGGAAACCCTGCGCTGAATGCAAATTCAAATAAGTCATTTAGACTCTTATCAATTGCCTTGTTGTCTTTGTATGCTCCTGTTGTGCTGATCTTTTCATTCTTCAAAGTCTCTAGGAGGGATCCTGCTCTGAATGTATTTAAGGGAAGATTTATTACTCGTTTTCATATGTTTTGCTAGTTGTTCCTTCTTGGCTAGTTGTCTTTGTGGTTTTTTTTACATTGAGCCTGTCAGAATTTATTACCCTTTCTATTTTCTCTGTTTGAACATGATTTCAGCTTCTGGAATGATGCTGCTTCTAGTTACTGCTCTTCAGCCCTGCTGGTTTGCTTTTATTTGAGTCTTCATTCCTTCCCTTCATCTCTGCTTTCCAAGGTGTTCATTTTCTGCCTGCTCCCTTGTGATTAAACCCTGATCTGCTTTTGGATTCTTCTCTTGAATCTCAATCTTGCAAGTGATAAATGGACACTGTGCTGCCTGCACGACAGGAGTTGTGATCTGGGAGCAGGCATTTAAGTTCATTTGTTTCTATAGCAGTTGTCCTTTATAGTCCTAGCTACTGATTCTTCTACAGTAATTTTTCTTTCTGTCTCAATGGAACTGTTCTCTTGCCTCCCCTCTGGATGCTAGTTCAATGAGTGTTAGCAGTTTTTTTACCTCACGTTATTTTAAGATGTACCTTCTCCTTTTTTTTTTCAATATGTTTTTAAAGAAGTCTAATAGTACTTAGTCATCTAAAATACAGAAATTGTGTTTGTTTCTCAAACTTTCATAAGTAAATTATATAGGAACTGGTAGGTAGCTAAGGGCAGACTGATTTTTTGCTTCCTGTCCTCCCCTGTCTTCACCCATCTTACCTTTAGCAGTGTCTGTAGGCAGAGATTTTCTTTTTCCCTGAGCCACTGAAAATATAGTTTGTAACTATGACATATGTTAATTTTAGTTTTCTTTAAGAAGCAATTCACTTATTTATCCCTTATGAAGTATTGAGAAATACTCACTATTTTTAGTTACATTTCTTTGTCATTGTTTCTTTGCTCCCTATGTTATTATTCATCTATTATAATGGATACAATCAATAGTATTACTTGTTAGTGTGACACTACTTTTCAATTCATACAAACAACTGCCCCTACCTAGAAATGATGTTATGCAGCACTAAACTTGAAGTGGAATAAAAAATAAAATTCTTTAATATCATTCATTAAACTAAAAAAACTGGAAAATAATTTGAGGTTTCAGTTGTAATAATAGTTTTAACATGGCTCTAATATCCTTAAATTGACAGACTTAATATAAATCTTTCCAGTAGTTTAGTATCTTTAGCCACAATGATAAAATCCCCTGTTTTTGAACTCTGCCACTTTTCATAGTTGGTTTTTGTTTTGTGTTTGCAAAGTCCTTTCATAGCTGATATATGTTGTCTCCATGCTGAATGGACAAATCCTGTCTTTGAAACTTTCCTGTTAATCATCCACTAAGGTCTATGTTACAAGGTAGGCACTCCAGAGATTTGACTGCAATAAGCTCTAGGTGGGTGGCTGGCAACAGTATTAAATCAAAAGAGCATGCTTGCATTAAAATGGTAAACATTAAATGCTATGTGTTCTGTTGTGTGGAATTTATAAGGCAAACGCCTTAAACCAGTGTAATAGAGTTGAACAGAATATCACCAGGATTAGAAAGAGCCTGTGCTCCAATTAATGTATTGGAAGATCTCTGCCTTATGCTGAGAGTTAAGAAATTCCCATGGATTCATACTTCATTAATACAAGATTTTGTGCTGACGTGTGGACTGAGTGGCTCTTCCACTAGTAATTTCTAACAGCAGTCAAGAGTTGAATCCAACTCCAAGTGCCAAAACATAGCATTTCAAATGTCAATAACCTCATTCTGACCTGATGTACACCCTGTAGAAAACACATCCACTAGTCAATATTTATCCAACGTGAAATAGATCACACACAGAACCAAACAGTCAAAGCAGATTGGAAGATATTTTTCCTGCCATGGAACATCATTGCTTCTGATCCATCCTTCTCTCTGGATTAATTCTGAAAAAAAAACCCTTTGATTTTTATCAACCTCACTGAAAGGAATAAGTACTTTTCTGGTACAGATAGAATTGGAGTATTCTTACTTCAAAGTCAAGAACATATTCTGTCAAGAAAGATGATTTCTGTTGAGAAGAAGTTTGAGTGGGGATTCACTGCTTTGGGAAATCCCCATGACTAGGCCTGAGTTCCAGGTTATAAATTAAGCCTGGAAACTTAAAAAGATACTTTCAAATCTCTAAAGTACTGAAAGTTGGTTTAAAACCATCAGAATGGGGGAAACAGTGGCATTTTTATGAAAAGCTCCAATTTAACTATTATAGAGCATTTAAGTATACAATTTTATAATTCCTACCATGCAATGATATTCCAATTATTGTTTCTCGGTTTTGTTGTAAAGAATTTTACTTTTCCTGTAGTAAATGAATAACAAACTGTGCTTTTATTGCGTGTTTAATCTTCAAAGCACATTAAAAATATTAATTAATTCTTGACAAAGTCCCCGTGAGGACTGTACCCAAGCATTATCATCCTTTCACAGATGGTAAATGCAGTTAAGATTTCTCCAGTAGCGCTGGAGATAACAACTTTTGTTTCCAGAAACCCATCCAGTTCAGTGAATTTGTTTTTACAGCTCAAACCTATCATTACTGAGATAGCTTTGAAGTGGAAAAAACATTCTGGATTTTAATAGGCAGTTATATCTCCATACCTCCAACTTTTTTTTCAAATTTGCTTAATGTGCTACTCTGAATTCAAGATGATTTATTTTAAACTACAGAGTAGTTTAGTTTTGGTCATGGATGAGCTAGTTGCAATCAAATTACTAGTTTTCTGAACATGAGCTGCTGTTTAGCTGTACTGAATCAAACTCCTTGATACATAGTTTAATAGAAGAGTAGAGTGGTGTTTGGCCCAGTCTGTCATCCTTTGAATTAAAGTTGCAGCTAAAAATTGCCTGTAATTAAGTATTAGAGGTTGATCAATTTTTACATTTAAAATTAAAAACATTCTTTGATTTTAATTCTTTATTTAAGTTTATATAATTTGAAAATGAAGTTTGAATTGTGTAATTCTCATATTTGAAATATGATTAAGCTATTTATTCTTTCAGTTTCATATTGCTTTGAATCAATGTCTTCAGAATATTTCTTAAATGTGAACAGAAATTTAATGTGGAGACTGATTTACATTGTATCTGATACCGTGTGTACAGTAAATAGTAATGTGCTAATAGAGATTCACCTTATACTATATGGTAATGACAAATAAAATCAACAGATTAAGGCAACAGTACATGGCTATGCAGATCCTGTTCTGAACCTCTTCAGGAATTCTTTACAACTTTTTAAGACCTGGTCCTTTGATCTACTGAATGTCCTCTCCCAGTGTTAAATATAGCTAATAATAATAATTTAAGTTGCTCTGTACTTACTGGGGGAAGGCCTCTGATAACTAGAGCTTTGCACATCATCTGAGAGTGCTCAACATCTCTGAGAACCAAGATGTTGTTTTACATTCATTCCTCCATTTTGAGTCCTTTACCTCTATTTAAGTGATGTGTAATAAGAGCTGCTTTAGCTAAACTGTTGATCACCGGTCATGTCAGGTGTCCTCATCTCATTCTGTTCCTGCCCTGGTAATCAGCATGAGAAAAAGGGTGGAATCTGGCTCTGTTACCGCTTCTTAGACATGCTCTTGTAATGTGTTGCTAGATCACACATTTAATTACTGCTGCAGTGTGGGACATAAGAAAACGAGGTAGGCTTGTCAAATATGTCCTGTTCTCAATGGGCAGATTGTTGTTCAGTATTATGAAAAGATGGCCCTTTTTGGAAGAGACTCTAGGTTGCTCTGATGTGTCAGATGTAAGTGGAAAATTGATAAGCACAGGCTGATCCCTGAAGGCCCTCACACCTCTCAGTTGCAGAGACTGGGAGTATGGTGTGGAAGAGCATCCATCCTGTTAAATACAGACTGACAGTAGTATCAAGGTTACTGTACTTAATTTGCTAGTAGATATATCAAAGCTCATATACATTTGCTTTTACTGTGTTTTTGTATTGCAAGTGTTCTACTGGGAAATGTTGGATAGATGTGGTATTGGAGAACTTGCTGTGATAAGTTAAAACAAGGAACTGCAGAATTGCTCTGCCATGAACTGTAGTGACTGTTGTGATCTTTAAATCTTTCCTTCACAGAATGTTCATCATCTTTCTTCAGTACATTTTTACTGTATAATCAGTTACTGCTCCACTGACAAGTATTAGTCTGGTAGCAACTTATCATAGACAGACAAGTGCCACAATTCATCCTCACATTTTTGTTACTGAAGTAAACAGATAGTTGGCTTCAGTGGCTGAAATATTCTGACCCATGTCTTGACATGGAAATTGTTTTAAATAATAAAATTTCAAATCAACACGCAGTTGTAAATATGATTCTTGGCAAGGTTTTCTTGCATTTGCTTTTGTATTTAAAAAAAAAAACCAACAAAAGAATAGTCAGGTTCTATACAACTCATTCCTAATGCTAAGGGAATGTTTTAAGAGTTTATCTGTTTTGTTTCAAGTCAAAAAGCACCCTGGACTAAGTAAACTAGGTTGGTTTTGTTTTGGTTTTTTTTTTTCGGTAAAAAGCTTAACCAGCTGTGTAACTGTAATTCAGTGTACCAGCATATGTTAACAGTTTGGGGAAAAAGCCAGCCGTTAACTATATATAGCTTACTTACATAACTTATTGTACATATAAGACTTACATATAAGACATACTTAAAGAATGCTACCCCAGCAGAAGATATACACATGGTCAGAACACGGAAAGATATTTTCCAAATGTATTACCTATTATTTGTATCATTCTTGGGGTTTCTTCCATAGTTTCTTTTCTGAGCCCTTTAGATATAACAAAACAAACATGATTGCCTGTTCTAGTTATGACTTGATTAAAGTGAAGAAAAAATTAGTCACTTTTCTGCTATTAATTGTTAAAACTTTAGGTTTTGTAGGGTGGCTGTCAAACCTTGTTATATATATTTGTAGTTATTTAGTATGTAGTTATTGTAGTTATTGTAGTATTTACATCCTAAACAGTATTATTTAAAAGAAAACAAGCACTTTATGCTTAATTTGTATCTTGTTTTGTGCCATTGTAATGTATACAACTGTGAGTCACTTCACAGTTACATTCTTACTTTTATTGGTGGTTATTGCAGCTAATGTAAGTCTACATTTGAAATGGAAGAAAGGCTTAAATTATGAAATTTTTATTAGCATCCTACACAGCTCCATGATACGTGACTTGGCTCCTTGGACTAAGATAATATAAAACTAAAAGAGATGTTAATTTCTTTAAGGTCTTGAAACAGTCTCTGCCTAGAGGGCCATAACACATACCTCCATAATGGCTTTCTGAGCAGAGCCTGATAAAGGAAAAAGTGGCTGCTAACCTCTTATGCCAAGAACCTCCAGTTTACTGAATATAAATAGGCATTTTACCTATTGAACTACAGCAGCAGAGATGCTAAAGTAAAGAGTTTGCTTTTTGCAAACAAAGGCTTCTAGTCTGTATGGAAGCTGTTCCTTGTGTGGTGTAATGGATTTGTGAGTCAGTGGGTTTCCAGGTCTTGGGGTTCTTTAAAAAATGGCAACATGTAGCGTCTCTCTGAAGGAGCTGCCATCAACTTTTTTGGGACTATGTTGCCTGAAAAATTAATCAATTAAAGGATAAGCAGTATGATAGCATAAGAACACATTTTTACAGAATAAATTAATTTACTTCATCTTAGAATTATTTGCACGTTAATGGAATCTTCCCTTTTTTGACTGAAACCACACTGTGCTGGTGTTGTGTCCATGGGATTAGTTTGTGCTCAGTGTGTGTTGTGAGTCAAGGCAGATGTCTTTGACAGATACCTCTTTTATTTTTTCCTTTCTTTTTTTTTTTTTTTGAGCTGAAATCTCCAAACCAATTACAGAAATAATTTGGTAATTACAGACTACATTATAAGATCCTGAGCATCAGGTTTTTGATGTACATGTGTTTGCACCCTTTCCTTGCAGGGTCATGAGTGCCATGCAAAACCAGAAGACACAACTGGTTAACCTGTAAAATAGAAAGCAGGAGTACTGCTGAGTGAGAAGTAATGGAAACACTGGTTCCTTGCAAAACAGGTTCTTTCCTTACGGCCCCGTGCTTACTTTTTTTTGGTTTATAGTGAATGTATTCTGGTACTGGTTACTAAGTAGGTTAATGTGAAAGTTTTTTCTAAGGCTTTCTTGATATTTTTTGACTGGATAGAAGAAAATGTCTCTACTGTACAGAGTGGAGTGAGGACTCAAGAAAGCAGAGAATATCAGTGCTTTGTGGTAGACTGGAATGATAGCCAAGCATATGCAGCACTGATTCCTTTATTTATTTACCCAGAGACTTGTTTGTTTATTATAAGGAAATAAAGAAAAATTAAGCTGCTTGCTCCTGCAGAGCAGTTAATACACTGCAGAACGTAATGGTTTACTTCTCCCTTTCTTCAGTAGGCCATTTGTCTTTCTCTTTCAGATACCTTATTTTAATTTGGTGTATTGCAAAATTAAAAGAGAGCATTACTTCAACAGTCAGTAGTGTTTTTATTGAATGCTTTCTGAGTCTGTATCAGGTTATTAAGCTCAGGGCAGTGCTGATTTTGATGGCTGTTTAACTCAGCAAATTAGCTTCAGCATGTAAATCCTCAGTGTGTGTATATGCTTTTTAACAAGCCACTTATGAAAGAAACAAGAACTTAGTACGGTAATTTATTGAATGTAATGACTTTTCATAGAGCATGGGAAAATTGCGGTGCTGATGTCCCTTCAGAACAGTTCTGCCACATTCCAGCTTATTGTGAGACAGGTTCACCAGGTGCCATTTTAAAATATCAACATCTGCCACCACAAGTGTTTAACATAATTTTTACACCTTACTGTGTTTAAATAGTTGAATGTGAAACAGGAATTACATTCACAATCATTCACACAGAATTGCAATACAAATAGTTTACAATAAAACTGAAAAAAAAAATCAGATGAAGAGTTGATGGAAGGAATAAAATCTTGTCTGATATCTAAAAAATAACTTCAGCCTGTTATGCCACTTCTCTACTGTGTTTTAGGACAAGATGAGCTAAGAAAACCTTAACTGAATATCAGTAACTTTTATGAAATGTTACTTTATTATAAAATCCACTTTTTAAATTCCTGTTTCATTTGACAAGGAGCTTAGTGATAAGTTTTTTAATAACTATATTTCTTGTAATTCAGTATTAAAAAAGTGGAATCGCAAGTATAACTTGATAGTTTTAATCTATCTAGTCTTTTTTTCAATCAGAAACTGTGAACTGGTGGTGCAACTGTAAGGAATTTTTCACAGCATTTAAACCAGTCAGCTCTGTAATGATCTCATTCTTTCCTCTCTCACTGTTCCTCCCTATTATTTCATGGTGAAATGCTTCAGAGAGCTAAACTAGTTGATAAATATCTATTTTAGGGGTTTTATTTGTTTGGTTGTTTTGTTTTGATTTGTTTGTTTGTTTTATTTTTATGTTGGTTTTATTCTGGTTTATCCTCTGAATCTGCTTTTTATGAACTAACATAAATGCCAGTGCCTTCTTAAAGAAAAGAGTAAGGATTGTGCAACATTTAAAAGGTGGTAATGATGAAAATTGCCCTAGTTTCATTCCTTAAGCTAAGGCATAGGGCTAACACTGTTGTGAAACTGCTTGCTGAGTTTAAAAATTATCAGCCTGTCAGATTTCTTCCAACAAAGAAATGTATATAAGTTTTCTTATCAGAATTAAATTTGTAGATTAAGGGAAAAATCTCTTCTTTACTAGCTTTCCAGTTGTAGGAGGTGCTTACTAACATCCGCTTTGAAGTCAGCGCATGATTTGTTTCCTATTAATTACTTGAATCAGGGCGAAAAACTGACCGCATAGAAGCAGAGTGCTTTATCATTTTTTATTTTTCCTTTTAAATGTACTATATCAGAAATACGTTAGAATATATGGCTTGGATGTGTGTACGCTTTGCTGGGTAAAACAGTGGCTGAATGGCCGGGCCCAAAGAGTTGTGGTGAATGGAATTAAATCCAGTTGGTGACTGGTCACAAGTGGTGTTCCCCAGGGCTCAGTATTGGGGCCAGTTGTCTTTAATATCTTTATCAATGATCTGGACAAAGGGATTGAGTGCACCCTCAGTAAGTTTACAGGTGCCACCAAGCTGGGTGGGAGTGTTGATCTGCTGGAGTGTAGGAAGGCTTTACAGAGGGATCTGGACAAGCTGGATCAATGGGCCATGGCCAATTGCATGAGCTTCAACAAGGCCAAGTACTGGGTCCTGCACTTGGGTTGCAACAACCCAGTGCAACACTGCAGGCTTGGGGAAGAGTGGCTGGAAAACTGTCCGATGGAAAAAGACCTGAGGGTGTTGGTTGACAGCCGGCTGAACATGAGCCAGCAGTGTGCCCAGGTGGCCAAGAAGGCCAACAGCATCCTGGCCTGTATCAGAAACGGTGTGGCCAGCAGGACTAGGGAAGTGATTGTCCTGCTGTACTTGATACTGATGAGTCCACACCTTGAGTACTGTCTTCAGTTTTGGGTCCCTCGCTACAAGAAGGACATTGTAGTGCCTGAGCGTATCCAAAGAATGGCAGCAAAGCTGGTGAAGGGTTTAGAGAACAAATCCTATGAGGAGTGGCTGAGGGAACTGGGGTTGTTTAGTCTGGAGAAAAGGAGGCTGAGGGGAGGCCTTGTTGCTCTCTATCACTACCAGAAAGGAGGTTGTAGCGAGGTGGGGATCAGTCTCTTCTCCCTAGCAACAAGTGATAGGACAAGAGGAAATGACCTTATGTTGTGCCAGGGGAGGTTTAGATTAGCTATTAGAGGAAACTTCTTCACTGAAAGGGTTATCAAACACGGGAACAAGCTGCCCAGGGAAGTGGTTGAATCACCATCCCTGGAGATAGATGTGGTCCTTGGGGATGTGGTTTAACACCAGACTTGGTAAAGTTTGGTATAATGGTTAGACTCAATCGTCTTAAAGGTCTTTTCCAATCAAAATGATTCTTTGATTCCATAATCATTATTATTGACTGCTATATCAATATATGCTGCAAAGAATAATAATAGAAATGCTTTAGTATTTTAAGTTTCTAGGGCTTTATATGAGTTAGCAATATGCTGATTTTTATTTATTTTTTATTTAATTTTTTTTTTTTTGGTACTTTATGTCACCGTGGTTCTTTTGTAGGTTTACAGGTTGTGTGGCCAAACTGAAATATTAGATTGAGGTTGTCTGATCTCATACATACTACAGATGAAAGAATTTTAGTCAGTAATTTATTAAGCCTTACTTGGCTGGAGCTGTGGCTTGGATTTTAGGTAACATAAACTTGTCACCTGCCTAGGTATAAGTTCCTCTGGAAACTTACTGAAAAGCTTCTCTGGATGGTGGATTTTCTCTGTTAAAGAATTATGGATTATTCTGTTTCAGGGGGGCTACTGTGATTTTATGTAACGCTTCATTTTATCAAAAAGTTATTGAGGATTAAACCAGATGACATCCAACTTGTGAATGAATTTTAATGCTTGTAAGGAGCATTATCTATTTCTTCTAAAATTCCTGGATGCATGTTATCAGTTCATGAAATGTTTAATAGTGTTCATGTATATATGCTCTGATTATTCATGCAAAAAGGCATTTACCATTCCCTAATCTATCTTTTTTTTTTAATTACTCTTAAGTTCTTCTGAAGTCTGGAAACTGCTGTGACACTTTTGGCTGCCTCTGTTTATTACCCTCTTGCCCCCTGGTTATATCAATCCTTCCTAAGCAGTTGAATTAGGTGCTTGATTCTCCCTGATCAGCAGTTGTAGACAAAATGTTTAAGTGCTAGCTGATAAAGGAGCCACCACCAGAGGCGAATTGTTAGTGATGACAGGAGCAAAAGCCTGCAGCAGACTAAACAAGCTAACCCACCCCAGTTCCCAGCTGATCCCTGGAAAAGTTATCTCTTGGAGATGAGGGCATTCTGCCAACCTGACTTGGAGGCTTACTGCTTGCCAGGCACTTGGATCCAGGAGGTTGCAGATAGACTCTGTGACAAAGAAAACTGACTGCAAGGTTCAAGCAAATTATTTGTTTGAACTATGCTTACAAATGTAATATGTTGCTGTTACAGATTTTATGAATACAATGGAGAAATGCACTATGGCACTTTCTGAAGTGTGCTAATACTATACATGTGTTTCTTAATCACTTACACCACCAAGTAAGGGCTCTCAATCCCAGGGAAGTTACATTGATTGGCATCCTGAACCAAGGGTCGGGGGGAAAAGTTTCCACACAAGCCAGATATATAATTCAAGAAGTGACTCCCACATGTTATTAAAATCATGGGGATTTTATCCCCTGATTTATGTGACTGTGGGAAGGACTATGCCTGATCAGATTATACTGTTATCTTTGGTGGTATGGTGGTTTCCCCTTATCTATCTTTATTTATGTGTGGGGGAGGTTCACTTCAGTATACTCTACTTTGTATTTCTCTTTTGCTGATCTTGTGTTTTTCTGGGTACACAAGGTTATTGGCTGAAGTCAGAACTGAAACCCTTCAACTTCTCTTTATCTTACTTTCTCAGACAACTGAGTAGTGGTTGTATTGAGACTAAAGGTATATTATTTGTTGAGGGATTTCAAGGGTCAACCCAAGTTCTGGTTCTTTGAATGATGCAGCACTGCCCTGTTTAGTCTATGGCTCATCAGACAACTCAGAGTTGAGCTAACTACACTGCTCCCCATGGGTCATCTCTGCAGAGATAGGGCCTCAGGGCTATTCAAGACTGGGTCGCTTTACAACACCCCATGAGTCTCCTGCATGCACTAGATATTACCTAAGCTTGTTTATGAACTATGAGCTGGATGATCTGTACAGACTCCCAAAGTGTTTCTGACCCTTGGGTTACTATCACTTTTTACTCATTCATTTGGGTGCCAGTGGTACTGCCAGAGTAACCTGGAGTGTATAAAGAGTAACTACATGGCTCTGGTGAAGTTGAAGGGCATGGGGCCCAGGTGGTGGTCTCCTCTGTCCTGATGGTGAAGAGAAAAGACTCAGGGAGGAATAGACTAATTTTCAGATCAACACTCGGGTGCAGAGCTGGTGTCACAGGCAGGAATTCGTTCACTGTGGAGCCGTCTTTGAGGAACAAGGCCTGCTGATCAGGAACAGAATTGGCTAACACAGTGGGACAAGAATGTCTTTGACATGAAGCTTCTAATCTTGTGATGAGAGCTTTAACCTAATTATGTCAGGGAAGGGTTGTCATAGTCTGAAGAGAAGGGAAGGCAAGTGGGACAGTGGAAGAAGTATTTGGGAGACAGCATGGTTAGGTGGCTCTCACCTTCCTTGTGTGAAAATCGATACCCAAATGCATACGACGTGGGAAACAAATGAGGACTTGGAAGTCAATGCACAGTTGCAGAGCTGTGACCTCACTGAGATTCCAGAAGTGTGGTGGAACTGGACATGACTGGAGTAACGAAATAGACGGATATAGACTTTTGGGAAGGACATACCAAGAAGGTGGGCAAGAGAGGTGGTGCCCCATGCAAAATAGTGGCTGGAGAAAATTTCAGGAAGGAAAGGGGAAGGGAAACCAATGTAGCAGCACTGCATTTTCAACTGTAAGAGGACTTTATCATTTGGCTTGTTAATAATTTAGCTTTGTTAAATGTTAGGGTAACCAAGATGGTCAGTTCATCTTTGGATTGTGTCTACAACATAATTTTCATATTACATAACCTAGGAAGGTTTTAAAGTTGGTGTGAATCAGGTCTTTATAGCCATGTTCCTCTCTGCTGAGATTCCCTTTGAATGATGGATTAGAACTGATTTTTTTTATGTACTCCACTAGGAACAGAACTAACACTGTTGACTTAATGCATATGGGCCATCAAACAGTCATGAGATATTCAGATGGTAGTGATTGTCAGTTCTCAACTGCTTGGATTTTATTCAAAGAAGTCACCTAGAGGTGAAAGACATTGTATATTCTTGAGTTATTTGATGTTTTCTGAAAGGTTTAAGGTCTCCACTACAACTACCTTGTTATGTCACTACTCTGGTCACGTGCAAGTAACAAACAGAAAATTTAGAAGTCTTTTCTGGATTTCTAATTATTATTAAACTAATTTCTTTATAATGTTTCACTCCTGACTTCCCTCTCAATAATATCTGGTGCAATGCCCAGTGCATCATTAAGAAGAGAAACAATTAATACTTGGAAAATCAAACTTTGCCTTAAATCAATAACTCTCTGTTGGGTAATTTGCTAAGGCTGGGACTTTTCTGCAAGTTCCTTTGTTAAACGATATACTCATAAGCACTGACGTTTCAGTGGAAATCAAAGATTTGTATAGAAATTAAGGACCTATGTACACTACAGTTGCATCCTTTTGCTTGAATTGAAAATTATAGTGTAGGTTGGACTTAATTATGCCTTATTAACAGGGTAATGTTCTCAGTCATCTGGGATTTTGGAGAAACAATTAAGCTCTAGAGGCACGGAACTTACTACATACTGTTCGCAATGCCATGGCTACGGTGTTTAAGTGTAATTTGACTTACCTGAGCAGTCTGACTGGAAAGAGAGGTTGAGGTATACTGGAAAGTTTGGGGAGATGTAATTATCATGTCTGTCTGCTGGTGTGTCTTCACTCAGATTTGCAGAAGAATGTATTTTTGCTGCTCTAACTGCATCTACTGAATAGCTTTGTTGGTTAGGTGGCATAAAGTTTCCATGTTTTCAGGTAGTTATTTAAAGATTTGAAATATAGTTCACTCCTTCTTTATGTGCCTCAGAGTTGTCAAGATCTTAGTAAGCCTTCTGCTCTCATGCTGGGATTTCTGGTTAGTTTGAGCTTAATGAGAGGAATAGTGTGGGGAAGGCACTTGGTCCCCCTTGCTACCATGTCTGTCCTTGAAACAAACTGAACACTTAAGTTTCCAACAAGTCTGTTGCTCCGGACTTGGAAACATGTAGTTTCTAATCCATTAGAACCTGTCATGTTTCATGAAATATGTGCCTTGAGGACCCAAAATATGTATTACTAAACTATTAATGTTGCAATTTAATAAAACAATGCTGTTTCTCTGTAACTGGTGTCATATGTTTGTCCTATCTGCATCCTGCAGGCTCATTTTTAATGTGATTACTGGTTTTTTGTGAAGATGAGTGAAATTCTTGGAGTGCTAGGCCAGCTTGTCCATTTGCATGGTTGCACAACCAGGACCAAAGATTTTTCAGGAGTTGTACTGTTAAATAAGGACTCCAAACAGATAGCATCTAAGCAGAATTAAGACCATCTTATATTTATTTTGGCAACTTTACAAGATCATTGGTAAAGAAGAAAGCATTGCAAGGGAAGCCTTGGCTACAGCAACCATGAGATGGTGGAGTTCAAGATCCTTAGGGCAGCAAAGAGCACAGCAAGCTCGCTACCATGGACTTCAGGAGAGCAGACTTTGGCCTCTTCAGGAACCTCCTTGGTAGAGTACCATGGGAAAAAGCCCTGGATGGAAAAGGAGCCCAAGAAAGCTGGGTAATATTCAAGGATCAACTCCTCCAAGCTCAGGAGTGCTGCATCCCAATAAAGAGGAAGTCAGGCAAAAATGTCAGGAGGTCTGCATGGGTGAGCAAGGAGATCCTGGACAACCTCAAGCACAAAAAGGAAGGCTACAGACAGTAGAAGCAATGACAAGATAGCTTGGGAGGAATACAGAGAAATTGTTCAAGCAGCTAGGGACCAGATCAGGAAAGCTAAAGTCCTGATAGAATTAAATCTGGCCAGGGACATAAAAGGCAATAAGAGGAGCTTCCATAGGTATATCAGTGATAAAAGGAAGACTAGGGAAAATGTGGGTCCTCTCCGGAAGGAAATAGGAGATCTGGTCACCCAGGATATGGAGAAGGATGAAGTACTCAATGACTTTTTTGCATCAGTCTTCTCCAGCAAGTTCTTAAGTCACACCACCCAATTCACAGAAGGCAAACGTGGGGACTGGAAGAATGAAGAACCACCCACTGTAGGAGAAGATCTGGTTTGAGACCATCTAAGGAACCTGAATGTGCACAAGTCCATGGGATTTGTCATCTTTGGGTCCTGAAGGAGCTGGCAGATGAAGTTGCTGAGCCACCATCCATGTATTTGAGAAATTGTGGCAGTCCGGTGAAGTTCCCACTGACTGGAAAAGGGGAAATATAACCCCTATTTTTAAAAAAAAAGAAGACCCAGGGAGCTGCAGGCCAGTCAGTCTCACCTCTGTGCCTGGTAAAATCATGGGGCAGATTCTCCTGGAAACTATGCTAAGGCACATGGAAAATAAGGAGGTGATTGGTGACAACCAGCACGGCTTCACCGGAAGCAAAACATGTCTGACAAATTTGGTAGCCTTCTATGAAGGGGTTTCACAGCTGGTGGATAAGGGAAGAGCAGCTGATGTCATCTATCTGGACTTGTGCAAAGCATTTGATACTGTACTGCACAACATCCTTGTCTCTAAGTTGGAGAGGCATGGACTTGATGGATGGTCCACTCAGTGGGTAAGGAATTGGCTGGAAGGTCACACTCAAAGAGTTGTGGTCAGCGGCTTGATGTCCAGGTAGTCATTTGGGTGAAAATTGGACAAATGTGCATTTGTTCATTTGGTGAATCAAAATTTTATGTACTTTCATACATTTTATAAAGAGATGGTTCAAGAAATTATAGTTAATACTGGTAAGTTAAAGAGCAAAGGATAACATACTAATTATGGAACTAGATGTTCTAGTCTCTCTTCTCAGGAGTGTATTTTTTCTTAAACTTTTGCATGTTCTATTTTTGTTATTCTTAGTTCCTGTTCCTTTTATTTTGAATTCTTCAGCCTGTTAAAATAAACGTTTAGATTTAAATCTAAAATAAATGTTTAGATTTAACCTGGAGAGTTTTTGATGTGTTGCTTCATAGTCCTATCTAAACCCATTTTTAGGCTTGCTTGCATTTTCTTCATTAACATAATACGTGATAAATAAGTAATAAAATTGATTGTTCTTCTAGTGCATTCCGAACTCCTATTTACATTATATTGACTTCACTAATTAATCTCCAGCTTTCTTTCACATGCTCAGTTGGTGTACTATTAGTTGGTAAATATGTACATGTACTCTATATATGCAAAAGCTCTGTCACAGCTTTGTCAGAGTTCCTAAGAATAGTCAGACCAGGACATTATTTTTGTTATTTTTGCTAGGTTATTGCATCCACATATCTCCCCATAATTGAAAAATTAAAAAAGTCAAGGGAGCAGAGTTCATAGAAAGAAAAATATGAAAGTAGAGCAGTAACTTGTATTAAAAAATGTATAGCTGAAAAATAATTAGCGTTAACTATAATGTAAAAGGAGGGGAAGGAATAGAACATGAGGGACCTGATGATGCATTGAGTCCTGTTACCTGAAATTTCAGGTAAACTCATTATAATGCTTTTATTAAATTCCTCAAGTTTTGTCATAGTCGGTTGCATACTTTGTTTCTAGTCCTTTGCCTCTCTCAGAACCTCACTTTCTGAAGGTGACAAACTTTTCTGCATTTTTAGACAATATTTCTTCAGGTTTATTTTGTTCTGGTTTGTTCTTGTGCTACCACTGTCCTTGAGCTTGATGCTTTTTGCTCTTTTTGTTGTTTTTGTTCTTTTTTTAATACTATGATATATTTATAAAGAACACTCATATCTTCTCTCAGCCTTTGTTCGACTAGACTCTTAATAGGTTTTCATTCTTCTCTACATTGTCTCCTACTTAACTCTAGCAACTCTCTTCTGTTCCACTTCTGGTTTATCATCTTGAACATGTCTTATCAGAACACAGAATTCCAGGTCAGATTTTCTTAATGACTTATGCAATGAAATCAATATTGTATTTCCTGTAGATGAATCTGATTTGTCTTTTGAAATTGATACTGGGGAGCAGGGGACAAAGTCCTGCATTTTAAGGCTGTGATCTGTCTGGCTTCTTGAATGCTCAGAAGTATGAGGTATTTTCAGGAGATGTTTTTGTACAGAATATTGTATATATTTGTCATATTTGCAGCTATTCTACAAAGTTTCACAAGTGTAATATTGCAAGTATCACAACATACACGAGATACATACAGGCTTCAGTTCTGCCTACATCTGATCTCTTATGCTATGTCTGCATTCGCTGGATGAAGCTGAACATACACCACTTCGGCCTTGAAAGAAGCTGTGCTTTATTTAGACTGGCATTCCCATGTGATCTGAAGGATGGTTACATTCAGTGTATCCCAAAATTTGTATCAGTGCTAGAAGTGATAACTCTGGATTAAAAATTTGTATTCCTCCATGAATACACCACCTTTTGACTTAAAATCATTGTCCAATCAAATAATACAGCTTTCTTCTACTTTACTTGAAGTGTCTATGGATGGGTTTTATCAGCTTTGATCTTTGAAGTGTCTAAATTTACTCTTGTAAAGATTAAATTATCATTTCTCAGCCTTTCATTGTTGAGTATATCTGAACTCAACAACCTGCCTTTGAAATCTACTATGCAGGCACTCATTATGTCCACAAATTACTGCAATGTTATTTAGTTCCTAAATGTATTGTGGTAGACTATGAGAGTGTGTATTTAAAGCATGAAAAACATTTGGTGGACTTTTGGGGAAGCAAAGGTAAATGAAGATTTCACTGTTAAAAAATGAACAAATTATGACAAGTACTGTCTTTATTTACATTGATGTTAACTGTACTATTGGAGTCAAAATATATTTCTTCTTCTCATAACACAGAATATGTACTTTCAATCCCCACTTTCTCCCAGTAGTGTGAACTGCCAAAGCTTCAAAAAAAAAAAAGTGTGATTAAGTCATTGTGGAATCAGGAGACAATTAGGGATAGGATTAAAGTAAAAAAAAAACAAAAACAAAAAAAGTCAGGCAGAGTTTGTAGACCAGCTGAGTTGAGAAGTATAGGTTCTGTGCTGTGTTCTTTGCAGCTCTTCAAGTGCTGTTACGCAGTCTTGAGCAGTCATTTATCATTTTCCCCCATTTATTTGTAAACTTTTATTATTCTTTGAAGTGGTTATGACAGCCTAGTTTAGATTTGTTGTTTGTTTGATTGATTGGAGAAGGGAAGAGGAACAAGAACTTTCAGGAAACTTCTTTTAGTCCATATTCATGTCTTTTCAGCTTAAGGATGGAAACAGCCGAAAGCTAACATAACAAGGCTGTCCAGATGGTCTCTCCCATAGTTTCTGCAACATCTGTAGATAATCTGTTAGTGATAGTTCATAAAGCCATCCACAAAAATATTGCCATCCTTTCACAGTTGTTTCTACACTGCTATTGTCATAAATCAGTCATGGAATTAGCTGTCTGAATACTGAAATCATGTTATCTGTTTCTGGTAGAGAAGACCATGGTGAAATTAATGCTTCTGAATTGAGAAGAATGTGAGAACCTTACAACAGTGAAGTCAGAAACATGTTTAATAAACAAGTTAGTACTGGAGAACTGATTTCAGGAATCCCATGTAGGCCTTTCCTTGACAATTTGTCTTTCCTGTTATCCAGGGACTCCTTACTGGATACAATGCTAAGAAGGATTTCCTTTATCCAGGCACAAAGTAAAGCATTACAATGCTGCTATTCTGCTGACCAGATAATGTTTTAATAACTATAGTTTTCTTTCATATATGACATAAATTTCATATATTGCATTGCAAGTTTGAAATTTGCTATATAGAATCATAGAATGGTTTGAGTTGGAAGGGACCTTAAAGATCATCCAGTTCCAACCCCCCTGCCATGGGAAGGGACACCTTCCACTATGCCAGGTTGCTCAAAGCCCTATCCAACCTGGCCTTGAACACTGCCAGGGAAGGGACAGCCACAATGTCCCTGGGTAACCTGTTCCAGTGTCTCACCACCCTCAAGGTAAAGAACTTCTTCCTAATATCCAGTCTAAATCTACCTTCCTTTAGTTTGAACCCATTCCCGCTTGTCCTATCACTACATGCTCTTGTAAAAAGTCCCTCCCCATCTTCCCTGTAGGCCCACTTCAGGTACTTGAAGGCTGCTATGAGGTCTCCCCAGAGCCTTCTGTTCTCCAGGCTGAACAATATTTTATCACAATCAGCCTAAACAAATGGTTCAACACATTAATCTGTTTGCTGCATTCTTAGTGAAATAATTCCCCAAAAGTCAGAAATCTTTCCCCTGCTGCATTTACCAGAAATTCTTCTAGCCTAATTTTTATCATTTTAAAGTAGGCATAATTATGGTTATATATAAAATCGAATCACTTGTGTTTCAACTCTTTCAAGATACGTTTGTATTTTTAAAAAATGTACTTTTAAAGCAGAGATAGCAGATGTAAAAAGGCTACTGTTAACTTTTTTAAAAACCTGATTTGTCATTTTGATACAGTGTGTGAGTCATGCATATAGAAGCCGATATTAATTAGATAACTAGTCTTCATTTAGATACTGGAAGAACACATCTAGTGAGAAAGCCAGAGAAGTCATCAAGAAATCATCTTTTTGAATTTAAAACTGATGCATCAAATCAGTTTGTACAAATTAATTCCTGACAATGATTTTATTTTCATGTTAGATATTCCATATATAACTAAACCTTAATAGTTAATAAACTACTCTCTTGTAATGATATTGAAAGATTCTCCTTTTTTTTTCCAGTTTTAATTAATCAAATTCCCATACCCTGTGAAAGTATGAATTATATCTGTAAACAATACTATAGCTTAAATTAGTGAAAAACAGGAACATTCATTGGAGGTGCTATTGTACACAATACATTTTTTAGAAGCTATCTATAAACAATCACCTGAAGTTAGTTTTTCTGTATAGAAATTTAACTGCATTCCTTAAACTTTCTGCTATTTATTTATTTTTTTTATAAATAAAAACAATTCCAGAAGAGCTTAGTTTTTATTTACATCCAAATAAGTATCTTTGGCATTTTCTTGTTTTGTTTTTTTTTTTCCATTTTGCTGTTCTCAGATTTCATAGAAAACCAGATGAGGTTCTAGAGAGGAAGAGTACGAGCTACATGCAGTAACATGCACCATTTTGTTGTGTCAGTTTTGGAAGAGACAGAACCTCAGGTGATCATTACCTTGCCCAGATGTGAGCAATATCCTATTTCAGATGGAAGTAAAAGAAAGGTATATATTGTAGAAGCAGAATCCCTGTGCTTCTGCAGATGATAGTGAAGGTTCTTGGGTGCTTCTTTTTGTCAGACAGTGAAATTTATTCTATCTTGACAGCATTCATAAGTCCTTTGGCATCCCCCGATCTTTGTTTCTGTATGAGCAGGATGGGGTTTATAGAACAAAATCCTATCTTTTACTGAATAAATATATTGGAGCTGGAAAACAATCTTCTCCTCAGATCTCAAATAGAAGTAGCAAATCATTCCTTATTTTATTCATATGATAATAAAACAAGGAATATAATATATGCCATTACAATTTCTTCCCAAAATACTTTATAAAAATAGATTGAAACGGAGTTCTGACTCTGAACACCTTTATAGCTTTGAGATTGTTATCTCAATTTCACTATTTAATCCCAGTTGTGATGTATTGTTTCATTTTGGGAAAACTTACTAGTAAAAGATGAAATGCTTCTAATTTTGTCTCATCTTACACCTAATATCTCAGAAAAATAATGTTTTCCAGTGGCTTTTGGTTGCATTTGAAGAAATACTACTTTCTTTTTTATTAAGTGCATTTATGCATAATCCTCTGTTTATTGTCTATTCAGAGTTGTCTGTTTATATTTCTATTGCCCTTTCCCATCTATCTTAAGATATTGCTTTTATGATAGATTTTACAATGGAATAAAAGTAATTAATTTATTTCCATAAGAACTTATGAAGTCTTTAGCTACTGGAACTCAGTCTCAAATTTTTATTTATTTATTATTTTCCAATTTTTCAGAATTATTCACTAAAAACCATCTTGCTTGCTAAATAACTTCTCTTAGTCAGTCTGATCAAAATTTGTAACAGATGTATTTAACAAAGCTAAATGTTAATTCATACGTTTTGAGTTGTCTGCTTGATTTGCCATTTTAATTAATTGACATTGATGTTATGTTTTTGCTCACTGATTATGCTGGCTTTTGGAAGTTGCTAATACTGACCTAGCTCTTCAACTTCTTCCATTATATTTCACAATTCTTGCAACCACAGAGTCAGCAAAGCATATATTGTGCATGTAACTTTCCACCAGGTAAACAGGTCATGGTTGAGGCTAAATTTAAGACAATAGTTGCACTAAAATTTTTTACTTTGTTTGTGTGTACAGCCAGTCCTAGTAGACAAAATCTTCTTGATACTGCAGTAACTGATAATCGAGACTCAGCTGCAATCAATACTGTCTAGCTTTCACAGAGCACCTACAAGCAGTATATATATAGTACAAGTATAGTAGAAATAATTTTCCAGTCTTTGAGTATCGTTATCATGGCCCATTTTCTTTTTCAAATGTTGCCCCACTTGCTGATACCTGAAATATTCTTAGCAAAATTACTGTTTTGTTTCCTGCTAATGCACCATTTTGGTACGCTATTCCTGACTCTAGATATCAGTCAGTTTAATTATCTTGATCCTTCTTTATTTTCAGGACTCTTCCGTAGGACTTAGGTGGTAGGGTGTATTTTAGTTTTCTTTTCTCCCCTCCTCCCCCCTTGTCCCTCACTGCATTTGCGTTTGAGGCTTTTGAATAACTGAACTGCAGCTTTCATCAATGTGTATCAGTGTTGTGAGAGAATTATTGCCTTTTATTTATTATTTCAGCAACTTGATGAGAGCCACGCCCACTCCTACTCATTGACAGAAATATTAGTATAGAAGATGTGTCATAAAGACGCTAACAGATGCTCCCCGCTTTTTCAAACCACCTTTTTATTCCATTGCCACTTTGACTTAATTTCTTTATATCTCTTATCTTTACTGCTAAGAAGATGCTTATGCTACATACAGCTTAGGGTGCCAAGGCTGTGGTGTTATTGAATACACGTTTAACACTGTAAGGAGACTGAAGAAAAATAAGGCTCACCTTTCCTGTTCAGCAGAGGTGTTAAGTCTGATTTTTCAGATTTCAAAACCAGAGAAAGTGTCAAATTCAGTCAACCGGGACAGTGCTTGCATATCAGTCCAAGAGTCCTTCACACTCCTGCGGCAAATCAGAACAGACATTCAGACAGATTTAAGGTATTCTCTGCCACTGAATTTTTTAATACCAGGTACATTTGAATCCCACAACACTTTAATCCCATAAATCCTGACCTTCCTTTGTAATTCTAAAAGGCAAACACAAATGTGTTAATCTTATGAAGAGATTTTCTTTATGATGCTGTTGTGACCTCATTCAACACAACCTACAAAGGACGGCTGTGGTCAGCATTTTGAAGGTATTGTGTAGGTCTTAACCATAAGGTTTAAAACATTTACTTTCTTAAGCAAAAGTGTCTTGAAAAAATAATGGCATTTTCTTCTTGGAGTTTCATACTGGTTTTAGGTGAATGAATATTCATATCTACAGAAAAGAAGAAAATGAACAGTTCCACATCTGTGTATAGGTCACCGCTGGGCTGTCCTCCATGTTTTCACTCTCACTTCAATTATCTGTGTGTGTTTTGTCCCTCTTGCTAACAGTTCACTTTATAAAATATGAATTTTATTCTGCAAAACAATAGGCTGTGATCACCATGCTAATTCATGTAGACCACTGGACAGCCTTCCAAAAATCTGGACTTTTGCTCAGTCCTGTTCCAAATAATATTTTGATTGCTTGTCCGTATCACTAGCAAGAAGTGGAGCCGTGGAGCCACTCAGTTTTGCTGCCTCTTTTTTTTTTTTTTTAGGTTGTGTAAGATTGCAGGCTAAATGACTTATTTCCTCTCTACTAAGAGGACTTTAATTAACCCTTAGTACTAGCAGAGAATTAAATATGCTGAATTACATGATACAGACTTCCTATTTAGATTTTAACCGTCTTCTCCCCAAGAGACTGTAGACACATAGATTTCTGTTTAATTAAATAGCTTCTTCTCAGTTGGAAAGTGCACTAAAGAATTAATTTTAGAAGGACAATAGTTGTCTGCTCTTTGTTAAAAAATTGTCAGTTTAAATTTCCAGATTGCAATATTTACAGTTATGCAGTATTTCATAAATTATTCCATTTGTTTCTGTCTGCAAACCCACCACTATTCCTTGAGATTATTTATAAAGATTTCTTTCACATTGACTGTAACATGCAATTTGCTAATGGAGTACAAAAGCAGGGCAGAAAATAATTACAAGTTTAAAAAACAAGCAAAAAAAGGTCAATAATTACAGAGCACACAGCAGCTAGTGGGTGACCTTTTAGCGATGGCACAATTTTTATTGCTTTGAGGTCTTACTGGCAGCATTGAGTGTCAGCAGAGTAAATCATTACCATTTCTTTTGTTCCTGCTATTATCATTACCATTAGTATAGTCTTAATCTAAACAGATGCATTTGGAGTAGGATTGTTTTCAGAAATTTGAATCAATGTTAGAGTTGTGTTAGTATTCTTAATAAGTTTTAAAATGAAAAATAACTTTGATAGAAAGAAAAAAACAACAGACTCTATTTATCAGGAAAAAAAGCTGCATAATCTCTGAAAATTCAGATCTACTTTGAGAATCTCCTTCAGTCTTATGCAAGGAAGGGCAATGTTTCTTTTAGTATGTTTTTTAAAGTGTCATGTAGGACAGCAGCAAGTAATATTAAAATATTGAGATTTTTTATTATTGCTGTTGACATGGAAGCCAACACTATTAGATGATGTATAGGATTTAAAAGTTAAATTTTTCCATGGTTTCTGTTTTGTGATTATCTAAAAATGCTGCCTACTTCTTTTGAGGACAATAGATTTCTTGCATTTTTAGGACTCAAGTCTTATCTTGCTTCTCAGCACTGTATAAGGAAAAACCACATCAGCAATTTATGTACAGTAATATAATCTTTCAAGCAATGCAGCAGGCATTTAAGCTTTATTCTTTCAAAGTTACTTTGGTATTAGTTTGATACAAAGAGAGCGTGGAATCAGCACAAATAGTGTCAGAGCTGTTATTTGGTCAAAACTTTGAGAAAGCAAATTAATAATAAATAGGAATAGCTTTATTATAAGTAGAGACATGTTTGAAAATTGGAAGCAACATTCGCATGAATGGTTGTAATTTGCACTCTGCGTGGCTATATATACATAATGTAACACTGCATAACAAAATGCTGGACTTTGTTCTTGTTGGTAGACCTGTTTAGTACTTTCTAATATGGAGCTTATTTAGGTGTTTTATGTCATCCTCACTTTCACTCATGTCTTAAAAATACTTCTTTCTACCAGAAATGGAAATGTTGGGAAAGAATTACTCATTGACAGAACATAGAGATGCAAGAACAAACCACTTGTGAACTGGAAGGCTTATAAAAAATGGCTGTTGGATCACTTTTTGAAGAGCTTGATTTTTTCCTATTTATTTATTTATTTATTTGGCACTGCATCCTATAGAACAGAATTGGTTTTAGAACATTTCAGGTTTATTGTAGTCACCCATCCTTAGCAGACAATCAAACTTGTCATTATGTTCATCAGAAAATGAAGAATATTTGTTATAAAAATATTGTGAACTTCTATCAGGCATATTGCTTCCAGAATTATACCTGTAATAACCATTTAAAACAGCAGCACTTAAACAGGGGTGGATTGGTGTTTATTTCATGGATTTCAAGTTCTGTGGTGTTACCAGATTCTTCTTGCTGTTTTGGGATTTCTTACCAAGTAGCTGTGTCTCTCAATGAAAAGGACATTATTTTACATTAAAATTCATGGTCAAATGCTAGCTCTTACAGTGTCTCCTTAGTATCAGACAGGTTTTTCAGCCTGTGTGTTAGAAGCGTTTTGGTTTATTTCTCTTCACTTTCTCTATTTTACTAGAGACCTCCCTGGAGAGACTAACCTCTCTAAATGGTCAGAGTGTGAAAATTTTTTCAGGGGGAGCGTGTAAAACAAGGGGCTTGTTTTGTATCGTACAAAGGAGTTTTGTTTCTTTCACTCTGCAAGAATTTTTAAAGAAACCATGTGTCTTAATAAGTATGGATCACAGGATGCATCAAAAACTAGTTTTGTAAACAATATGTGACATATTTCAGTTTGAGTACCAGAAAGTCACTGTTTTCTTATGGAAAATATTAATCTAAATATTTTCTTATGGAAAATATTAATCTATTAATCTGTATTAATCTTTACAATAGAGGATTCCTCTCAATAGCTGAAAAATTTATACTGGAAACTTTTCCAGTACTTCTGTATAACTGTATCTTGTTAATGAGCTGGAATAGTTTTCAGAGTTCTCCAAAGTCAGATTCTTGATTGATAAACAAGTTAGTAATATAATTTGTGCCGATGTTATAATGTTTCCCATTTTAAACTTTCTTTTGACTTGTAGCCTAATTTCCTTTTATTCTTATTTATTCTTTTCAATCCTATCCTGCAAGATCAATGTTAAGAAAATGAATGAAAATGTTTAGAAACTATTGCTTCTGAGCTGAATTTGAAGAAGATACCTTGTTTTTGAAAAAAAAAAAATCCTGGATAATTCCTTTGTCTTTAGGTTTTTTTCTCAAAACCAGTATCTGAATAATGGCATAGTCTACATATCTTGACTTACTTTTCTTAAATATCTTCGATATTTTCTGAGAGTTGAAGATCAGGTTTTAGCAGGTGTAGGTTGGCTCGACTGATATTCTGCCCCCAGAAATGAAAGCACATATATTTTTAAACAGTTAGTGAACTTCCTTGCAAGGAACTGCTTAAATTTAAATTTATTCACTGCCTAACTACTAGAACTTCAAATATCCATTAGTCTTAATAAGTGATAAAGACAATATATTAGGCTACGATTGAAAAATAAAAAAGCATGAAGACAAAGGCATAGGACAGGATAACAGAAGTCATTCCTGTCCTGGTAATTCAAGAGCCTGCAAAAAAATAATTTTGAGAGACAGGCTTTGCACAATGGTTGGTTAGCTATTTGTTGTGATTAAATAATTAAATCTTTTCCTATTTGCCAGTGGATTCTGCCAGCTGCATATGTACTTTTTATTTGTCAGATAGAACGGGTGAACAATTTTTGGCAAGTATATTGTTTGCAAGATACTTGCTTTATTTGTTGTGTTAGATATTTGTGTAGATAAATGATAAGGTGTTTGCCTATTTGATTACCAGAACATTTTTAAACGGAAAATAATGATCAGCAAATGGAAAAATCACAGTTGGCAGTAATGTCTGTTCTTTCACTGTGTATTCTTGCCTGTGTAAAGGCATGGATATTTTTGTATCAATTACTAGTGGACACTGAGTATAAAAAAAATGTCTTAAAATATTAACGAGAAGACAAGATGGCAATAGCAAAATACTTCCTGGACTGAGTTCTATCACAGGATTGAAGCCTGTGGAGGCCAAGGGCTGTAGTCTGACATAATTTCTAAAATCCATGTTTTGTTTCCTTTTTAAAAATGAACATATTCTGTATACTGTGGCCACTGAGACAATAAATCTTACGGTGGTGGGGATGTTGGAGGGAACATGCCATTTTTCAACAGTTCTGAGAAGAACTAAACCTTCATCTCTCTTGCATCTCTTTTCAAGCAGAGGTATGGAATAGGTCAGAAAGCCAAAAATACTGATATGATGTCTTTTCTTGATTTCCAAATATATATGTGAAGCTTTTACCGCAACATACCTTCCCTTATGTATTCTGCATTCTAGGAAGAGAGAATAAGATGCCACCCTGTAGCATTATTTAGTCTGCCAGAATTTATTAATTTATTTTTAAATAAAAGTTTAGCTAAGCCAGGATTGATCTAATACAGTAAAAACTAATAGCTTTTGGCTTTCTGCTGGTGCTCATGTTAAAACACTTGCAGAATGAATGATAAATTTCTTGTACAACAGTCTTTTTACATCTTGATTCACTAAACTGAATATAGGAGGTAAACATCAACGCCAAATAACTAACTACTTCAAAGAGCTGCCACATGCCTTACATTTTTACAAATTGTTATTGACTTGAAAAGTTGAGTCAGTTAAACCACTTTTCCTGCTGATGTATATAATGACTATATGCAAAACCTGAAATCACCCTTGTGTTCACACAAAGTTTCTTATAATTACTGCTAAAGTCCACAGAGGTTGTATGGGGCTTTTTAAAGTAGATTTGTTCTAATATGTATTTTAATGTCTGTGAATACCATGTTCCTCAGATGTTCCACAGACTTCATAAAGAATATAAGACTAAGCAGAAAGTAAATGCAATATAACTGTATTAAAGGTTGGCTTCAGTAGTTCTTTTGTATGAACTCGTTTGCTAGAAAAACCTGTAAATCTTTTTTTTTCTCTACATCATTGTCACTTCCAATGATTAAATGATGTTAAAAGAATGTACAAGGCACAACTTTGAAAATTAGCTTGTCCTTGTTTTTTTTAACTGCAGTATTTATACAGCATAAGAAAATACACTTTTTCCTATGTCTGCTCCTGCTTAATGAGGATCACAGTGTCAAATTATATATTATGTGCATTTTGACTAAAGAAATACAGACGCAAAGTTCATGTTGAATGAGATAAGTTACCTTTATAAATTTTGTCACCTTCTCATTGCTATGCAAGTTTAGTCTGTAATTTTGGAACTGATTGTAAGATTCTAATTAGTCTCTAGAGAACTTACATGGCTGCTAGATGGCTCATTAGTCTATCAACTTTCCATGAAGTGGATTGGCTTTTTCTCATGTCTAATGTGGAAACCGAAATGATGCATGTTAATTTGCCTTCCAGATGTTGCAACTGCCTGTCCAGATAAGAAGTCTATCTTAATGTATGTGACTTCCCTCTTCCAAGTTTTGCCCCAGCAAGTCACCTTGGAAGCCATCAGGGAGGTGGAGATGTTGCCACGACACTCAAGGGTCACTAGAGAAGAGCACATACAAGTACATCATCAACAGCATTTTTCAGAAGTGAGTTGTTTCACTTTTCTGCTTTCATCTTGGTGCTCTAAAGTGGTTGTTTCCCTTACCTACCCCAAAAGTTTGATGTTAAATGACCAATGGAAGGCAAAAACCCCACAAAATCTCTTCACCGCAGGCAAGTCAAATGTACTTGTCTGCATGAACTGTACTTTCATACTGCTTTTCACCTTACTCCAGACTGTTTTAAAAGTAGCTATTCAGCAAATATGTGCTTTGCACTTCTCCGAGTGTTTTGATTGTAGAAGGGCACCACAAGGAAGGACACAGAAACTAGATGTTTTGCATTTAAACCCAGACATGTAGAAACTTTTTTACTTTTTTTAAGGTAATTAAAGTTGACATGTCTCCTTATTCATGAAGTCTTTAATTTTTTAGCACTTTTTTTACACTGACTTGTATTTTAAGATCATCTGTTCTCAGCTCACCGTTGGCCTCTCAAAAAGTTCATGTAATACTTGGAATTAATTTATGCTTGCTGTGTCAGCTATGTTTTTGACTGAAATCATCAGTCTCTGCTGAAGTGTTTAGTGGATTTTAGGCCTAGTGTGCTTGTCTGAATTTAATCTGTATCTTGCTTTTGGGATGCTCAGTCTCTTTTAGAGTACTGAACAAATGAGTATTGGCTCTGTTTATTCAGGATTTACTACAAGATCACTCGTTTTTTGAGCCTTTGCTTCTAAATTATAAAGAACCTTCAATTTACATTGGTATTCTGCTGGTACTGAGTCCTGACAGTTTGTTGCTTTTGGAAAGGATATCAGATTAAATGAGAGCTTTCCTTAATACCATCACAATTCTGACTGCTGAAAACCAACACTGTCCTTGAAAAATATACCTTCCTACTTCTTTTTCTTCACTTACTCTTAAAATCATGACTTTACTTCTATAATCCATGCTCCTATCCATATGTCTGTTCTTTCCACCTCTAATTTCTTCTTTGTAGATCACAGTCAGTATACCCCAGGGACCTTCACCTTCTCCTAAACCACGGTTCAAAAGTTATGCATATAGGCAAGCTGTCTATGTCACATGCCCTGACCAAAAAAGGAGGCAGGTTCCTCCACAGGTCTGTCAATATTATTGTTTGTTTTAAAAACTGTTAAGCTTGTGCTTGGAGTGAAAGAGTTTGTGCATTTTGCTTGTACCTGATCTTCATGACCTACTTTTTTGAGGGTTTTTTTTTTTAGCATCTGTTGGGTGGTTAGCTTTTACTATGTATTTCAGCATGGCTGGCAATAGGTCTACTGCTGATGGTTAGGGATGAACAGCATTCAAACACTGCCGTTTTAGAATTTTAAACTGCTTCTTTTGTTATATCATTTCTGAAAATAGAACATGTACTGCCTTAAAAGAGTAAGAACAAACCAAACATAAGCTGTAAGTGGCATCTAATTATATTTCTGTCTCATATTTGATTACAGAAAAACAAAAATCATTGGTTTTCTGTTGCTTTTCCTAACTTTCCTGTTTATTTTTTAAATTAGTAAATGATGATATTTTTCAGGAGGTTACTGTAGTTGGACAGAAGAGAAAGAAAACATTAAATTTAATATTATTTATATGACCTGGACTATTAGATCATAAATTATCACAAATGGCATCATCCTACCATTATGACTAGGGTTTTGTGTTCAGTTTATTTGACTTCTAAATAGCTGCAGTAGTTTAATAAAACTTGCTTGTAATAAGCATTTCAGTAGTCAGTTTTTTATAACTTTTAACAAGTTTGAGAGCCAAAGGTCATATTGTGCAATGCAATGCACTTTCATTACTTTGGGGAAAAGAGATCTGCATGTATTTGGCACTACAGTATGAGTTATATTGTAGAGTCTTAGTTCTGCCTAGCTTCTAAAAAATTACTATAAAATTACACTTTAATTCAACAGCATGTTTTCAAATCTACTCTTGAAGTGACAGATATTTTACTGAATAATGACTTCCTTTAAATACTCCAGGAAATAAATCTTGTGCACATAAGCATGAGCCTTTCTACATTATAGTAATATCAAATATGTTGCAGTGATAATTATTACAGCTTTCAAACAAGGTGTTTAAAACTGGTATAATTTATTCATTCTATACTGATACTGGTTTGTTCTATACTTCATACTATACTGATAATTGAAAAGAATGAAAAATCATGATGTAGGTCATAATGTAGATGTACCTAGAAAAGAAACTTTGTTTTAACATATTTGTAAAACTGTGCTGAAAATGTAAGGATTGAAAAAATTTGGATTAACCAAATCTATGTATGTTTTGAGACTGGTACTTTAGTAAATAAGCTTTTGACAAGCCTGTCAAAAAGGCCAAATGTGAGTCTGGCTGCCTTAAATTATCTATTATTCAAAATCAAGCCTGTTGCATCAATATCACTGTAGGTTTTCGGGTTTTTTTGGCAGGAGTTATGTTTTCTTCATTCTAAGTTATGTTGTATGAAATACAGAATTTGTGTGCAGGATTACTTTTAGCATTTAAACTGACAGTCTTCAATAGATTTGAATTAAAATAATTTGGGATGCAGTAGTGGCTAATGGGGACAGTATTCCTCAGCACTTAATGATTTGATTTTGGACTTAAGAATTGGGGGCTTCACCTCAGGCCTCAACCTAGTCATTAGTTCGTGGGAAACTCCTAACCCTCCAGTTGTTAATCCTGTTTTACAGAAGTATTGTAACACATTTTTTTTCTCACAGTCTCTCTTTTGTCATACGGATTCTACAGTTACTGAACTAGACTTTCTCCATCAGTTCATAACTACAGTAAATAACTTGGAAGGCCACTAGAAACTCATTATAAAATCAAACTGAGTTTACTCACACACAGCACACAGTCCTTCTGCAGCCTTGCCCTTGAGATTTCTGGTTTTCTGGACCCTTAATTTGCCACACGTGGTTTTCTGCCAGCAAATTATCTTCTTTAAAAGTGCTGTGAGACCTCTGTTCTGGGACCCCTTGGAGTTCATCTATGCCACGGGCTTTAGTGGCAGTGTCACAGAATTGCCATATTGCTTTGCTTTGAACTAAAATAGACCTTTCTTTTACTTAAAGGCTGTGATGCAAATACTGTCCTGTTCACCTTGTTGTAAAATGCCCTTTGGAGAGGCATCAGAAGAGAACTCTCAAACTAAAGTACAACCAGATAGATTTGTAGTTTTAGCTTCTTGGTAACATTTATAAGGTGAGACACTCAGCACAGAAAATACCTCATTGCCGGAACTGAGTGTTTGTTTGATTTATGGGATAATTTAAAGTGGAATTCAGGAAACTTCAGAAAATACTTGCTGTATCGCCTGCACATTTAATCACAAGATCTTGATGGATATGATTTGGGCAACAAGTATAACTATAGTCCCAGCCGTTAGTGAGGTATTCTCTTTTAAATAGAAACTTTCTCCATTCAGAAAGCTAGAAACTGTTTCTGTAGAGCTAAGTAGGATCCCTAGGATTCAGAATAGCCATAATAAAATAGCAATCCAATAAAACAAAATCTGTCACCAGAAGTCAGAACAAGGAGATGCAGAGATGGGAAGTGAAGCTAAGAGCAAGTCTTTTAGATTTCTTAGGGAGCTCTCCTGAATGCCATGTCTTGAAGAAACAGTTTGCAAAATGACAAAGCAAACTATTTCAAGAATGTTTATATATTTTATTTTTTCAATAAAAATCTGACAAATTGATGGCTTATTCTACAAGCCTGAAGAGCTTCCAAGATGGCAGTTCAGTTTCCTGACACTATTTCATATACAGACTCCAGCAGCAGTTTTAACTCATTTTTGTGATTTCTTTTGTTTGAATGTATTTTATAGACTCTTCTCATGTGTTTTTTGCTGTTTAAAAATGTTACTACTCTCAAGGATGAGACAGAGTAAGCAATAAACTATAACGAATTTGGATCCTGGTATTTAAGAACCCAGTGAGATTGGAGCTTTTACTCGGTTATCTTACACACTCACTCACTTGATTCCCCTCAGGAGCTAAGCTCACAATGTCTCAACTTCCCTCCCCAGCAGAGAGGTTGCTTCTGGTCCAGGAAGATTCATCAGAAAGTTGTGTTAATTTGTGCTGTGCCACTGCTTGCAATTATGGTTGTTGGGCATCACCAGCCAAGATCCCCAGGCATCCCCTGCTACTTGTGTCCATGTATCTCTCTGTTGACCAGTGACAGGACACAAGGAAATGGTATGAAGCTGTGTCAGAAGTTCAGACTGGGCATTAGGAAAAGGTTCTTCACTGAGAGGGTGGTGAGTCACTGATACAGGCTCCCCAGAGAAGTGGTCACATCACCAAAACTGTCAGAGTTCAAGGAGCATCTGGATGATTCTCTCAGTCATATGATTTAGCTTTAGGTAGTCCTGCAAGGAGAAGGAATTTGGACTAAATGATCCTTATGGGTCCCTTCCAACTTTTCCAATCAATTCTATGATTCTCTGATCTACAGAAGCTTCTCCCATTTCCAGAATCTCTCTTCTAGTCAGCATCTTCTCCACCTTATTTCCCAAACCCATTCTCTTCCCTGACATCAAATCTTTTCAGGATGATTGTTTTCATCAGTAGCTCTTCTTTCCATAACCCTAAGCCCCCAGTTTTTCCAGTCTAAACTGTCTATGTGCAGAAGCAAAACTCATGATCAGCCTCCTAATCGGTGCTTCTGTCTCACACCTCTTCATTAATGGGAAGATCAGAACATCTGCTTTTGTTTAGACTGTTATCAAAGTTTATGACCAGCCCCTGCTGGTTGCAGCAAGTAGTCGGAATCTGCCCAGAGCTCAGAGGTGCAATTTCAGGCATTCAGGAGCCCCCGTGCTCCACAGACCCATGCACGGTTATCTACTGCTTGTACGTGCCTGTTCGTATTCACTAATTAAGCTGTGTTTTTGCCTCAAACAGATAATGACAATTCTTTAGAGTTCGGCATAAAAAGCAGTTAGTGACTTTTCCATCTCATTTCGACTTTCCCTTTTAATTGACCTTAAAAATAATGAGAGGATTTTTAATTTGTTATGTAAGACTTTTTCAAATATGATCTCTTACTTAAAATAGCTGTAAAGCTTCCTTAAACATAGGAACACCAGAAATGCCATGTGGTGTTTCCCATGTGAATTACTAGAATGTTCCTTGCTGACTAATGCAAAAGGGTAATGTGTTATTCAGAAAGTAAAAAATCCTAGCTAAAATAGATCTTTATTTGCTGTATATTCAGATTTAATCTAATGAATCTGAATAAATGGATAATTTAGTAATCACATGAGTTTACCTATATGTAGTAGGCAATATCAAACAACAAAAACATTTTGTAATAGGTGAATTTGATTGGAATTACTTTAAAAGGTTTTGGGTTTTTTAGTTGTTAGAAACATGGAAAAGTTATACAGGTCGTTCCCTGACTACATGATTAGTGAATGTTTTTCTGAACAATGAACTGCATGTACTTTCAATAACACACATTGTCCTTGAATATTTTTTTCTTACAGGTTATTTTTTAGGTGGTTTTAATTAGCTTCAGTGTTATTTTAAGTTTCATCTGTATTTTTTGAAAATCACACTTACCAAGAGAATCTTAATTTTGAAGTTGAACTGTAATAGAACTGCTTGTTGTTTTTTTTAAAGTCTGTTACACAACTTCTAACCTGTACTGAAAATCTGCTATTGCCAAATTAGAAACCTTGTGAATGTGAGTGAAAGCATTCACTTCTAAAAATAAAATTTTTTGCTAAAAGAATTTTGCGATTTTAAGTATTTTCACCTCTCTTGTTTTGAGAAGAAACCAATTTTCTGTGGTCTTTGAATAGCTTAATTTTCAAGGCGTACAATAAGATAAAAGATAAATAAAATCTAAAAATGTTCATTTAAGATATTTTGTGCCACTGAGTCTCTTGAATGTAGGACTATTTATAAGTGTATGTGTTTGATATGTGAAAAACATATGTAGCTACAGCAAATGAGGACACTTACGCTAATTTACTGTAAACATTTGATTGTTTTTTATATTGATTATATGTTAACTAATAGATTCAAATCCCCCTCCTGGCCTCAGAAGTTTAGGCAATGTGAAGAATTGCTTATATCAGCAGTAGATTTGATGTAAGGGAAGGGCTGGATGAAATGTAGGACACAATGCTAATTAAAATCCTTACTGCTAGGTAGACTGGTGTTCATTTATTTCCTAATCTCAGTACTGAAATTGAAGGAACTTGAGGATTCGTACAACTCCGGAAGTCATTATACCTCCCCAATTCAAACCCTTAAGAAAGGTCTTTTATTTTATGCAAATATGAAAAGAGAATTCAGTCTGAGACTGAGAAAGCAAACAATTTACTGTTTATCTGTCTTAGGTATTCATGCAACAAGTTGATGTTTTGCTGTTGTCTAACTCTTCTGATGTAGGAAACTCATGGCAGTATCTAAATCAAGGCTATCTGCATCTGCACATGAACCTTAATCATTCTGATTTGCTTGTTTATTTTCATTATACACAGTCACAGGAGCTCTTGAGCTGACTGAGAATGCAAGACGCCCCTCTCATTTCCTTGTTTTGGCTCCTGGGCATTGGAATTTCAAAATTTTAAGGCTGATCAAGTTAAAAAAAAAAAAAAGTAGCAATTGTACTTCCTTTCTTACTTTCTCTGTCTTCACTAGAAATAATTTTGTCAAAGATAAGACTAGCATTTCCTCTTAGACTGATACGGTATGAATCTTTTGTGAGATTGCTGGGTTCTAGTTAAACATAAATAGTCAAGTAACAGGGAGACAGTCAATCATTTTGGTATCTAGTTTATGCGTTCAGTGAAATTTAAAAGATGTATGGAGCATTGATTTCAACTCCATATATAGAATTACTGCATTTGTTTGAGTATTGACATTTGTTATTTCTGATTTAGAAGATGGGGTCACACTTTGTACTCTTTCATTACACCTGGTTACACCTTTGAAATGCAAAAAAAAATTAATACAGAACTCTTATCTCTTGGAAAAACTTTCAAATCAACAGAAGACCTTACCACATAAAACCAATTTAAAGTATTTTTCTAGAGGTAAAACTATAACATCATTTTAAACAGCATTATTACATCATTACTGGTCTCTGTATATCAGGTGAACTTCTCAAATAATATGATAAAATTTTGGTTCATAATTTAAGATAACATTATTTTAAAACTTATTAACAATTTTTCTTACTGATTAATTTTTCTTACTGATTAATTTATCTAGATTTGACATTAATAAAATTAAAAAGACAACAAAGATTGTCTGCTTCATGGTAGTCTAATCGTATTTTCATGTTTTCAACTGAGGATTATCAATAACACCAGGAAAAAAAACCCAAACAAACACAAAAACAGAACCCAAGAAATACTGCAATGCTGCTTTAGCAGCAGCACTTTTTATTCACATGCTCAGGAACAGGAGAGAAAACTTGCTCCAGAGCCTCCTCTTTCCCAATGGCTTTGCCAGCTCTCATCACTGAAAGAAGTTTCCTTGACCCCAGTAGATTCATCTCGGCTTTCTCTGCCTGATTTGCTGCAGAATGTCAGAGGATACATTTATTTTAACATGTAATGGCTTTCAGAGGATTACCTCAAGTGTTGGTATGTGAACAGGATGAGAAATATAAGGATGGCACTTTCTGGTTAGAACTACTTCTGGTGAGTGTGAATTGCACTACTTTTGTGTAATTTAACTAAATTCCTGTCTCATGTTACACTATCACATGGTTGAATTTTACTTAGCTAAAGTAAAACTGTATAGTGTTTTTAAATAAGATAGCTTAAAAAATGAGTACAGGATATGCATTATGCACTTGAAGTGTCTGTGGCCAAACATAGTGGTTAACTTTGAGGAATTAATTAGCTCCATGTTTCATGAAAATGCTAAAATTTCTGTGGATAAAACTTTTGTGCCCTCTGGTACATATAATACTCTTCATGGTAAAATCTAAAATATTATTGGTGCATGGCAAAAGGTTCTGTGTTTAAAATGCAAGATAGATTTTGAGAAGTGAACAGAGTTAGGTGCCCACTCCCATAGAGTATCAATGGTAGGTTCTGTTTCCTGTCCTTTTGCCCAAATCATTTCACTGTGAGGAAGAGGATAACATTTATAACAATAGCATTAGAGTTATATGTTTTCAGGGTCTGTAGGAAATACCATGGACTGTTTGTTAGTACACATATGTAAAGCAGGCAGGTCTGTGTGTTTACCTGAAGTAGTGACCTTTGAAAAGACCAGATTGCTTATTTCTACTGATCATCAAAGTGCTGGTTTCTTTCTTCCCCTCAGTGATTTTTATGCAATAGAAACTGTGTAATGCTTGTGTAGAAGACTGTCCCTCCAGACTACTGCAACATGTAGTTTCCGTGTTTGGTGTGCATGTACAGACTTCAGGTACAAGTGTACAAAGGAGGATATTCATAGATTTTTCCATGTTCATTCCAAACAGCAAAGGGATTTGACTCTGCATATATAATAGCATTAAGGAATTTTGCTTTACAGATTTCCAAGCTTTAAAAGTATTCTAAACAATATCATTATTATGGGTGTGTTAACCTGAGGTGATCAGTGACCTAGGGGGATAAGTAGGAAGAGATAATGTATTTTAAAAGAATATTTGGGGCAGGGATGAGCAGTCATTTTTTTATATGTTCACACCTTCTTCAGAAATTCCAGTACTAAAAACACAAAAAAATCATAGCAAAACTGAGAACTTCAAAAATACAAAAATTGTATGGAACAATGTGGTGTTTGGACTTTATTCACACTCTCTATGGAAAGCATTTTTTTTTTTACTAGAACTTAGTTTACCTGTAGCAAAGAGATAATACATATATTTTAATAGAGCAATACCTTCTTAAAAATGCAACAGAAGATTTTTGTAGACTGATTCTGTTTGTGATTCTGATTCTTTCATACAGAATTAGTGGTCCATCTACCTTGATTAGCTGGACAGAACAGTACTGCTGACTGAAATATATGAAGATTTTTTTAAATGGTGTTATTGTATGGAACTCAGTTTCCCGATAAATTGTATGAAGATGTTTTGATAGTGGTACATCATATCAACAGGAACGATTTAGTTTTAATTATCTGAAGTAAGAGACACACACTTTTTAATTCAACTTTTAATTCAACTTAAAATATTTTCTGATTTCACTGTTAGAAATGAAGTTATAAAGCAGAAGTAGAACATAACTTTTTAATAGAAAAGAGCCTTGTTGAACTGATTATTTGTCTTAGTCTTAGGATGAAGGCTTTAAGCTAAGAATATCCAATCCAACATAAAAGAGTACTTATACACAGTTTGCTTTGTTTTTTAAACAGAGAATATGAAATTTTCAATGTTACATATTTTTCACTACCAGCATTTCATAAAAAAGAGGCTGATATTAATTATATACACAGAAAATAAATTAGAAAAAATGTACTATTTGTAGAAACCATTAGGTGAAATGCAATGCTTCTGAACTCAATATTATTTTACTAGGAGTAGCTTGTTGAGTGTGAATTTGGTAGTAGGATCAAGGAATAGAGATTCTACAAGATCATGTACGTTCTAAAACGTATTGTGATGTGATGATGATAAAGGACTACATGGTTGCATAGATATTCCCACCTGAATTACATTTGCAAATGTTGTGAGAAATAAGAAATTAATTCCACTGCACAATATATGTTGTATGTTACTCCAGTCCCTTTATATCATTATGCACTTTTCGGTATGATTAGCTTTTTAAAAATGTTCTCTAATCTACTTATAATTATTCATTTCTTTTCAAAACACATTAATTTTCCTTCCAATATCTGTGATCTTAAAAGTTAGCTTCATTATTTTTCTGACCTCATTTATTCCTACTCATATTCTTCATCACAATGCTCTTGTATCTTCTCTGTTACCAAGTAAATGCTTTCTCAGTTATGCCATGCCATGTTTTACTACTTCTAGTCTTTTCCTGTCTCTCCTGTCTCTTTTAAATTCAGTTTTAAAATCATTCTCTGCTGCATTGATTCCTATCAAGTTTTAACAACTCATTCATGTTCAGCTTCCTAATTTTCCCAATTTTAACTTCTCTTTTCACTGTTCAGCTTTATTTCTGGCTTTGTTCCCATTCTGAGAATGAGTACGATGGCTACTACAATGGATATGTGATTTAATACCTACAGTTGTTGGTCACAGAATCATGGAATTGCAGAATGGTTTGAGTTGGAAGGGACTTTAAAGATCATCTAGTTTCCACCCCCCTGCCATGGGAAGGGACACCTTCCAGTATGCCAGGTTGCTCAAAGCCCCATCCAACCTGGCCTTGAACACTGCCAGGGAAGGGACAGCCACAACGTCCCTGGGTAACCTGTGCCGGTGTCTCACCACCCTCACAATAGAGAGCTTCTTCCTAATATTCAGTCTAAATCTAACTTTCCTTTAGTTTGAACCNGCTGTGAGGTCTCCCCAGAGCCATCTTTTCTCAAGGCTGAACAACCTCACCTCTTTCAGCCTCTCTTCACAGGAGAGGTGCTCCAGCCCCTCTGATCATCCTCGTGTGTTATGACCTTTTATTAAATATGAATACATTTCTATATGATATGTGGAACTATAGTATTGCTTGCAAAATTTCACCTGTAAAGCAACTGTAATTCTTCTCTGCCATGTGAGGGATGCCATACAAAAGTATCTGATAAAATATGTGTGTATTCTGTTTCAACATTCTTACACTCATTTGAAGAACTAAAATAGTTAATTTAGTCCTAGGAAAATGTAGCTTAATATATAATTATTATATTTATAGAAGTAAATAAATAAATTTCAACAGATCTGCAATTCCAGAACTAAGAAATTGCTTTTTGCTAGATCTCAACTGGAAAGGGGAAAAATGGAATATTAAAAGGAAGTGTTGAGGAAGAAAGAGCAAATGTAGAGAAGAATATAGATACAAAACAGTAAATCTATAAAGTATTTTTTAAACTGACAGTGTTATAATAATCAGTGTCTGTTAAAGAATTTAGCAGCTACACAAGCTCCATATCAGTTGTACATTGTCTCTATAATGAGAATTTAGAACCCTGTAACTTATTGTTCTTGAAGTATGCTTTTATGCCCTCCTCATTAGTAGTTATATCTCAGTAGTCATTTTAATTGAGCAAATTCCCTCTTAACAGAACCTGAAGGTAAATTTGGGTCACGTTACCACAAATTACCTCACTGCAGTTACATTTTTGCGTAACAAGCATCTTATATTCTAGGCATTTAACTGAGGTGTAATTTAATATGAACTGCAAACATGAATGTATGAGGGAATAATGGTCTTTAGAATATATTTGTATATATCTATTTTAGGATGCTTTTGTTTCATCATCTTAAAATAACAATGTGGTATAGTTTGTAGCTGCAAGAGAATAAGTAATAGAATTCTATAAATTCATTTTATATGTTACGTATGTGTGTATATATACACATATATATATACTAGAAATGTTATTCCTGAAATAGCAATCATGGGTTAATAGTTCTCAGAAGCATTTTTCATGCCAAAATTTTCAAAATAGCATGTGCAAATATATATATATAGCTGCAAAAAATTTGACCTACAAAACAGATTATTTGAAGGCTTCCTAATGTGCTTCTTTTACCCTGGAATGTTAGGTTTTGCATGTTTAATTCACAGTGCAATGTTTTACTCCACAGTTCCTAACTGAGGTGATAGGGACAATGTTCTGTTTCAATTACAAAGGCTTTGCAAGTATTTTTGTTGAAGATAATTTCTTTTATTTATTTTTTTTTTATTTCCTACTTCAAATCTTCAAATTTTCCTTTGTTCTAAGAGGGTAATATAAAAGGCCAGGTTGACAGTATAATTGTGAAATGTGGGAGGGAAAGGCAGTTAATAAATAGCTTAAGCAATAATAACTGATAATCTAGACTTCATTAGTTCTGCTTCCCATATCATGGAATTCTGCAGAATATCTTGCAAATAGCCAAGTTAACATCAATCTATGGAGCATGAAAATACACTAATTTCTGCTTTTGTACAACTCCAGATAAATTTCAGAGCCTCTATAGTAGATCTATGTGACAAGAGAATAGTTTAAATGAATCAGAGGAAAGGGGTTTTCTTTCAGCGTTGTATCCTTTACCTAGCAGTAACCAATAGGGGTACATTGGAAGAGGAAAAGAGGTATGACTGATTAAAAGTATTGAAACATCTGTGTGTTCTTTCTTACCCTCCACAGATTTGTGGCTCAGAAGTGTCCTGAGCTGGGAAAGGTGTCTTTATATTTAACAGTCCTCAGTGATTTTTTATCCTGTTCTTTCATCCAGTTACTTGTCTTTGTAAGCCTTTTACAGTTTCTTATGTAGTTTTCACTGTGTCCAAAAATACTCTGTTAGTAACTAACTGCTCTTACTATCTATTGAGAATATTTGAAATATTTTCTGTATTATTACCCAATTTATAAACCTGAGGCGCATTCAGAAGAGGAAAAAAATCCCTGTTGTGACATCATTGCTTATAATTTCCTCTAATTTCCAGCTTTTAATTTATTATTCAGAGCATGTAGCTACAAAAAAGGTTGCCAGAGTACAGAATTTAAAAAAAAAAACAAAACCAAACCATGTTGAATCACTTGAACCTTTTCTGCAATAGCTTTAATGTTAGGTTTTAATTTCAAATGGAAAATATATTCTTTGAAGTGGCTTCTGTTGATTAAGCAGAGCTGCTTTAATAGAAACTAAAATAAATTTTAAAGTTTAAACATAATAGGGACAAACCACATAAGAGCCATGAATGAGGTATTCAACCTATTCAAGCAAATTTGACTATTTAAGATTTTAGATGACTTTGCAAAACCACCTTTTTAATAATGCCTTCCTACTATAGTAGCACATAACATTGAATATTCTGAAATCTCCAGAACCTCGACCTCAACTTCATAGAAACTAATTAGTGTGTCCACTAATTGGCTCTTGTCCCAGATTCTTTATTTCTCAAAATAAAAGGAGTCATATTGTAGATGTATCTCTTTATAGTTAATTGCTCTTCCTATTGATACTTTTGAAGACATTTGGATATTGTACTGTGTGAATATATAAAAAGAGTTTTGGAGTTAAATATTCCTGTTGTGAAGACTAGATGGTCTTTAATGAAGATCCTGATGAGAACTGTCATGGCTTAGTAGTTCAAAATAATAGCAGGATATGTGGCTGGCTGTAGTGATTAAAATAAGCTGAGAAATGATCTTCATTTTCTTACATTAGAAGACAGTATAGATTATGGCTGTGATATATTTGAGGGACTTGGATTAAATTTTACAAAATATGCTTCTTAATTGTTGCCTTTGCTGTTTAAAACTCAGAAAATAAAGCTAAATGCAATGCAGAATACAGGTTAATTAAGTTAAAATTTATATGGTTGCAGCTCTGCAAAGAAAGAGTGTTAGAATTTTGTTGTTGCAGGTTGTTTTTTCTTCTGGTTTTTATGTTGCAAGATATTTTGCTTCCCATGTATCTCTGTGACAGTATGGTTGGTAATTTGGATTTTGATGTAAGGGAGTAGACTTTAATGGAAAGTAGTACTCTGGCATGAAAATCTATGCATTTTCTAAGGACTATAGATTCATTTGGTACAGATGTTCTAAACCAATTAATTAGTTTATTTTAATGTGACTTCTATGCTGAAATTCAGCAATAACTTTCATTCATCTTCTGAGGATTGAAAAAAAATACTGTCATTATTTGTTGAATTTAGTACATTTTAGTTTTGGAATGTGAGCTGTACTAATTAAGATGAGGAATTAGATCTCACTTCTAGATATTTTTCTAGACATTCATTAGTGATATTTTCTTTTTCTCCAGCAAATCTCTCACAACACAGGTATCTTTTGGAGATATACTGAGAGATGATCTATTCTGTGAGTAACTCCAGCAATTGAAGTCCAGTTGATCAGATTTGTTAATTAAAATTGCCAAAAGTGTCCCCACTTTTTTAAGAACTAGTTACGTGTTTTATAAATTAGCACCTACAAATTCTGTGGAAGTTAAGAGTAATTGCAAGATTTGAAAAACAAACTCTGAGGCATAGCAGGCTTATTTTCATAGCTGAATTTGCTGGCCCATAATGAGCAATGCCAGATTCCATTGCATACATGGCTCACAGGTTGCAGATTACTCTTCTAAGTAAACCCAACTGGAAATATGGTAGAGTACTTGTAAATAAAGGATTAAAAGGCCAGTGGAATATTGGCCTGCATCAAGAATAGTGTGGCCAGCAGGACTAGAGAAGTGATTGTCCCGCTGTACTCAGCACTGGTGAGGCCGCACCTTGAGTGCTGTGTTCAGTTTTGGGCCTCTCACTTCAAAAGAGACATTGAGGTGCTGGAGTGTGTCCAGAGAAGGGCACCAAAGCTGGTGAAGGGACTAGAAAATACGTCTTATGAGGAACGACTGAGGGAGCTGGGGTTGTTCAGTCTGGAGAAGAGGAGGCTCAGGGGGGACCTCATCACTCTCTACAACTCCCTGAAAGGAGGTTGTAGTGAGGCGGGGGGCAATCTCTTCTGCCATGCCCATAGTGAAATCACAAGAGGAAACTGCGCTAAATTTTATCAGGGGAGATTCAGATTGGACATTGGGAAAAAATTTCTTCACTGTAAGGGTGATTAGATGTTGGAATAGGTTACCCAGGGAGGCGGTGGAATCACTGTCCCTGGAAGTGCTCAAGAGGCATCTGGATGTGGCACTGGGTGATATGGTTTAGTGGTGATGGAGGTAGGTGGTTGAACTGGATGGTCGTGAAGGTCTCTTCCAACCTCAATGATTCTATAAAACAATATGTAATCCAGAAAAATTAATGCTATTTAAATGGTCTTTGTGCATTTTTTTTTTACTCCAGTTTTTAAGCTCAGCTAGTTGCATGCAGTTTCCATTTTGACTTACCGATACTACTGGTTCCGTAACTGTAAAATAAACAAAATGTGTTAAAGCAGTGACCTGATATATACTATGAGAATGTGTTTCCATAATTTTTATTACATTTTACTGACAGATTTAGTTAAAATCAGTAGAGTACCCACTGGTAGAGCCTCTGGAGAAACCAAGCTGTTTGCCCCTTCTCATCTGTAAGCTCTTGTAGAGTCCCTTACAGTAAATACACTGATAATTTTTTTTTAAAAAATCAAACTTTATGTATACATTTTTACTTTTTCCATCCACTTTTTTAAAACTGTCACTCTCTTGCACCTAGATTGACCAAGCATAAAGTGAGTGCAAAATTTTTGTAGCAGCTATAAAGTTTATAGTTTATTGGGGATTTTATACCTTATCAATTTCTAGTTGTCATTTGTTCTCTGCCTCTGTAGCTTGTGATCATCTTTTTTATTTCTCTTCTTATTAAGCAAACAAGCATGTAGCCATATAACAGGATGCTTCGGAAAAGCAGGTACTCTAGCATTTTTTCCCGTGCTCTCTATTGCACATAGCTGCAGACAAAGCAGTTGATTTGTTTCTGAAGACCAGACTAGGAAGCAATGAACTCTTTTGTCTGTATTATACAATAACTTTCCATTTCTTGAAAAGCCCTCACACCTCTGTGTTCTTTGAGAATTTAAAATTAGCTTGGGGATAGTTGTTATTTCAGAAAAGGGCTGAAGTTTAATCAAGTTATATGTTCTGCAGAATCATAAATTCCCCCACTTTCAGGGTATACTTAAATTTTAACAGCTAACACTATAGACAAAGACATGTGAGACCTAAGCAGTAGAAACTAGAATCAGCTGCCAAGAAAAATGGATCTAACATGAAGAGTTTGTGACAGTGAATAGATACAGCTGGAAAAAGGATGATTTGAAGTAGGTGGCTCAAAAATGCCACTTGAGAGTCAGTGACAGAGTTCAGAATTTGTACATTTTTGTTTTGAGCTGATAGTGAATATCTCCCAGACCAAACTGCACATTTCATGTATCACTGCCAAGGGATGGAATTCCTTTTATGAAAGCTTGCTTTAAAAAAAAAATAATAAAAAATCCATGGAAGCTACACACACAAAACAGGTTTTTCCTCTGTTAAAGGACTATTGGGTGAGGAGAGAGAGGCACTTCAACTACTGCTATACATCTTTTCCTTTTTCTTTTCTCTGCCCATTGCATAGCTCTAAGAACCTGTTGCATATATCTCTTCTTCCATAGGTCAGCACTGCAGCTGAACACTTTTGTGAAAGATGTTAAGTAAAAGAGCAGGGGACTGTAGAAAGACAGTTCTATGATTAAAACAGTTAAGCATTGTGCAGAAGTATTCTTTACCTCAATTACAGAGTTTCCTCTGGCAAAATAATCTTTCAGAGAGGTTCCTGAGGTCTAGCTGTGTTATGTGAGATGTTGAGCTCTAAACCAATGAAGCAGTGAGCACTTGCGTTCACTGGGAGATATATTTTGAACTAAATTATTTCATAGAAATCTGAGAAATCAGGCCTTACACATCATCAGTCAGTTGCCTTGAACTATCATGTATTTTGTCTTTCATTCCAACACATGTAAAATAGAGGGAATATGTGGATGCTGCTAAAGTGTTAGGGTCTAGGAGCTAGGGGGAAACCACCAAAAAACCCTATTGAGTATTGAAAAAAAACCTTCAATGAGACAAGGGTTTAGCTTTGCACACGGAACAATAACAGTAAAATACAAACTTAAATAGTATTTTATTGAATGCTGCCTGTTCTGTGCACTGAATGAGATTAAGTAAATTTTAGTACTTTGTTGGCCATTGATATTGTTGTATTTGTGCTCCTTTTTAGGCTTTTACGTAACTTTTTGCTCACTGTCCCTTCTGAGACATTGAGCCAAATGCTCAAGGCAATTTTCTACTGTCAGGGAATAGTCTTCCTGCACGTCATTTCATTTGTTAATGGATATCCTTTTATTCCAGCAGTTAATTGAGGTTAATTGATTTTTGCTGCTTTTTTATATAATTTCACCACTGAACTGAAGTGAATAGTTCTCTCCAAAGACACGTGGTGTAAAAAACCCCCCACTATTTCAGAGCAGTAGCAATATATTTTTCTTTCAAATCATGGTTCTTTTTTCTGCAGTCAGGTTCTGCATATGCAAATATGGATGGCTGCTGTTCTCAGCATTATCATTTCATGAACCTTCAGTTATCTCCCTGAACAGGTTAATGTTAATATTACTGAATTCCATTTATTTGGGGGACTTGAGAGTCAAGAGGATGTTGTTCTGTCACATTTATATAATTTGTAATAAAGACAGCTTTATCAGCTGTCAAGGACAATATTATAAAATAATTTTACATGTAGAAATTCTAAAGAATAAGAAATTATTTTCAGATTTCCACTGGCAAAATTTAGTCAACATTGCTGCAACTGGTTGATTGCTGTTTGCTGTCCTCTGCTCTGCCATAGAGGGTTGTTACTTCTGGCCAAAGAGGGTAGAGTAGAAGTTAGTCTGCCTTTTTTCCTTTACAGATAAAATTATAACAGGATAACATTATTATATAAGTGAATTGTAACTTAGAATTGCAACAAAGTTTTTAACAGTTTACTGTAGGGGGAGGTTTCCAATAATAGAGAACAAAGCCTTGTATGAAACAGGTAACGTTCCTTGTTTTATACTCAACTACTTCAGGTAGCTGAAAAAATATGATGTGGTTTCTTTACATCATTCTGTTTGTTTTTGTTTTTTCTAGTGTATTGACTGAGGTGAAAATTGAAAAGTTGAATAGTTACAAAGGATGCCCAGGTTCTTAAGCCTGACAATGTCTAACTCCAGCCAGTTAGCTGTGTAAGTGGAGGCTCAACCCACATCCCTGTGCTCTTATTGGTTCACAAGAATACTTCCCTTACTAAACAGAAAAAAGTGATTGTGAAAGATGAAATAGAAATATAAAAATTCTGAACAGCTGTTTCCCCTTCCACTGTGTCTATGTTGACTGGTTCTTGCTTCTGCCCTTTATTTCAGTCAGTCCTGCAGATCTCTGCATTTCAGTGAGTGAAACCAAGTATTCTCTTGTTCCCAAGCAGTTTCTCCTTTGCTCAGCTCTGAGGTTTGGCTTGCCTAGCTCCAAGGTCTCAGCTGTTACTATAGCAGATACTGCACTGAGCTGTCTAGATAACTTTGCCTGCAAGCAGGCTCAGTGGCTCATCAGGCAGAAGTAATGTCCCTTCATCCAAGGGCGTTAAACATAACCCAGCCAGTCTTCATAGTGCAATGTAGTAGAATAGTCAAAAATGTAAACACATGGTTAATATCTGTCACATATGGTCAGACCAATGTTGGTGTGCAGCATATATGTGAGCAGAACAAACCTATAGCTGCCTGGTCCTGATTGCACAGGTGCACTCTTAGTCTTTTGTGTCACAAGACATTCTTCCCTACCAGTATGTGTTGCCTATGCATAGAGCTGGCAAAATGTTTTCTTTTGTACTGTGGAGTGTAGGGATGCACATGATGGCTATTAATTTGGTTTGAGCATTATTTGGAGTGAGAATAAAGATTCTTAATGCAGTCATTGTGAATGAGTTCAAAGGAGACATTGAAACAGTATGGAAACATGTCTAATAATTTTCAGGCATACAAGAAAAGCACATTTTTTTCATGGAAAAGAAGAGGAGAAGGTGTGTTGCTCCAGCAGAGATTAGCCATCAGTGACAGTAGGAAAAGGAATACTATCTTGGTAGCATGAATAACAAAAGTCTTACAGAGTGAATAAAAGATTTGAATATTTGAAACACTGAATAAAATTTGAAGCTTAGTGAAGATAATAAGGAGGGAGTAATTATACGCGTGTGTAACTGATAGGAACTGTCAAAATTGCTCTTCTGTTAGGTGCAGGTAGGAGAATCAGTTTCTCATAAAGTCAGTGAGGAGAGAGAATATAATAGTCAGATGACTGACATAATCAAATTAAAAGATATTATGTCATAACATTGATTTTGCTGACAGCAATTGCAGATGAGAGAGAGAATATGAAACAAAGGAAAGGAAGAGAGAGCAACAACTAAACAGGATGCTGAAAAGAGAAGGCTAATTTTCCTTCCAGAATGATGGAGCCATAAATACACATTTTTATAGTTTTTTTAAATATAAGGCTGTAGAATTCATAATGAAGTGTATATGAAAATAAAAAAAACCTTCATTTTTTTTTCTGTTTTGTTGTTTAACTTCTTACTCTTGAAATCTTCAATTGTGTTGTAGCAAATTAGATTTTGATGTCTGTGTTTCTCCATTTCTCTGTCTAGAGAGAAAAGGAATAAAGAATGCATTTGTTTCTCAATCACCTATATGACACACTAAAGAAACAATACTTTTTTTGGTAATTAATTTGCATTTCTTTTGGCAAAGACGTACTTTATCTGTCTCCATCCCATTTTTATGTTTATCCATTTAATGGCGTTTCTGCTCATGGAGATTTTTAGAATACAACTTAATTAAGAACATAGACCATTTAAAAGGTCTTTGTCAAAACGATGTCCTTTAAAGTGACTGTTACTTAAGTCCTTGTTGCATTTAGAATTTAAATTTTAAAAATTACAATTAAATAAACAGGACTATTATCTATTTCACCTTGAACATTTTTCATGCTGTTGCATGATACTGTGAGTATAATTCAAATTTTAAGGTAGAATGATCATCATTAATGGATGGAGTTACATTTTTCTTATGTACATGACAATATAAAATATAAGAGAAATTTGTCAAAGAAGATGAATCTGCTGATCTAGAGTTACCTTGTTGGTAGCCTTACTGGGAACAGACCCTAGACTTCTTGACCTGTAATACATTTTTAGGACCCTGTTACCATTTACTACTGGAGAGTTCTGTGAAGAGTCATTAGCTAATACTGAAAATTTATCCTGGCATGAAAATTTCATCTTTCTTTATGTGAAGAGTACTTTTATTTATGTGTTATGTAGAGACCAAATGACCTCACAGTCTATTGCATGACATGACAGCACGTGAAATATACATCCCCTTAGAATGTGCCTTGTCCCTGGATCAGAAAAGGGAAGGGTTGAAGAGTGATGGGTAGACTCGGCATTTCAACAGGAAGAAATGATAATTTTGTTGTAGATGTATGGTGAAAGTGATTCATGCAAATATGACAGAGGGATTCACGTGAATTGTATGTGATTATTAGATCTATATGATTCAGAATTAGCTTGTGAAGATGAAGACTGAAGATTTCATTTTAAGGGATCATGTTACATGCACTACTCTTCCTGCTTTCTAGTCATAAACTTTGACTTTCTGTCCTAAACTACAGTCAAAGGCTTTAGATGTTGCTTTGAGTGTTTTATTGGCACAAGTATGTCAGTAGAGACAATTTCTGCTAAAGTGTCAGTGTCATTTTTAATAGAAGTGTAAGCATTTTTTAATGTAAACAGTTTAGTTTTGTACTAACTTGCTAACAAAGTAACAAAACTTCTTCAGAACTTGAAAAATGTATGGAATGACATCTTTTGCAGCAAACCTGTATTTCTTCTGTTTAGTCCTACTCTTTTACTATTATACTAATCCATAAATAATCGTTGGTGATTTCTTTTGACTTTAAGCAGTAGAGTATAAGTGTGAATTCTTTGCTTGTAAGAGTCATCTTGCTTCTAAAGGATAAATATAAAGGTGGCCTTTCTGGGAAAGAGCAAACAACAGTAATTCACTTTTGTTTTTAAAAAATTGCAATTTGATGTGAGATTTCTGAGTTTTTTCAACTTTGAAGAATGGTTTTAAGAAAATGAGTGTCTATGGGTTGCTCAAGCCTAGTATTTCACGTAGTGTAAAGGGTTGTTTATATATAAAATAAAAAAAAAATCTGTTTTCTGTAGATTCTCTGCAATGTTAGCATGTGATTTACTGCTTTTTTTTTATTATATGATTTTACTAGCTGCTGTGGGAAGTGCACTTCTCTCATTTCCAGGAGAAAATAGTTAAATAGGAAACAGTAAACTAGAAATGAAAAGTCAGACTGTTTACTGAAAAACAATTATAACAGGTATAATTTAAGTATTATACAGGTATAATTTAAATATTGTCACTATCCAGAATAGTTGCTATGAATTTTGAAGTCTAGTGTAAAATATCTAATTTAATATGAGATATTTTTATTTCTCTTGTTCATACCTGATCTTGGTCAATTAACTGATTTTGTACTAATAAGTACTTCCACACATTAGCCATCTGATTTTTTTTTTTTTTAATAAAATGCTGGGGTTTTTTTACAAGACAATGGTGTTCTAGTTATTCTTCTGTAGAACTGTCTGAGAAGATGCTCTTTGCACTACTCTTAAAATTTTTGTTTTGATCAGTTTTTAGAAACTGTTGAAGAAAAGACATTTAGCACCATGCGGATGGGGTCTGAAATGGGTCTTGAAAACTACCAAACTGCTTTAGAAGAAGTACTCACGTGGCTTCTGTCTGCTGAAGATGCATTACAAGCACAAGGAGATATATCCAATGATGTAGAAGTTGTTAAAGAACAATTTCACACCCACGAGGTATATGTTTATACTAATCTCTCAATAGACGTTTATCCGCTTGAATCCCATAATAAAGCCAAAAATACCAAAGAAATATATTTATAGTTTATTTTAGTCCTTTTTCTTGTTTTTAATTTGATTTGGAGAATTGAAAGGTAGTACTAAAGACTGTGCCATAGGCACAAAGTGAAAGTGTTTGTTTCTGTTTTGTCTTACGAGGTTTGGGGAGGTGTTGAAAAAAAAACAAAAGGAAAGTTGAAAATCAGATTCGGTAAGTGGTGGAATTAAAGATATTTCTCCAGTCTGATCTTTCCTTCCAAAGAATCAAGCTTAAAACTGGATTTTATTTCTATTGCCAGGGTTTTATGATGGAATTAACAGCTCACCAAGGACGTGTTGGCAATGTTTTGCAAGTTGGAAGTCAACTTCTAACGATTGGAAAACTTTCAGATGAAGAAGAGAATGAAATCCAAGAACAAATGAATCTCCTTAATTCTCGATGGGAAAGTCTCAGGGTAGCAAGTATGGAAAAGCAAAGCAAGTAAGTAATATGTCAGGTAAAACAGTACACACAGACTTTGAAAGAATTGTGAACTTTACTAACAATTGGGATTGTCTTTCTCTTCATTTCACTGTGAAAAAAACTCCATCTCAAATAATTTCTAACCTGAAATTTGGTGTGTAGTGACTTTTAAGCTTGCATATTGTTTTGAGACTGGAAGCCACACAAATCTGCAGCTATCAACAATTTGGACATTAATAACTTTTTAACCAAAATTTATATAACCTACCTCACTTTTTTTGGATTGTTTTATCAACTATCACACAATATTTAGCTACAAAAGACGATTTTTATTGAGATACAAAAGGAAAAGGGAAACAAATCTTTAAGTCCTGTAAAACTTGATCCCATAAAAATAAAAACTGGAAGCTTAGATTTCTTAGATTAGGTGTTCAAGATGCATCTGGATGTGGCACTGAGTGATATGGTTTAGTGGTTATGTAGGTAGTCAGTTGGACTAGGTGATCTTTAAGGTATCTTTAAACCTTGATGATTCTATGATTCTTATGATTTGCAGGAAATATTGTCATGCTTTTAACTGAGGACAAACTAAAAATAATCTATTAGTCATATTTGTCTTTGAAGCGTTTATAAGATTTCTATGTCTTATTTTGAAATTTTGATTTACATAGTACATAGTGCTATCTATTATAGGAAACCCCGTAAAGGTAAGAGCTTGTGATTGTGCCACAGTGAAGTAATTTGTTTTGCAGGATATAGAGTGGTTAAACCAGAAGATTTATTTAAGGTGTTTTTTGTGAGAGTTGCCTTCCTTATCTTAAGAAAATGTCCGTTACTTAACTGATCTTTCACATCTCTTTTTCTCAGCCTCTCTTTTTTTTTTTTTTTATATGGATATTTTTAAAGTATTCCTGTATGATATAAGAACTCTGCTCTTATGACTAGGTCTTACTTTTCAAAGTAAGAATTTTGTATGACTATGGGCCTTTCTGTGGGGGGACCAATAGTGAAGATTACCAACTATCATGCTAAGTCAAATCCAGTGGAAATTTTAGAATTAATGGAATATCACTAGGAGCTTGTTTATAGCCAAGAAGTATTAATTACTGAAGAAATTTAGTTTTACTCTAGCAAAAACCTATTAAATGTGGTGGCAAGGAAGCTGAATCTTAGATTCCCTGATGACATTTTAGAGACTTTGAACAAGGTAGACTTCATTAAAATCTTTCTGCTGAGGTCATAATTTTTCTCTCTGAAAATCCGAATGAACATGTACTAAGTGAGAAACTCTTTTGTCTGTACCTTCAGAACAGCTGGACAGTGACTCCTTTTGCAAATATGATTTTAATAAAAACCTGAATGTCTCTAGTAGTCAGGCTGGTCTAGCTCAGCATCCTGACTGTAACAGAATAAGACAAGATAAGCTTTAGGGGAGGTGCACGCCCTTCTGAAGCAGCATCTTCTCATCTCCTTTTGCTATTTGCTAACCTGCTGTTGATTTTTTATTTATTTTTTTTCTCTTCCATCTATTTATTCAATATCCCTTTGAACCTGTTAATGCCCATGGTATCCTTTGGGAGTGAATTCCAGAGGCCTCTTACCCATTGTGAGAGGTACTTTTTTGGGGAATGTCTTGCTTTGTTTGTCACTGGTAGTTTCAGTGATTTCCTCTAGTTACTATGTTACAAGTGAGGGTCAAGAGCATATCTTTTTCCTTACTCTCTCCATAAATATGTATCTTTGGCTGTTTATCTTGCTCTTCTTTGAGCTTTTTCCAGTTCTACCTTATTTTTCTGGAGTTAAGAGGACCAGAATTGCCCACAATATTAAAGAGCAAACCATCATCTTCCACAATGGCGTTGCTCTCTTTTTTCTTTCTTTCAATATGTTCATATTAATTCCAAACATTTATTTTCTTTTCAGCTTGCTACTGAGTATTGAGATTGTTTTCTTTATTCTATTTTCTTTGACAATCTATGAAATTGTTGATGGGTTTCAGATGTTTCAACCTAACTTCCTCCAGCTTTATTATTTTCTTGCAGAGAAGACTCCACGATACTTTACTGTAGGCAGTTTTTATTTGCCATACTTATTTTCGCTTAAATTAACATATGCAAGTAGCAACCTCCCTTCTGTGAGTGGTATTGTGTCTACTTAAAATGTCCTTTCACACCAATTGTTAAACTTATCTCCCAGATGCAGCTATAGGTCATTGCTCAGGGAATTTAATGGTCTAGTATCTGCTGAAGCATGTTGTATTCAGGTAACGTGAAATCGGTGGAAGACATAAAGCGATAAGGGCTTTGCAGAGAATGTTGTGCTACCATTTAATTTTGTACACAAAAAATTTGTGATAAATTCAATGAAATTTGGGTTAGGGGGAGAGAAAATTTCTCAGGAGTGTTGTACTTAGATATGGCTAACTTGGGCCTACTGAGTCAAACCCCTGTGTTTCAAGCACTAGCAGAAGGGTTATGAACAGCTTTCACATCACAATGTAATTTATTTCTGGGTTATTATACACAATTTAAACTCTCAGGATCTGTCTTCTACTTCAGTTTAAAGTGTAATCTTCTGAACACATTGCTGTAACCTAGTCTTTAAGACAACAGTTAAATGGACAGAGATGGTATTTGTAAACATGAGAACAGCAAGGTTATCTATCCTCTGTTGTAACAGTCAGAAGAAATGTAAAAAGAAGTAGCACACTTTACAGCACAGGGAAAACAAAAGCAAAAAATCAACAAAGAGCAAAGAAAGATGCACTGATAAAGGATACTATGAAAGAGAAAAGTGGTTTAGGAGTACAGAATATCAGAGGAAGTTTGGAACACAGGAATGCCATTGTGTAAAAGCAGAGGAAATTGTATTTCCCATGTATTCACTGATTATTGAAAGTATTTCACTCTTCTAGCAAGCAATACATTAGCATGCTGAAGGAAAAAAAGCCTGTTTTTTTATTTCCTCCTCCTGCCCTTCCCCAAATAGGATTCTTTGTAGTAAAGCATCTCAAAGTGATAAATGAACCACTGGAGAGGAAAGCTTAATGCAATTTACCTCTTTATGGAGTATTCCACCACTATTAAAACACATTCAATTAAATGGAAAAGTATATTGTATTTAAAACTTATGAGGGCCATATCATAAACATTATAATAATCTCATAAGGTATATAAATAAGTACTAAAATCTCTATCAGATGTATATTGAAGTAATTGGAAAACCAGAAAGTACCCAGAGAATGGGAGGAAATTATTAAAATATTATTAAATTATTTTCTGTGTTTATTTCATTTTCAAGTTTATGCTTCTTGCTTCAGAATAATATCAGTATTCTATATAATGTCTATTTATTTAATCATATCTTGGTTTTCTTCAATTCTCTTAGGTTTTCTATAACATTTATTTTATTGATAGGAAGATTATCTCTAGGATGAAGCATTGTATTTTATATTTATAATACCTTGGTTTAGAACATCAATTAAGATAATAAAATACACACTTGAAAGTGAAGGACTGAGTTAGATCTGAGATAGCTAATCCCTTGTGAATCATGGGTTATAATAAAGAAGAGTATCAGATTCCCGTACTCTATCCATTAAAGGAAGGGAAAGATTAGAGTGGAAAAGACACTATGTGTATCTTCTGGTCATTTTGATCAATAATTAACATGCAATTTCCAGTAAAAAAACCTGAAATCATAGTACATCAGGGAGATCTATGATACTCTTTTCTTAGAAAAAACATCTCAAGAGCGATGATACAGAAAAACATTACTGTTTTATATCTACTATTTAGAGATTTGGATTAATGGAGCCCTTCCTATTTCTTGGAACCATTTTTTTTCAGTGTCTCAAGTTCTGTTGAAGTTTCAGTTCCTGCTTGTAGTTGTTCCTGTGATTTGTTTTCTTGGGTCCTTTTCCTTCCAAGAGCTACCAACTGGAGTCTTAAAAGATTATTACTGTTTCTAGAAAGTAGCATAGCTTCACAGAGCTCCAGGAGTAGCACCTGATACTATCTCAGTGCCATCTGGGACCAGCAAGGTACCATTCAAGAAACAGGTGTAACTAAAACCTGATTTCAAAATAAACTTTCATTTTAAAAAAAATTTTCTACAAGTCTCTATTTCCATAAAGTTATCTCATCTCGGGGATTGCCTGCAGTTTCTCCCCTTTTCCATATCTGCTGCTCTGCACTAGAAGGTATGCTTCATGTCCATGTACTCCTCAGGATTCCTTTCATCGCTGCTTGCACTCTTTTTTTGTTTCCCAAACTGCCTTTCACATTTTCTCTCCATTACTGCTCTTGTTTCAAGAAACTCTGTTTTGGTTTGTCTTCCTGTGGTTACTGATACCACTTGATTATTTCTGTTTCAGAAGCCCTCATCCAATTTTGTTTTTTTTCATCTATCCAGATGCAAGTGACAATCCTGAGATAAATGATTAGTGTTGTTGGCTGCCCTAAGGAAAAAAAAAGCACAAACAGCCTCTTTTTGTAACAGCTAAGTTCTTATGATTAAAATATCCAAGTCTTAGGAATTTTTGAATAATTCCTTTTACACCCTTTGGACAACATAGCCCCCTTGAAGAAGCAAAGAACTACACAAGTTTTCTCTTATCTTGCTGAGTGGAGCAAGGGTCCCTGCCTCCGTGAGGCCCCCTGTTCTAGATGCATCCTGTGATAAACAAGCGGGCTTGTCACACCTATGGGGTTGCACAAGATTTAGCAAGGTCATGCTTAAGAGTTCTTCTTTGTACAGGACAATCTTGGGTTTTCCTCAAATTCCACAAAGGGGGAACTTCCTGTTTTCCAGGCTTTTTATAGAGTTTGGCAGGAAGTGGGAGGGAATACCAACTCCTCAGCTTTCCCCGCCCCAGATCCCTTTTCACAAAGGGTCCTAAACTCCACCCCCTCTCTGTGTCCTCACACTAATACCATGAAATTTTGCCTGTGCCTCTTCAAACCATAGCAGTAGCAAATAGTAATTATAAAAATAATTGATCAGCCACCAAATGCTCGTTTTGAGAAGATTCAAAACTGGAATTTATTTCTTAAAAAAAGTTAGGAAATAAAATAAATAACAACCAACAATAGAAGTGCTGAAGTTCCAGACATATGCCTTAAAATTGAACAGGGTAGTAATGAGATATAGGATTTTATATATTTCATCTGCATGATGTTGACAGATATTAAATGCTGGTAGTTCAGAAGAATTTAAATGTGTACCAAAACCTAATTATTTACACGTTCAATGCAGTCTTCTGTGGTGATTAGGTGTTGCTGTTCACAGAGAGACAAAATTTACAATAGCTTTCTAATTTGGGCTAAGTTTTCAAGAAGTGAACAAGAAGCCAACTGAGAAACAAGTGGAGTAGAATAGGACTGTGCTGTCTTTTATACATGGCAGTTTTCCCCAGTCTGAAAGTTCAGGTCAGATTTTCAAATCTCCAAGTTGAGTTCTGAAAGTAGTTAACAAATTTTTTACTGCACGAGTATTACTTGAGATTTAAGTAACAAACTATAACACATAATGGTTTCACCAAGCTCGGCGTCACTGAGATCGGTGACTTTGGTCTGTATGTTACGTGAAAGAAGGGTAGTATGAATAACTACTTGTAATTCCATCACTTGGCAATAGTTTACACATTATTCTAAAAATGCTTTTGGTGTGATGAAGATTTTGAATTGTAAACTTCAGAGAATTTCTAGATCACAAATATAAGTGAAGGATTTGTAATGGATTCCTGGACAGATCATTTTGGAGCTATCAAAATAATTTGTTTAGGCAAAACGGAAGTATTTCTTGTTTAATTCTCCAAAGCATTCTCCACTGAGTAAATTTAATGACCACTTCTCTTCCGTTTAATAACTTAAATTTGAGGGAGCCTGGTAACAGCTGTCTGAACATTTTTCAAAGTACTTATAGTAGATAATTCAAGCTTTAAGAAACCAAGTAGTGCAAATTTTGAACTTCCAAACAGATCTAATAGAAATGCAACCAGAGGCTAACACCTGGAGAGAATATATTATATAGAGTACTCAGGTTCTAAAAAAAAAAAAGTTTCAAAACAATTTGCCTAATTCAGAAGTGTTTCAACAAATTTTAAGTTACTGTCCGAAAGTACATTTTTTTAAATTCTGATTTGAGATATAGCCTCATGAAAATTAGTTAAGAGTATACAGGGCACACATTTCTGCCTGTTTTTTTCTTTCATGTATGGATTGAAATTGTTATTTCTTTGTTTTACAGTTTGCATAAAATCTTAATGGATCTGCAGAATCAGCAACTAGCTCAGTTAGCTGACTGGCTGACAAAAACAGAGGAAAGGACAAAGAAAATTGATTTGGAGCCATTAGGTCCAGATCTAGAGGACCTAAAGCATCAAGTAGAAGAGCATAAGGTATGCTATGGTATGCTTCCAAAGGCATAAAAAACAATTTGAGTTTTTAATATTTTAAAAACCCTGCTCCTGCCATTAGAACATAGCAAAGTAGTACAGAATCTTGGTTTAATATTGATTGGTTTGTACAAATAACAAGTTTTTCTATCATTATTTTATCACATCTCTGACTTTTATCCCAATATAAAAATAAATTAATTTTAAAATATAAACAATCTGTTAGAATACGTGAAGCAACTGTAACATCCTTTCATTACACAGTACAATAAGTAAATATCAAATTTTTGATACCTGTGTTTTTTTCTTTTTGCATGTTGCTTTTTTTTTTCTTTGCATACTGTAGTAGCAATGATGCAGTAGTCTTAATTAGACTGCATAATCTTGTTAGGACTCCTGGGACTCTGAATATGTAATTGTACAGAACTGTAAAATAGGCTCTAGTTTCTAACTGTAGAAAATACTTTTTAGTACTTAATTAATGAAAAATAGCAAACTAATAAATGGTGTATAAGAGAGAATTTGGCCATTTTTTTTTTCATATTCCATGAGAGTAATTCCTTAATTGGAAGAATTAAGAATTAAAAAGAGACACTGTATAATTTATGTAATAGCTTTATTTTATCTACTGGATCGAATTGTCTGGCTTCATACTAATTTTAATTTTGAAATATATATATATGTATCCATGACACATGATGATGATAGGGAAGACATAGAAGTACAGAAAACAGAGATGATTTGTGAGGACATTCAGATTTACTGTGATAAGCTGTTGATGTGTCTACATCTCTGGTTCAAAGCTGTTCAGTTCAATAGTATCTTGAGATATTTTACGATTTGATGTTTGATGGACTGTTGTCAGTGCTAGTCCAGGTTCTAGAGGGCAGATCATCCTGAAAAAACAATTCAAACTGAAACCAGCTTTTAACAGTGTTTTTAAAAAGAGGTCAAAATCTGCAAAAAACTGCATGATCCACTTCTGTGTTAAATGTGATTTTTCTACATTCTAATTAAGTAGAGCTACTGAAGAAGAATACAAATTCTACACCTGCTGCTGATAGTTGTGCTATCTGTGCTTGCCTTGTGTGGAGACAATGCATTTTAGTATGCGGGTTTGCTAACTAAGCATGTATAGTGACATTAAATTTTCCTTTTAAAAAAAGACAGCAGGTAACTATGAAATGGTAATTAGAGAAAGAAACCTGAAACATTTTGAATACATGAGTACTAAGACTTGAATAAATTTGTTCCTATTTACATGTATTTTGTATATGAATACTAATGTAAAAGGTAATCTTTTTATTTAGCAATCTCTTTATGCCGTTTCCAATATTGAGAAAAATTGGTATTTAGTTTGGATTTGAATATTCTGAGTGAAGACATGCAGAAATCTACCTCTCCCATGTACTTGTTCTTCATTTTTGGTGTGATGAGTTAGTCAACATTATTTATTAATGTGTATTAATTCTTAACTCTATTTTCTATACAAAAGACAATTTATTAAGGCGGAAAGAAAATGTTCCGGTTTAAACGTCAATTAAAATTCTGTTCATGTATAGTCTGTCTTATTCATAAGTCAAAGAACAAGATATTTTCCATTCTTTCACATATTGCGTGAAAGTTTCAGAGCATTTTATTATATACTGTGTGCAGCAAAGCTACCTCCTATAACTAGGATTAAAACAATGGAATTTGAATAGCACAGTTATTGCTTCATTATTAAAAAAGCAGACAAAAATGCAAACACCACCACCACCCTTGATTTTTCCTAGTCTCACGTGACTCTGGACATGTCAGAAACAATATTGTAGAAATTGGCAAGGCACACAGTTCTGGTAAGAAATCTGTCATAGTCCATTATATTTGAGAAATCATGGCAGTCCAGTGAAGTTCCCACTGACTGAAAGGGAGAAACATAGCCACCATTTTTAAAGGGAAAAAATGAAGACCCAGGAAACTATAGGCCAGTCAGTCTCACCTCTGTGCTTGGCAAGATCATAGAGCAGATCCTCTTGGAAACTATGCTAAGGCACATGGAAAACAAGGAGGTGATTGGTGACAGCCAATACAGCTTCACTAAGAGCAAGTCATGCCTGACAAATTTGGTGTCCTTCTGTGACGGGGTTACAGCATTGATAGATAAGGGAAGAGCAGCTGATGTCATCTACCTGGGCTTGTGCAAAGCATTTGATACTGTCCCGCATGACATCCTTGTCTCTAAGTTGGAAAGACATGAACTTGATGGATGGACCAATCAGTGGATAAGGAATTGGCTGGATGGTCGTACTCAGAGTTCAGGTCAGGTGTCCTGGGCTGCATCCAAAGAAGTGTGACCAGCAGGTCGAGGGAGGTGATTCCTCCCTCTCTACTCTGCTCTCATGAGACCACACCTGAGGTATTGTGTCCAGTTCAGGAGACCCCAGCATAAGAAAGACATGGAGCTGTTGGAGTGAGTTCAGAGGAGGGCCACAAAGATGATCAGAGAGCTGGAGCATCTCTCCTATGAAGACAAGCTGAGAGAGTTGGAATTGTTCAGCCTGGAGAAGAGAAGGCTCCAGGCAGACATTATATCAGCCTCTCGATACCTGAAGGCGCTGACAGGAAAGCTGGAGAGGGACCTTTTTACAAAGGCATGTAGTGATAGGACTAGAGGAAATGGTGTCAAACTGAAAGAGGGTAGATGTAGATTGGATAATAGGAAGAAATTGTTTTCTGTCAGGGTGGTGAGACAGTGGAACAGGTTGCCCAGAGAAGTTGTGGCTGTCCCCTCCCTATAAGTGTTCAAGGCCAGGTTGGATGGGGCTTTGGGGAACCTGGTCTGGAGGGAGGTGTCCCTGCCCATGGCAGAGGGGTTGGAATTGGATGATCTTTAAGGTCCATTCCAATCTAAACCATTCTATTATTCTATAGTCAGCATATTTTGGAGTAAAAACGTTTCAGTAAAGAACTATTGGTCTTTGTAGGAGTATTTTATGTATTTTGTCTGCTGGTGCAAGTATCCCTTCTTTATAACTTTATAAAGGGAGAAGACTGATTTTCAATAAAAATCTGAGGACTATTGAGCTGTCTAAGCAGAATACTATATTAGAAATTTTAAAATTAAGAAAAAATGTGGTTTTAATTGAACTGATTTTATTATTCCACTTTATTATACAATTTAAGGTTTGTAGATTTTATAGTTTCATTAACTTTCTAAAAAAAAGTCTAAGCTACCTAGGTACTGTTTGTACTGTTTCTGGAAGGCTAACCTTTTCCCTTTTTTAAAAAAAAATGTCAGAAATTATGGAACATTTTTGTTGTTAGGATTTTTCAGAATGTCAAATTAATTGCAAGTTAAAATGAGATGCTTTCTAACTGTTTAAATATCAGGGGTGTATTTGTCTTTGGGCACTTGGTTACCCTAAGCAGGTAGTTTTATGCACTTTGAAGTAGATTATGTTGGAGTTGCATAAGTTATGTGATGGAGGGGAATTAAAGGAACTGTGGAGTTTTATAAGTTTCTGTTGTTGCTGTACACATGCATCATCATTTATATCCATTTTACATTTTAAGTCCCTGAAAATTTGCTATCTCTGCAAGCTCAGGAGAACTTGTTAGATCCTTCAGTTTAAATGATTTGAACACAGTGTGCTCTAGCCTTGTGACAGCCCTCAGTAAATTCCTGTTTCAACAAACTCCTCTATACAAACAACTGTTCCCAGTGAATTTCATGGTAAAAAGAGACACTTGGATTTTAAATAACAGCTCTTTAACTCAGGGCAAATTGAATCTTTCTGGGCATTAGAAAATGACTCAACTTTTTAGTTTGATCAGTTCCCTTACTTCTCAAGTCCTTCACACTGTGTGCAAGATTCCCCAAATGCCCTCCACTCCTGCACTTGCAGAGCATTGCTAACTCCCATTTTGTTCTGGGTTGCCATCTCTCAAACACCCACTAATCAGGAAATAAAAGTCACTTTCTCCCTGGCTGTAGGCTTACAATGTATTTTTTGTCATATGGCTGAAAGAGGGGATTGTACCTGGGGGAAGCAAGCTGTGTTATACGAACCACTCTGCCTCCTCCTCCTTGATGAAGTGTTGGGTCATAAAATGTTGAAATGCCTGAATTCCAGGGATTGCTCTAACAATTTGGTGTACTTCACAGTCCTTGAGAATTTCTTTATAGTCTAGCTTTCTGAAGCAAATGGTAATCACAGGCATGAAAGTCAGAAAGAGGAGGATTCTTATAAATATATTGGCTCAAAGGCTATGCCCATGAAGGAATTAGAACCCTGAAATGTGTTAGAGTAAGGAATTTATGCCTTAAAAACAAAGTAGTCTCCGAATTCCTTTCCTATTGCCTATAACCACATTATATTTTATTTTTTTAATGTTCAAATAAAAGTAAGAAAAACCTACCAAAGAGGTTTAAAATGTATGACCTAATCTTCATCAAGGGCTAGTTCTTCATACCTGTGTGAATTACTTTACTTGAAAAAGCAGCGGAAATATTGTTATGGTGAAATTCAATATAGTTTGTAATGCAGACAAGGTTTCTGTTGTGACAAGGCATATGTGGTTAACCATGTTATTTCTCAAATTGTGAGTATCAGATTATATATGTACTGATCACTAGAACAGACTCTTGAAGTATTGAGGACACAATCCTTGACTTTTGTTTCCCACATTCTTCCATTGGTTTGAAGCTAGTTATAGACACCTAAAATGTGTGTCAGGTAGGATGTGGTCCTGGATACCTTGGGTTTTTTCAGGGGAGTAGAAAGTTTTATTTAAGAAACACAACACAGAGCCTAGTAGTGTAGAACAGTGGTTAACTATTGGGATTAAAAATGTACATTTGGTTGTTAATACAGTAACAAAGCTGGAGATACGTTGTAAAACTTACGAAAAGAAATTGAATATTGCCTTTTCTGTAGCTTGAAGTTTCAGTACCAACACTTCTTTAGTTCCTCTTTCCATCTTTGTAGCCTGTGTTCCTGCTGCATCTCAGCAAAGGAAAGAGCAAATAGCTCTGGCTGCTCAGTTGCCTAGTGTGTGACAGGAGCTGGGCTGGTTTTGTTAACAAATCATAGCAAAGTAGAGATTCTATCTTTCACAACAAGTGAGAAGAAAGCTAAAAAAAAACAACAAAAAAGTAGGAGACACTAAAACCCACAAAAGAGGTATTACTAAGGTGTTACAGTACCTTATAGTACCTCAGACTTTTTATTTTTTGTTTTTTTGTGATGTAAGTTATGTGTAGAGTGAGTATGCTGTAAACCATCACCTGAAGAATGAATATGTCTAGACTTCCCATTTTACTTGTCTGTGCTGTGAGGAGGAAGAAAACAATTGATTAGATCATGAACATGAAGTCTGGGAAATTTTGGGAGGGTCAGAGACATGCGAAGAGTTGCAGAAATTTGGCAAGGCTAGGAAATATTCAAGTATCAATTTGTGCAGATTTGAGAGAAGTTTCCTCACTTATAGCAATTTACATTCTATACCGATATCTATAAGTCAACTACATCAACTTAAAAAATGCTTTCTCAAGCCAAAATTCCAGTTTGAAATGCTGTATCAGGAGTTAGGACTTGTGAGTGAGTAACAGCAAGCTATTTTTCTGAAAGAAATTAAAGTCTGCCCAATATGCTTATGTTAGCATATATATATGCTAAGAAAACAAAATAAGTTTTAATTACTTAGTATTGACAGCAGTAGGATTATAGCTGGTTAGTTATGAACGTTAATCAGTCACTGGGACTCCAAACACAGCATTTTCTTAATTTTAAACACATTTTCTAACACATATGCTTTAATTGTAGGCATTTCAAGAAGATTTGGAGCAGGAACAAGTCAAAGTGAATTCTCTAACCCATATGGTAGTGGTGGTGGATGAAAACAGTGGAGACAGAGCTACTGCAGCACTGGAAGAGCAGCTTCAGGTAATGACAAAACTGAGTCTCAGAGAAAAAGCTATCAGTGGCATTAAGTGTTAATAAGGTTGAAGAAGAACTACTTGTAGCATTGGGTGTATCTCAGAAGATATTTTTGAGAATTATCTTAGATATTTCTGTAGGATGTAACTCTTGCATAGATGGATAAATGCATGTATTTTGGAGAAAAAAAAACAACACAAATATCTGAGAGGAACTTTCTTTTTGTTTTGTGATTCCTTCAGTATCAATCTCTTCTACCTGTCCAAAGACAAGTGTTTGCCTTTTATTTCTTAACTGTATTTTGTTACTTCTGACAGAAGTAACATGATTCTCTGTTGTACTTAAGAAGGATATTGCATGTAAGAATCTACACAGTTCAGCAGAGTGGGAGTTACTGAGAATTTTTCTTCAGATTTTTCTTCAGATGGGAATTACTTGGTATATGTGGTATGTTTTGGTGTTGTAGTAATATAAAGTGTCATCCACTGGCAAGTGCTTAAAGGCACATTCCTTTTAAATAATGCCCAACATGTGTCTTTTAATAACGATGCTGGTCCCACAAAATTGAAATAGGACATTTTAAAAGTAAGCAAAACCAAAATTGAATGTAAACAGGATCATATTTTTGTAGATAAATAATGGTTATCCAGAAATATTAAGAATGTGCTTTTTTTCTAAACACTTTTTTATTTTTTGAAAATCGTAATTTCTTTCCCATTAGTTTCTCATGGACTTGTTTCCTAGGAAATGAAGGGAGTCATCTCAGTCTGACCTTAGTTTCATTTCCCTGTTTCAGTGTATATCCTTTTCAGTATGCGTGCTTTTTTACAATGGTTTAACATTCAGGATTCTTATCCTAGAGTACTTCTTATCCTAGAGACTTCCTAGAGTACTAGATCTGGGAAAAGTTAGCAGCAATACCCTTGCAATCCAAACCAATTCTAAATTGCACTCTGACCCAAAGCCCAAACAATCAACAGACAAAAACTTCCATATATTCTATTTTCTAAATACAATTACTTGGGTATCCTTAAAAGAATGACACATTGGAGATACATTTGTGATAAAGCTAGCAGCCAAGATGTTCTAAAAATTTGTCAAATATTAGTTTTTATTATAAGGGAGTTTAGCATTTCACTCGCATCTTTAAAAAGTTGCTCTTACTGTATTAATTATATTGCAGTGTTCTTACTCTAATTTCTGAATGGATGTGAATGGATAATTAGTGTTGAGATGCATTGATTGAAACCAAGAAGTATACTCCTGTGTTGATGATCAGGTCTCTAGGGTCACTGCTTCAAGAAGTATGGCAGTACTACAACCAAGATTCCTTCTATTTCTCTCTTTCAGAAAGAAGTAGTTTTCTTGCATTTTGCTTTACTGCCCAAGAAAATAAAAAATTTCTGTGTTTTGATTCATTAAAGCACAAGGTTTCTCCAGGGAAGCTGTCAATACATCCAGATGGAAGGTATAGCTGTAACACAGAGAGATTTCTAGGTAATCTAGTTAATTTAGGTACCAATACCAGTAAATCAGTAATTAGTCTGGAATTTAGAGTAGGTAGTGCATGTTTGGCTAAGATGCTGAGTGCTGCCACTTGAAAAATAAGTCTCAGTTTTCTTTGCTGCAACTTCTTAATCACTCAGGAAGCACAAGGTAGCAGTAGAGCCTCTACTGATCTGTCAATTATTACATCCTTTTAAATTCACCTTATGTGTCAGAACTGTGGTGTACCTGCTCAAGACAGTCTTAACCTTCCAGAATTTCTTGCCAGCTCCTTGTATTCTGTTCTGTGGGATAAAACAGATCCCTTGCAGTCACATCATTCCAGAAGCTACACTAAACTAGGAAAATATCTCAAATGGAAGAGGAAGAAAAATGAAATTAAATACAAAAATGAATGGGAAGAGGTCCAACCAGGTTATTATTAGAAGCTGGCAAGCAGTAGGTTCTTGCAAAGAGGCCTGTGGTAAAGTATGACAAAAAAAGGGAAAATTATTGAAGGTATTTGATATCTACTGCTCTTCATGAATTAGAAGATGTACAACTGAGGTTTTTTAATAGTGTGAAAAATAAACAAAAAGTTGGTGCATTATTAGACATTTAATCTACTTTCACATCTTCAGAAATATATCGGAACAATTCCGAGCACATCAGGTGACACAGCTGGCATCTCCCTATTTTTGCACTGGTTGCAAAGGTACCATTTGTATACTGTACAACTTCTGTGGCTGACCCATATTGGAATCCTACCTGAAATAGTACTCAGATATTACAGTAATACATTTACCCCGTTTAAAAAACATAAAGCATGACAAGTATAAATGGAACATAATGGAAATACATCATTTGTAACTGTGCTAGTGGAGAAAGTGCCTGGTACAGGGATAAAACATTTGACCAATTGTTACTGACATTGAGAAAGTAAATTTCTTGAAATATTCCAGTAAGACAATTCCTGAGGCACTGTACGATGCAACAGAGGCATGCCCTGAGCAGAGTGCAGGAAGATGTGGAACAGTTGAGCTGCTGTTCAATTCCTTCCTTGAATCACACTCTTATAGAACAATCTGAAAGAAAATTTTAATAATGTCATTGGAAATCACGGAATATGTAGCAGTATTACAGATGTTAATAAAAACAAAATAGATAAAGCTATGGATTTTAGGGTGTTGGGTAGGTGTGCAAGCTTTCGTACTATTATGCTCAGAAGAACTGAGTTGCCACAGTCTACCTACGACCTTAGCAAAATGTTACATCTCCTTTTTTGAGGGTACAGAAACATTGTTTGAATTTATATATTTATTTTTTTACATCACTTTCAAACTGAATATAAACACGGGTGATACAATGTGTTGGCAGGCACAACCATTAGAGCATTTGACAAGAAGCACAATGGAGCAAAGTTCAAAGCTTGATTATGTATCTGCCAGTCTGACTTCTAAAAGCAGAACAAAACAAGAGCATACACTGTCAGAGGCAAGAGCTTAATAAGGCTGCCTGAGTGAGATACTGGTCAGGATTAGACTTGAAAGAAAGTGAACAGTTATTTCTATGTAATGGTCAAGGCTGCATTTTCCAAGCAGCTACAATTCAAGTTATGCCTTTCTTTTTTTAAAAAAATTAGATGGTGATTCCAGAAATATTTAAATTTATATAAATATATATGTATATAGTGCATATATTTATGCATGCATCTGTATAAAACAATGCTAAAAGCCATAAAAATTAACTTACAGATTTTAAAACACTCAACAGGATGACAAGAATCTATACTGGTTTCAAATAATCATTGTACAATTTCTTAAGAAAATATTAATGACATAGAAGCCAAAAAATTGTACCCTGAAACAAATTATCCATAGAAGAGTTAACCTTCCTTGGAAAAATAAAAGTGAACACAATTACAGTGCTTCTGGTACAAATAGCTGATGCCCTAAGGTAGTCTGAGAGATTACAACTAGCCTAGGTGATCATGTAAGTTAAAACTGCTTTTGCATAACATTGGTTACTTGACATATCAGTGTGCGACATGTGGTGAGGATCTATGTATTTATGCTGCTACTGAGAAGTGACTATTGATACCTGTAACTCCTAGACTCCATTAGGCTCAATCCAGACCTCTACCGAAAAGGCAGCTGCTGAGTAAGGCTCAAGTCTGTATTTAATGCTGCAAAATCAGAGGACTTGTAACAAATCTGTTGCAATAGTCTGACGCATTTCTCAAGAACGTGTGGGAAATTATCTTCAGCCCAGAGACATAGCTGGATAACATACAGAAGCCATGAAGACAGGGAGTTTTTTCTCTAATTATATCCAGCAAACAATAGGTCCCTTAAGGACTCTTCTAGTCTAGCTCAAATTAGAGCCCTCTCCAGACTTCAGGGGTTGGGGTCTGTGCTGGAAAGACATCTGCACTAAATGTATCAAATGCTTCTTGATGGCCTTTTTCCCTGCTGAGGTAAAGGGGCTGAAATTGTAATTTACACTAACTATTATATATTCATATTATTCAGGGTAATGCCCTTTGATCGATGATGATGTATGGATAGTTCTTGTAAAAACATGTCAAAGTAAGTGAGGAATGTTCCAAGAACTACACTGGTACATGGGAGAAATTCTCTGGATATGCTAAATACATATTAACAAAAGAAATTATTTTGCATATAGACAAAAAGGTATTTCCACTATTCCTCATTACTTTAAGGAATGAATAGCCTTACCTTATTAGAAAAGCATCTTTCAAAAAAAACCCCTCTTCTATCAGTTGCAGCCTTGAGGTGTGTTATTTCACTTTTTATACATTCCCTCTACTGTTCCCAAGAGTTGTGCTGTTTTTACTCATTTTCTCCCATTCTCATGTTTCCTTACTCTTTTCACAGACCAGGAATATTTTATCTTCTGCTTTTTGTAGTCATAAAGAATATTCTTTCAGAGTCCATTCAATAATAAAAAAAAGTTTTTTTTACATGTAGATTTTTCTGAAAATACCAGTTAGGTCTGTAAAAATAGGCATTTCAAGGGAGCAGGAAGGCATTTTACTTTTTAATCTGGATTCAGTCAGTTTCTGTGGAGACTTGTTTTCCCAGTTGTTGTGAACAATGCCCTTGGTGCAGTCGGAGTTTGCAGGCATCACGGGCTACTTACAGCACCAACTACTATTTGATGTGAATAAGGAGGTAAAGTTGAACACCATGTGATTCAGTAGTCATAGAATCATAGAAT
>VZRW01004369.1:79451-112650 GCA_013398125.1 Aegotheles bennettii | reverse complement strand
GGAGGGCTTTACAAACTCAGGGATTTAGGATGCAGCCAGGATGCAGCTGGCCTTCTTTGTTGCAAGGGCACATTGCTGGCTCATGTTCAATTTGGTGTCCACCAGGACACCCAGGTCCTTCTCTGCCAAGCTGCTTTCCAGCCCCAGCATGGACTTGAGCATGGAGTTGTTCCTCCCCAGGTGCAGCACTGCATTTTCCTTTCTTCAGCTTCATGAGGTTCCTCTCTGCCCATTTCTCCAACCTGTCAAGGTCCTTCTGAATGGCAGCACACCCAACTGCTGTACCAACCACTCCTCCCAATTTTATATCTTCTGAAAACTTGCTGAGGCTGCACTCTGCCACATCGTGCAGATCATTAATGAAGATATGAAACAGCATTGGCCCCATTATCAAACCTTGGGGTACACCACTAGTGACTGGCCTCCGGCTGGACTTTGTGCCACTGATCACCACCTTCTAGGCCTGACCGTTCAGCCAATTTCCAGTCCCCTTCACTGCCCACTTATTTATTCTTTTCCCAATCTTTTAACAGCATTTTAGAAGGGAAGTTATTGCACTCCCATACATAATTTAATGCTTCTGCCATTCCCAGAGTGGGGGTGGCTGTGTGTGTTTGGATGGAGGAAACCACCCTTGGATGGAAGAGTCCACCCTGTGACTGGTGTAGGAACGTGCAGGATAGAACTAAAATTCACAGGGAACATAAGGGAGGCCATATAATTTCTCAGTTACAGGCTTGCAAAACCCTCAGATTTTGTAGTCACAGAGGCTATGACTGAAGCTGTATATTCAGATATTGTTTTCAGCAGCAGCAAGAGGTTTTGGCGGGGGAGGGGGGGGAGTGTTGAGATTTTTTTAAGCCATGGCACTCCCTTGTTCAGACTCGGGTCTATCAGTCAGGATCACCTCACAACATTTCCACAACGAGTAGTGGCCTGCAGTTTCTGCTTACCACCTCAGTAGAAATGATAAGGATCTGTGAAAAAGGTTTTTTTCATAGAAAAGCTCGGTTTCTACTTCATTTTCTTTTGTGACACCAGAAAATGTTACTTCAGAAACACCCTGAAGCTACCAGATCTTGCAAAGAAATGGCTAACTTAGCTTAAGCTAGTTAGCTTGCTAGGATAGTAACGTATCCACAGCAGCTCACTGCTCAATAAAACTAACCACCAGAGCATTTAGCCCCATGAGCAGGCAAGGACTCCAGCTCTCAATTTAGAACTCACTTTAGTAGATTAACCTGAGCTGAAGTCCCAGTAGTAACTATATTAAGGACTGGCAGGTAGGTTTTATGGATGGAGGGTTGAATTTGTGGGTGTGTAGGAGCACTGACATCATAACACAGCACAAATTCAATAGGAAATAAATACCTAAATACCTTTAAATCCATGTTCTTAAACTACGTTAATGTCAACATTCTCTTTCATCCTCAAGCAAAGACATTCCCAAAATCTCTCCAAACCTTGCCACGGTCAGTCCTCTGGCAAAAAGAACAGCAGCATAACCAGATATTTTTAACTAAGACCGTGAAGGAAAATGATGTCTAAAATGGTACTGTCTTTGTACATCATAAAGTAACATCAAAAAGAACAAACAATTTTTGTGGTTCACCCTTCCACATACTGTCGCTCTGTGGGTGCAGAATAGAAATGGGGTTAACACAGAGTTTCTGCAACAGTCCACTCATCTTCTTTTCTGAATTTTATTTCATTTTTTCACAAAGCTGACCAGAGGGAAAGAATGTGTGGCTACTATTATCCTCTTCAAGGTCTCATCACAGCCATGCAATATATCACTTTAAAAAATATTTTTTAAATGAACAGGTTGCCCTAGGGGCTGAAGACTGGTGAAACCTCCCATGTTAGATAAAACCGTCACTTTCAGTTGCAGTGATGGCCCCTGCTGTGGCTGCTCTTTTGAAGTGCTCACAGGTAGGGGCAGCTCAGCAGAGAAAGCCCTGCTGTTTGAAACCAAGGAGCCTGAACCCAGAGAGCTTACTTTCTGCTTGTTCTGGAAAAACTCCTGCTGAGCAGTAGGCAGAAGTCTTCAGATAGGAGGGTGATAGGTACATTCGAAATATTGCACTTGATTAAATGACATTTTGCATGAGAAAGAGACTTAAATTTAAGTTAAAATCTTTGCACCTAGCTGTAACATAGCTATAAACTGAATTTTAACCTGTGTTTTAAAGCCAGCAGCTTACCTTTGCTATGGGAGTTAATTTTTAACTACACCTGAGACGGAAGATGTTGTGGTATCACCTGCCTTTAAAGTAGATACAGAGGTGTCTCTCTGCAATGAGAAGCAAGTCTTTAAGTCAAGTTCCAACTAAGCTACAGCAAATTTAAAGGCAATGTTTTAAGACAGCAGGTTTCTCTGTCTGCAGAGAGGAGCTCCAACCCCAGCTGTGTGTACTTCAAAGACATAGATGCCACATCTGGAACTAGAGCTAGAATTAAGATGTCAGCTTCAACACACCCTAGGCTTTATGATACAAAGGTTTCCAGCATCAGTTTTATAAATGTACACATTTTAACAAATTAGAAGCAATCTATAACATTAATTTGCAATTTTAAATATAGCTACACTCTAAAAAATTATTTAGATGAAGTAGACGTTTTAGCATTTGTGAATTATTTACATTTGTCAGAGGCCTTCCTTTTCAAAGGATCACAAATATACCTCCTGTAGTTTTGTAAAGTGCTGAAAGTAAGATTTACTTTTATTAGCATGTCAGGTAGAACTGTTCCTACGATCAGTCAAGGCCTCTGAAATATTTATACAATATACAGAGGAATGACTTCACAACCTAGGCAAGTATGGTGTTCACTGAAAAAGGGCCAGTGCTATTATGCAGAGAGATAGTATTGTTCCTCAGACTTCATTCAGAAATCACCAAAACACTTCAAGCAGACAGCTTGGCATCTGAAGGGACCGCTAAGAGAAAGACTGCAGCTTTTGTCACTCTTTAAGTGTGGCAAGGCAGGTGAGAACAAGCTCCTCACCACTGAGACACTGCAAGCTCAGCTCACACTGGGGGAAAGCACACATTTTATAATATTGAAAAAGAAAATATTGCTATGATACATTTTTATATAGTGCTTCTTTGATTAATCAACAGATCCCCCCATTTTTTTCCCTGATCCACAGATACGTAGTTCTGCCATTCTCCTTCTCCTTCGAGTTTGGAGTCTAAAGAAAGGATCTAGACCTGGGCAAGTGACACAAAAGGAAAACTCCCTGTTGATCTATTGTCTACAGAGGGTACTGAGACAACAGGAGTGGAAAAATATCTTAAGAACAGACTTTTTAGGGGTTATCAATTCAATTTTTTAGTTGTGGGTTTTATTTCCTCTGAAATAAAGAGCTACTTTTAAGAGTTTGCTCTAAAAGGGCAATTTTTTTATTAAAAATAAAATTTTTTAATGAAAAAGCTAAGTCAATAGTTTATAGCCTTGCTGATAAAAAGATGTCTTACAAAACTTCTGAAGATTTCCTTGGTGAAGTAGCTTTATTTTACTTTGTCTTAATTATTTGATGAACAAAGCATTCTAGTTTATTTGACTTTATTTACTTGTTTCCTCACCTTCAGAAATAAAATTAAAAGAGAACAAAAATGTAGAGAACAGGATGAAATCAGGAGGAAAAACTAAACCAAACTGGAGACAGCTCAATGATTCCTAGGAGTCCTTTCTACATACTCATTACACCTCCCATTTCCTCCCTTTTTCCTCTGGGCAGGAGGCAATACTCCATTTTACTAGCCCACAATGAGAAGCAATACAATGTTTGCTATCTGGCTGGTCTGGAATTACTGTCAATTAAGCTACTCTGTTCAAGAGACATTGAAGAGCATCTCTTGTTCCACACTGGGGTTTACATTTTGACAACAGCAATGAAGCTTTTTCAGTCTTTTTAACAAGGGCAGTACAATGTCTTTGGAAGCATTATATATTTGCCCTTTTCTTACTGCAACTTAAAGTATAATAGAGAGCTATGGAGTAAATATAATGCTGTAATTAAATGGAGTGGCTCTGCTGATGTTATTAACCAAGAGCATGTAACTCAAGTGGCTTTTGAATAGTCACAAAGCCCCAGGAGTGACATACAGCTCTGTATTCACTTTGTAGCCATCTGTTATTATTAAAGTATGTTGGATTTTCCGGTTAATGATGAAAGTTCTGAAGTAAGACATCGCTATGAGATGTTGGGTACGTGATTGAGGGAGCAGGCAAAAATTATAATAGATCAATACTAAACATTAGTCTTATTTTACTGTGTCACAGCAAAGGCACGCTTGTAATGCTGATTACCCATTTTTTCCCAATATAATATTCTTTTTCATTTTCATTCTAATTCTTGTTTCTGAGCAGTTTATGTACATCCAACGTAACTATAGGCTGCATTAAGGACGAGTGGAAAGCGGTTCAGAAACCATTTGGGCTCTCTCTGCTCTGTGGTACAGAGCTCAGCTTGTGTCAGTTATTTCAGCTTTATTAAGGTCAACGTTCCAGCAACTGGTAGACCATGTGATGCTCCTGTGGCTTTGATCTGAACACACTCATGATTTCCTTCTCATCTGCTTTCCCTTGCATATTAAACATCTATATTTTTTAAATTGTATGCTTAAAATTTCACATTTAATTCACATGGAAGCACTTAAACAAAAGGTTTTCTTTTTAAGGTGCTTATGCCCTCTCTGGGCCCTAGATAAGCAAGACAGGAACCCTGGCTGGGAGAGCAAAGCTTTAGTAGGCATCAATCCTTAAGCTTTCAGCACAGAACTGGAACTTCCTGATTCTTTTTGCTGCTTCCCGTATTACATACAACGTCACTCTAGTTCTATTTTTAGAAATTGAAGACATTTCAGGACAAATTATTAAAAATATTAAATTGATCACAACAGGGAGATAATCAAAGAAATCAAAAGAGTCCCTAAGCTACCTTTAAGGTTCAGAATTGGGTTTGAGGCTGAAGACCTAGATTGAGGAGATAACTTCATACTGTGTCAAATAAACCCCACAGAATTAGGTTGTGGGCTGACAGCAGCAGTATGGTTAGGTCTATGGCAGGTGTCACCCAAGTATAGTTAAGGTCAAGGTCCACTCAGGGAATTAGTAAGTGGTATAGTAAAAGGCCAGTTTATTGCTGGATCAATGAAGGCCAGGATAAGAGCTGTGGCTGGATGAGCGGATTAGTTACGGTTAGTTTTAGGATGAGAATAGATTGTCTCTCTAGAGGGCTAAGACACATTTTTTGCAAACTGGTACTGAAAATCCAAGTACTGGTTGATAAGAAACCAAAATGGGAAGGAAAGGAAAGGAAAGGAAAGGAAAGGAAAGGAAAGGAAAGGAAAGGAAAGGAAAGGAAAGGAAAGGAAAGGAAAGGAAAGGAAAGGAAAGGAAAGGAAAGGAAAGGAAAGGAAAGGAAAGGAAAGGAAAGGAAAGGAAAGGAAAGGAAAGGAAAGGAAAGGAAAGGAAAGGAAAGGAAAGGAAAGGAAAGGAAAGGAAAGGAAAGGAAAGGGAAGGGCTTTCTGATAGGTTTTTTTCTGGATGTGAACAGGAATAAGTTGCAGATTGGCTGAAAGCAAGGATGAGGGACTTGGTTAAATGTCAGAAAAAACAGATGAGGGTTTGTGTGTTTGTGTCTGTGGTCAATTTACCATGGACAAATACTGAATGTGGATCCCTCTTCAGAAGAGTTTTTTGTTGTAGTTGACATTATTGAGCATTGGATCTTACTAATATTATGTTGTTTGAAGCTGAAACTAAAACATCTGGGCTTTAGCAATTTCAGTGATCTGTTGACCTAGACAGAAAACTGGACAGCCTTTCACACGATTTTTCTTAGGTAACCAGTTTGTACACATGATCATAACAAAGCTGCCTGGGTATAGTACTACTGACCTTATCCTTGAAAGTAATTCTGCTGGTAGCATTCTGAACATCCACAAGGGCAAGTGGCAAAGCCTGCACTAATACTGCAGCAGTGGGTTAACTGAAAGATTGATGGCCCTATATAGCCAGTGAGGAACCTTTGAGTCTGCTGTTGCAACAGGAAAAATTGATCAAATTATGCAATTATTTTAAAAAAGCACACATTTAAACAAATAAAGTAATGTTCTCTCCAGTAGGGAAGGAAGGAGTGGCTCCTCAGACTAATTTAGCCTTCCTGTGGGGGCATCATGAAAATTCAGTTTGTTCTTTTTTTTACTGTTATAGATATTCTAGAAACAACAAATACACCTGTATTATAGGACTATGTTACAGGATTAATCATGCAAAAATGCACTATTATAAACCAGGTTTTAGTATGTTAATTTATATTAATTAATGTTAGTAAAATAAAATAATCTCCCCTTCTTTCAGCACAAGCTCACATTTGGCAGCCTTTAAGCTGCCAAAGTGTTTCTTTTCCTTTCTGTAGTGTCCTGATGATGCTACTGGTGACATCCACAGAGAAAAGTAGAAGAATTTTGCAGGTCTCTGTCTGCAACATGAAATTTCTGTTGCTGTCAAAAGAGAATATCTCTGTGGTTATCATTGGCATCTTGACAGCAAGAAAGAAAAAAAAAAATATTGATGCGCATGAATACAAATGTAAAAGCAAACAAACTGAGAATAGATATTTTTATTATCAGGAAGTAATTAATTTGAAAGAATTAATTTGAAAAAGAAATACTGAACAAGGTACGGAGTTTGTGGAATCATTTTGTAGTGATGAGGATAAACATTGCTTTCCTTTTGATTCTCCTGGACCTTCTTCTCCAGGTTCTGTTTCATAAGCTAATGGGGGAAAGAATACAAAAAGTGGTCATTTGGGATTTATAGCTGTTATTGAATGAAACTTTCAATTACTGTAAATGGATTAAGTTTTACTTTCAAACCTAGCAGAACTCCCTCCGGCTTTCATCAGAGATACTGTCTTTTTCCTTGCAGTCAAGCCTACCAGTTCTCATTTGACTGCCTTTCCCAGATATTTTGGACATGCTTCCTTGACATTTAACTTTGTGCTGTTTAATGTAGGCATGGAGGCCAGAGTTTGGTTTCACTAGGCGTGGTATCTGAATGTTAGACATTTGGGAGAGCATTTTTTTAAGTGTCACGGCCGTATGGTGAATCTCCAGTTCATTTTACTAAATTCCTTAATTTAGCCAAAGTGTTTATCTATGCAACAGCATGTGCATATGAAAGTATTCTGTAGTATGCTAGAATAATGGCATGCAGTAGTGGTACCACTATTGAAAATGGCAAGGTGGGAAAGCTGTCTATTTACAACATCTACAGACATCTATTGTAAAGATTACAGGATTCTGATCAAAACCCTTTTGAAATCAATGGGAATTTCCCCATAAATTTATTTGGGTCTAGGTTTTTCATTAAATTATGAATGAGCTTGCTGATGAAATGATGTAATATTAATGATTCTGCCATTAACTGCAAAAGTAGCAGAGGTGAAGGAAGTGCTTTGAGAAGGTTATGCCATTAACTTAGCACTATTGATTTTTACTAAGTAGCCTAAACATTGTGCTTTCCCCAGATAAGAAAACACTATGCTTGGTTTCTGCTCCCCTAAGCAATATCTGACAGCAACTAAAGTTACTACATACAATAAATAAATACAGAAATAAAAAATAAACCATTGAGCATAACTGGAAGAAATTAACTAGCCTAGTGTGGAGCCAAGCCCCATACCAGGTCTGATTCCATGACTGCTTCACTGCAGAAAACATTGACAACCTGATGACTGTTGAAGTTTTATCACCTTCAAATCCTTGTGCGTCACAGACAAACTTGAGCTAACTTTTTTCCAATCCATTATGAAAACACAGAGTGCCCAGTTATTCACAGAATAATTTGTTTGTTTGTGGTTCCTGGATATTTATGCTCCACAACCTCTCTGGGCAGCCTGTTCCAGTGCTCTGTCACAAACAGCATGGTCTTTTCCACCTCCTTTAGTAAGCTTTTCATGTAGACATCCAACATTTCACCCAGGTACATGTCTGTAGATGTCAGGCAGCATGGTTTGAGATCCTAGGAAGTCACAAGACGCGGTAGCTGGCAGCACTAAGCAGACATCCAGCCATGGCTTCTGTAGGGTTTATACCCTACAGACAGGGGTACAACTGTGCAAGCACGATCAAAAGCAAGAAGTCAGGAACAGACACAGATGGCAATCTAGGACTTTTCAAGAACACAGGGTTTTACATCAGGTTGGATAATTGGAAAAGACAGAGAAAGAGAGAAGAAAAATCTCATAAGTGGAGAGATTTTTCATTTTCAGGGGCATGTAGCTAGAACTAAAGAGCCAGTCCTTTCACACACGGATGTCTATACTGAGTCAACAGCAGGTTAATTCAAACATGTTATTTATATTTCAGGACTCCAATCTGAGTGATATCAATGTTTAAACAAGCAAATAGAACCTATTCAGCAAAGTCCCTTCTTTTTCTCCCGTATTGTAGCATTCAATTTTTCAGTGTGATTTCTACAGATTGCTAAATCAAGACACCAAGATATCCTGTGACATTTACAGGTAATTAATAGATACTCTTTTCCAGTCAGACTCCTACAGAAACCACTGGTTTACTATTTGTTGTCCTCCATGAAGACTTTGTCTTTAGGAAATGTTGATGGCTGTTTTTCTAACAAAACCCAAAGAGGTAATTTTAAAAAAAAAATCAAATTAATAATTTTTGTTTGTTATTTGCTGATGATTCAAAAACTCCAACAATATGCATATAAATGAAAGAACCAGCTATGAAGGTACTTGCTTTCATTTTTGCTTCAAATAATGACTACTATACTTACCTCCACTACAGCATGGAAACCACTCCTGTGAAAATACTTGGAGGAGTCATTTTCATCCACCTATAAACTGGATTTTATTTGCAACCTGAAACTACAGTGTAATGCTGTCAGGTTCACAGATACTAAGGATGTGGATATAGGTTTACAGTGAAACAGCTGTAAACTGCAGTGCTTCAGAATATGCTCTTCTTTTCTCTAGGTACATATTTCTCTCCTACCTTGGGCAGGGTAATTTTATTCTCCCTGGATACTAAGAACCATATCTTAGATTATACTCTGTGTCTGTGAGGGAGGGACCAAGTACTTGTGTTAGTATATTCATATGCAGATTACTCCACCTTGTCTCAGATAGAGTGAAAGTAAATTAAAAAGATGCTTACCTATTAGGTCCTTCCTGACAGCAGATAGCAAAGGACAGAACCAGTATTTTCTTTGAGTTCTATGTCATTACTTGCCTGTCATGTGCAGTAGGTTTGCTCAGGTTGTTTTATGATTTGCTGTTGTAGAGCAGCAGCAAATCATCAGCATAACAGGAATAAGGAGGGAATTTTGATTAATTTATGAGTCAAATGTCTGCTGAAACAGTAGGTTTGCCTAGGGCTATGGGGAAGATTGCCAGACTTTGGTATATGATAGAAAGAGCTATACATGTAACGACAACACCCTGGGCAGTGCTGGGTCACACAGCACCTCCCCAGCTTCTCTGGCAAGTAGCTCTAGCCAGAACCACATTCTCTGAGATAAGGTATCATCTGACTGGCTTCTTGTCTGCTACCAGGATGTGCTCATCTGCAGAGGAGGAAGATAATAAACCTCCAGTTCCTCTGACCACTGAGACTGAGATACCTCGGTATTCTTCAGGCAGGTAGAAATGTAGGCAGCTTTAGTCTCCCTTTTCACAGCAAGCAGTCCTCAAAAAGTCTGGCAGATGGTAACCCCAAGATTTAAAGCACTAGTGAGAGAATTAAGAAGTTAAATATTTTTCCCTCCAACTTCCCCAGATGAAAAAGGATTTGCCCTCTTCGTTACAAGATGCAAGGACAAAGCTAAGCAATGTATCCTTATGTATGGACTTAAAAAGCCAGTAAAAACAACTTGGTAGGTAACAACACAGAACAAATCTGAAAACTATACTGCTTATAAGTAAAAGGCAGAAGAGAAAATAGTTGCATATATATGTATACATTCTGAAAGACATGTACTGCAGACAGAATTATCTGTAGATTAAATGTTTTCAATTTTTCGCATGCTCTGAGAGTGGCTGTGTTACCAGGATTTTCATTAAAAAGTAAACCACATTCATTTTCCAAGAAAGTCTCTTCAATTTAGATGTGAAAAAATCCAGGAGGCTGCAGAGAAGCTAAGAACTGTAAAAATGAAAATAATCACAGTGATGCAACCCTAAACCACTACAAAGTGTTAATATCATCCCAGCCAAATTCAGATGAGGAATTGTAATTGAATGACTCCCATTTCTATGGTCACAAACCACAGTGCCTCAAGAGCACGTTATTATTATTATGTTACTATAAACCATTTTACATGCATTAAAGACTTCCCTCAGTCATGCTTGGACTGAGAAATGTGAAAACCCTATCCACATGATAGCTTTGGTTCATTTATGGTTTTCCTCATCTTCTCACAGAACACATGATTTCAGGTGAGTTTAGCAAAAGTCACTGAGAGATTATTTTTATTCACACTTAATAAACATTTCTATTTCAATCCACTGTTTGCCTAATCTCCCTGCTCTATACTGTGCCGTGGCAGAGCTGCTGTTGAAGATAAAGTGCTTGGCATAAACATGCACAGTAATATGAACAGTAACCGTGGGTATCAAAGCCTCCCACTAGCATTTTTCCAAGTGTCAAGTGTCTATGGTTGCCTTTCAAGTACTCATAGACCCTATCTCACTTGACAGCATCTCTTCAGCCAGCAAGTCACTGCATGACAATTTATCAGTGGTTCAAATTACATGAACCTGACTAAATGCATGCTGGTCTCAAGTGTTTGGACTGAGGTGGCAGATGCTATGCTTAAACAAGTACATATTATTAATGAAGCTGCGTTGTACTGCCTTATGCAATGTATACCACTAAGGAGACATACAGGAAGGGTAAGGCAAGGAGGAGGCAGGCTCACAGTTTATACTATTTTTTTCAGGGACAAAATTTTCGTGCCACACCTCCCTGAGGAATCTTTGCAATGTGGTTCAGATTATATTGTATTTGGCTCGAAGTGTCCCAAACCACTCTGTTGCTGTGCAAATATGTTTTGTCTGATTCGATAAAAGAGATGTGGGAAGAAAACCCTGCCAAACATGAAATCATTTCCAGGCATTTCTCTGCACAGCATGGTGTCACCCACAATAACAAAAAACAAGTCTCAGTTTTGGCTTAAAAGGGCCGGTCTGATTATTTGCAAGTAAGGTTGAGTAAAATGTTTTCTTCTCCTACACAACCACAAATGTTTGGCTTGAAACATGCCTTAGTATAGTTCCATCCTTTCTTCAGCCACAATGGATTATCATTTATTTTTTTTATCTCTCCCATTCATTGCAAAGTCACCTAGCTAGGATTCATTACAGAAATTCTAAACCAGATTAGGCTGTAACACAAATAAAAGTGTGTCCCGTGTATCCTAATTGTCAGACTGAATACCTGTATTAACCAGTACCAGAGAAGTGGGATTCATAACACATTCACCAGAGGACCTCTTTCCCTGATAAAGCTAGTTTTAATATCTTTTAATATTTTGCAGGTGGACTTGCAAAGAGCTGGAATTTTGCAGCTTGTGAATGTAGTTTGACACTAAGGAAATGTTTCTATTCAACATTTCCAAAATTAACCAGTACAATAATTAATTAATGTTCATTGTATTTGTGTTTCTGTGCGGTTATTTGAACTGATATTATGCTGATTGGTTGGTGTGTTTATACAAATCACTCAAAGGTTGCCAGGGAAACCTAGAGCACTCTTTTTTGCAGAAAATCATTCAAATTAATTGTGCCAGTCATAATTTTTTAATAGCTTTGCAAGTGATCAGTTACATAATGATGCTAAGAGAATATAGCCTTTAGTATTTATTATTATGTTCCTGATGTTTATTTTAGTTAAAAAAAAAAAGCAGAACAAGTCTCATCCTACACGACACACTTGGAGGACCACAGCTGTAGCAGTGTTAAACATATGAGCACATCTGGAGTTTTTTTCTAATGCCACAACACTGAGTACAAGGCTTCCATGGATGACCTTATTACTGATTCATAAAACTGACCTTTATAAATTAAAAGAAAAACAAAAAACCTCCATTTTAAGGCAGTATCTGGGACACATTTCAGAAAAGTGGTCAGGCCCTTGCCTCAGACCTGGATGATGCTTATATGCCTGCGTCAAAAGTGGGATCCTGAAGCGCCTGTGACAGCTGAAAGGTGAAAGACTCTTCTCCCCCTTCCCTTCAGCTCTGCCTGCCTGTGTGCACATGGCACAGATGGAAGAGCAACACTGAGAAAACTTGTAGGTTATGATAAAGACAGTTTAGTACGCAAAGAGACAGGAAAAAAAAATGAAACAGAAAAAGGTGGTATGAAGGCAGTCACTGAGCTGTGGCTACCTCCAAAAAACCCCTTCCCTTGGTGTTTATTGCTGAGCACGATGTCATATGGTATGGACTATCCCTTCGGTCAGTTGGGGTCAGCCATCCCACCTGTGTTCCCTCCCAACTTTTTGCCCACCTCCACCCTGCTCACCGGGAGGGCAGAATGGGAACAAGAGAAAGCCTTGACACTGTGCAAGTACTGCTCAGCTGTAGAGAGTGTAGAGGTTGACCAGAGGGCTACCTGATTGTTGATTGACAGAGCAGCCCTCCTGGTCATCACATGCAGGTGCTAATTGTTTGGTAATAANCCTTGTTAGGCCATTAGCTTTATTATTACCAAACAATTAGCACCTGCATGTGATGACCAGGAGGGCTGCTCTGTCAATCAAGAATCAGGTAGCCCTCTGGTCAACCTCTACACTCAGCAACAGCCAAAACACTGCTCTGGTTACAAATCCAAGCACAGCACCATACAGGCTACTCTGAAGAAAATTAACTCCATCCCAGCCAGAGCAGTACAGTGCACTGAAAATTCTCTCATGTACATAGAAAGGAAACTCTGTGCCTGTCCAAAGCAAAGGGCTTAAAAGACAAGTGTGTACCACAAGGCAAGTCAGGGTACGGAGGCTCCATTTCAGCCTGTTAAAGACCCTGAACAGCCCCATCTGCACCTCCCATATGCCAGCAGGATCAGTCCCAGGGTCATCTCTGCTTCCTGCTAGGAGGGATAGGGGGAGTAATGAAACTCCCCGACTGCCTGTTTGCAGGTAGTTATGGTGCTCAGGAAAAGGAAGATTTGGGCTCACATCCTTCGGGGTGTCCAAGCCCCCTTTCTGGAAAGCACCCACAGAACAAGGACTGCAGGGTATTTTGGTGAGAAGCACTCATCGCCTGCTCAGCCACCATGCAGAAAAACCACTGCTCCTTCATCACAGACAGCAGAGGCAGGCTGCGAGGGAAGAGCTGAGAGCTGCACAAGCTCAGCTTGGGCATGGGAGCCTACACCAGGCTCCTGTACCTGTGTTTTCTTTTCAGTGGAGAGCAAATACAAGCAAAGCACAGTAATGATCGAGGTACTAAGCAACATACTTCCTCTAATCACTAGATTATTTCATACAAAAGATGATGGATAGCTACCCATCACTTTTCCTCAGAAGAAAGTGTCTGCCTTATGCTCCCAGCTGCATACTGAAAGTATGGGGGTGCACCTCCTCTCCAGCCTGAGCAAACACTGAGGCAGTGATTTCAGGCAGCTGCTCTTCGCTAGCTCATGGCAGCTCTGTTTAGCAAGCTTGGGATTTGGGGCCCTGCCTAGAGATACCTACCTCTACAGGCACCAGCCAAAGAAGGTCAGTCCAAGATCTGCAAAAGACAGTGTCCTCCTGAGCAGCATCTGGAGGCCAGGCAAGATATACCCAGGCATCCAAAATGGCAAGGCAGATCTGTGTTGAGGCAACTTCGAAATACAAGCTTATCTTCAATAGTGAAATAGCCCAATCAGGCCAGGTTCATGATCTCTCTTACTTGCCTGTATCACTTCTAAAAATAAAATCTCTGCTGTGCACTCCATTAGAGCTTTTTTACAATGTTACCTGTTTTTAGGTTTAGACATTACTTCCGCCCTACCGACATCAGTTTTTATTAATGAGGGCAACAGCAGAAGTGGCTAAGCCTTCTCTCAGCCCAAATCCTACTAATGAGTAACAGCATCTATAGAGACACGTTACCAGGAAACAAAATGAACAGTACAATGGACTTTGAAACCACCATGTAACAGAATGACCTTGTGATTGCAAAGTCCCCCAAAATCCAATCACAGTGCCACGTGAAGTGCACATACCACCTTCACTCACCATTTCAGAAAACAGGTTGGTTCCTGAGTGATAGCATCCCTTAATAATCACCCTGGTAAACATTTATTCAGAAAAGTAACTTTAAGCCATGGATTGGGATAATCAGAGTGATAAATAGTAGAATCCTTTTGTTGCATTAAGTAGTCCATATAATATAATACTGACCTCTTTCAATAGTAGTAGTGGTACAAAGGTGGTTTTCTTCCTCCACAGGCCTGACAGGTGCCTGGATTCTCAAACTAGGGACTGACCTCTTTCAGATGTCCACAATCAGCACAGAGTTGCATGTTCCATGTTTTATTCCTTTCCTTCAAGCAAAACTTTTTTTTACCTTCAGCTTGTTGTTTTAACCCCTATTTGTTAGCTGCACCCACCTGTTTTCTCTCCTTTTATTCATTCCTTAGACTGGGTCTGACTATATGATTGTGAATCATCTGACAGAGTGAGGTTCCGTTCTATGATAGGAGCTCTCAAACATTTCCACAAAACCAAATAAATATGCAAATAACTGCAAAAATAAATTCCTACAAAAACAGATAACTGTAATAATGTTTAACCATTAGGGAATTACTTCTCAATATTTTGGACCAAATTATGTCATTTACAGTCTCTCATGAAGGATTTGACACATGCATAAGGCAGGGCCTTTAAAATATAGTAATGGATTGAACAAAGTATCAGGCAACATTGAATCGTTTCATGTAAAGTATTGCAGTCAGAGGAGAACAATTTAATATGGCAACTACTTTTGTTGTTTCACTGGTGAAATGGAACAAAATGGACTTCTCTCTTTTAACCACCTGTACTTCAGCTATTGACTTAGCCACCTTATATTCCTGGCAAGTAAAACTTATCCTAGTAATAATCCCCTTAAATGCTGTGAAGTAAATAAGCTTTCAAATGGGGTAAGTGTCTTACAATTTTCCTAATAAATTAATGACTCTTGGAAATTGTGATTTTTGAAACAGAAATTCTTACACATCAAATCAAATTTATTGAAACAGAACCCATCAAGATTAATTCAGTTGACATTAATGTAAATGTCATCTGTATTTCTGTAGGTGCCCCACTACAATTTGTCTGCAGTTAAATACTAGTCTATCATCACTTAAAATGAAGCCTACCCTCAGTTTTTCTTCCCAGCATATCTTCTGGCCATACATAATGGAACTTCAATCTTGAACTGAATGGGTGTTGCTGCTCTGTTTGTGCCACTAAACTGCACTATCACAGACACACAGTTTAGGGTTTTGTAACTGGTCAGTCTGGAATGAGGATCATAAATGGAAAAAGTTATAGAACATAGCCAGTCATGGGAAATTCCACCCTCCCCTTAAGTTAAAAGAGGTGAAAGTGTCTTAAATTGCATAGATAAAATCCCACCTTCTTGCAGAAGGAGGGATCAATGTTGCTGAAGAATTGACCAGAGAAGGAAGAAAATCCTGTGAAGGAAAAATGCTTTTGCCCTATAATTAGACATGGGGATTTTAAAATGGCATAGCTGTATTTTAAAGCAAAAACGGTGAACATAACTTTCTGTAATCTTTTTAGGCAAGGTGAGGATTTTATTAACATAGATCACACAAAAGGTGCCAAATGTCTCACAGTCTGACCAAGTTTCTGGCAAATCCTGTATTTCCAAGTCATTTATGCTACTAGTTACCAGCAACATGTACATAGTTCTGAAGAACTCATGGAAATAGCCAGCAAAAGAGGTATTCAGCCTCAGTACTGCATCTCACATGGAGACAAAAACCAGACTAAACAGACTAGAATAGTCCCCTGCAGGCAACGGAGAACTTGCAGAAGGTCACTCTTCATGCACATGTTGGGAAATTTGCCACCAGAAAGGTCAGGGGAGAAATGCAGTAAATTCAAACACACAAAAATTATGTTCACTGTATGTATAGTATTAATATGAAATAGACTTTTGCATTTGTAATGCACGCTGCCTTAGGGGGAGTTGGGGGAAGAGTTTTGCAAAGAATTGTTTGCTTAAAGGACAAAAAAATTAAAATGAATGATAAAGAGCACAGAGATGACAGAAATCAGTTACCTGTTTGTATTCCTGATGTTCCAGAGAGATAACTCAGCAGTATAGATTTAATAATTTAACCAAAATTCTCTAGCTATAGCAAGTGTTTAAACATACCTCTTGCACTAACTCCACTGCTGAAAAGAAAATCTTATCTTCTCATTGTATCTTTGTGTTTGTGCCCTTTGGTATTTCCACACTGCCAGTTAGAAAAATTAATTATCAATGCGCACATTCAAATATTAAAGTGGGTTCTATTGTTTTGTTATAAATAGGATCTTGGAGCATGCTTATAAGGAAAAATCAAACCTTGATTTGGTAACACTGATTATAGAATCTATTAATTGAAAAGAATTTGGGCAGGACTAGGTCCAAGTGACATTGTTCAAGAAAACATTACCATCTTTACAATCTGTAGGAACTATTTGGTGAGATAATCCTAACTCTTTCACTGCAAACACTGAAGTCTCTGGTAGCCAAGGCATGAAAGTCGAAATCATCTCAGTGTTTGTTTCAAGGATTTACAGATCAGTATTTTTTTACATGAGTAAAATAAGGACCTCTGTTTCTAAGTAGGGCTCAAGAGCAACCAGAAATAGAGTAGCCAAGGGAACTGATCTTCGTTACTTTGATAGCTACATCACTGGTGTTTAGCAAGTATTTTACTAGTGATGGACATCTTGGATAGGTGAGCCTGGGTTTTAATTCCTGTTCAGCTGTACAAGAGTTTAATAAGTACCCTACTCTAAAGAAACCAAAACACTGGATGTAGAAATTCAGTTTCCAGCTTTTCTTTCTCTCAGCAGGAAACCATTGTTCTTTTTTCCAAATAGTTGAAAACAACAAGAAAATCAGCAAAATATTCAGAGAATTAAAATGTTTGAGGTAGGGAAGCATTTACATATATGCATTTCCCAGATTTTAAAATTTGTTTTTCACTCACTTTTCTTCCCACTTACTGCTGTTTGCTAATGGTAAACTTTGTCCAATTGTGTCAGAGACTACAGGAAAACGATAGCACATCGCCCAGCAGATTCAAACAGCAGGAAGACAACTTTGCCAAAAAATAAGTGAGTAAATAAATTATTTTTTAAAGCACTAATAAGTAACATCAATAAAAGTTCTATTATTGATGTGTCCATGCTCTAAGCAGCAGACAGCAAAAGACAAGATGACTCTGGTGTGGTTTACAGCCTGCTCCCTGAACAGGAAACCACTCAGCTTCACTCTGTTCAAAAGCTGCTGCTAACCTAAATTATCTTGCAATTCTAAGAGTGGAACAGTTGAAACTCAAAGATTTGTGTTGGTATTTCACAAACCGTGGGCGATTCCAAGGAAGGGCGCTTAGATACTAGATAAATTTAGTGTGCATTAATGCAGTCCTAATGTGATCCCTGGCCACATCTTCATTGCAAAAAATTTCTTGACACTGTTTCTGAATCCTAAGTACTACACTGCAATGATCCATAAATGTCGCTGGACAGGGCCAAGGTCCAGTGGGTAGTGCGGGTGATGGCTTCATCCTGGACACCAGAGTAAGGTCAAGACCCATTTATACGTTTCTTCCACACTAAATATATCTCATATATTCCATATGGCAGAGTAATAGCAGGATGGAAGAACAAGACATCAGGACAAGGGGAAATTGTTATACTTACTCTGCTGTCTGGCAGAAAGGGAAGGGGGACATGTGCAGTGGCACAACTTCAAGCTAAAAGAGAGGTTTAGCTCCTATCTCCCTAAGCAAATTCACCCCTTGAACAATATACTGAATATGCTAAAGCATCAATGAGGTTGTTACAATATTTATGTCTAAAATGAATGCTTACAAAATGCGTAGAGCTCTCAGTAACTGCACCAAACTTGGAGCTGTAATTGAACAAAAATGTACGGTTTGACCCAACTTTATTGTATTTCCAAAACTGCCGAATCCTTCTTCAAATTTAGTTATTATCCTTGCAGTTTTCACTCATTCTGTTAATCTAGACTCTTTGAGAAGTATCCTAGAACAATGGCAGCTTCTAATATTCAAGTGAATTGTTTATTTCTTTTTTTTTATGTCTTTAGATCTTGCCCAAACATATGTGTGATGAAACTGGATACACAGCCAAAAGGTAAAATCCTTTCAGTACTGAAAGAGGAAGTACAATAGCATGTCTTTTTATCATACTTATTATTATTATGCAGGGCATAAAGGATCAGAATATTGCAGGATCATGAAAATTAAAATTAATTGTAAGAAAAAAGAGAAAAAAAATGGATATCCACTAATTAGAAATCCGATACCCACTAATGAAGACAGCAGAAATGTGTTTACTTCCAGAATGCCCCAAAAAAATGTTGGCTTCTTGATGTTATACACTGCAAGTAGTCATAAATAAATCATTCTCTTGCTGGAGACCGCAAACATTACATTGGCTGATGACTTCTAGAAAGTCACTAAGTGAACTTTCCTTTTTACCCTGCTGCTACTCATGAAGAACTCCCTTTTTTTACTGCTGCTCTTCCAAAACAATAGGACAATGACATAGGTTCTCTAAATTCAGTTTCACGGCGGATTATGGTCAGTAGTAAACATGTGTTTGAATCATGTTGATTTCATAAGTAGAACACTGCAAAATTATAGTATTTTCTAACTAAATAGGGGCACAACTAGTTAGATAAATTTATTTGGTATACCATATGTTTATTGTGTTAGGTGAAATTTTCTTAAATGCATTCAATATCAATATGATACAGAAGATTTAGATTTAGGGCTGGAAAAAGCAGTTCTGGAAAACAAAACCCGCAGCAGCCTATCATCTTATTGCAAGTCTTTTATCCTCCATGGATAGCTGGCCATACCACAGAAGGTCACCATAACTGTCATTTATTCACATGCCTTTTTCACAATCTCTGAAGCAAAGCCTGCCCAGCCTTTTGCTGGGTCTTGGAATCAAACCTATGCAATTCAGTAAGGTTCTACTTGTCTTGCTTAGAGAGGAGATGCCAATATACTGAACAGGATGAGTTATCACATCATAATTTTGGACCAGACAGAAAAAAAAGTGACACTGAAAACTTCTACACCGGTTCTTCCTTGCAGCATTTCCAGCCTCTTCTTTTCTATTGAAGTGGTTAGGAGACACCCTGTCAGGATCACAAGGGTTATTACAATATAACCCACAATACTTTATCCTTTTCTGTCACTGGCTGAAACACCACAAACAGGGACTGAAAACCACTGTGTGCTCATAGACTCATGGAAGGCAATGGGAACAGATTTACCTTCTGCTTTCTCATCTACAGAAGGGCTATGTTTTTGACATTGGGTTTTCATGTACAAATTGCTAACCTGTCACCCTTTTAAACAGAATTTTTTTTAGGTCACTATGAAAAGCGGGCAAGGTTGCCACAAAATGCACACAATTTTATTCCCTTGCAAATTAAAGAGAAATTAATTTATTCCCTATTGTCCTTTGACATCAGGCATTCTCTGACAGCTGGCAGAAACACACCCACACATATGCCATAGAAATATAGCCCCTTACTATTATTATAACAGATATAATCCATTTAATAATTTCACAGAGGATGTAGCAAAGCAACAAAAAATTTTCAGACTGAATAAAATATGAACAGTTCCTACAGCTTGAGAAGACTGACTCCTGCCAGCTGCAGGTCTTTAGCTTGCACTGAAAAAATATTGATGTCAGAAGGTCCAGCTGATTGCAACTACCTGGCACAAAGATTCTGTACTCTTTCATCCCAGTCAGTGCAACAGAAGCCAGGAAATTGGATGTTCCAGGGTGATATATATAGAAAACAGCAGAAATAGTCTTCCTCCAAGCAGTGAGCCTCTTTTATGGTCTTCCACCACCCAGATGGCTTGCAGCACTTCTCATTCTAAAGGCCCCATATGTACAGCATAGCTGACAGAATGAAATATTCATCTTCACTACCAAAATGTCATCCTTAAATAACATGAGGAGCGGTTATAAGCTGGTTTGCACTCCTCAGCTAGCACAGAGCAAATATTTGGGCATTCACCTTATGTAAAGGGAATGCCCACAGGAGATGAGCAATGCTGCCTCTTCCTTCACTGATGCTGTGCAAAGGAGGTGTTAAAAGAAAAGGAGAGGGAGAGCTGGATTTCCTCCAAACTCTGGTGATCCTGGCATAACAAAATGGACTATAAACTAACCTGGACATCAAATTGTAAACTGATGTTGGATAGTTATAAATCACTCCAATGGCTTGTGTCAAACAGTCTCCTTTTAGTATGAAGCCATAAAATGCATGGCTAGTAGTTTTCATGTTTACCACTGTTATTCAGTTCTTACTGTGGAGGATAGAATGACCATTCTTTTAACTAACAGAAATAAAAAGGCTACAATTTAAGACACTGCCTGCCTTTTTTTTCCTTCTTATATCAATACCACCTAAATATCCCCTCATCTGCATCAGTTTTCCTCAGTAATATTGATTTAACATTGATTTCTTCCAATCTGCAGCAGCATAACTAAGCAGAAAATCAGACAACTAGTTTGCATGAGTAACTCCCCCCACATACTCTCCTCTTCCCTCTCCACCCACCCCCCTCCATGAATGACCCTCTGAGCAGAGGTTAAAGCACTAAGTAAATTGAATAAATGAACATCCAATGCCATCTGCTGGGGTATACAAAACTCTGCAGTACCAGACTCATGCGGTATTCAGACCTTAAAAGAACAATATTGACAAATGTAAAGAGGCTGTTTAGGTAAAGACTGGCTTCTTTAAAACACAGCTGGAAGACAGGGTTGTGGGACCCTGCCCATCTTTCACATGCTTGCACAGGGTACAACATCTGGGCAAGAAGTGGGTCTGGTTTTAACTCTCTCCTTGGCATAAAAGGGTTATGCTCCCTTTCTCCTAAGCATTAGAGCATGCTGAAATTATATGTTACAGGTTAGGTTTAATCGAAGGAATTTCATGCTCTGCTTTTGAAATCAGGCTGTTGTGTAGCCACAGATGGAAGATTTGTGAGGCTACAAGCAGCCTAAGCATGGGTTGCTTCAACAACCTGAAACAAGAGCGCGAACTGGCCAAGGACATATCATGGCTGTTTTGCATTAAACAAACACTGGAATAAATATGTAAATCAGGTTAAGGGCAGAACTTGGGAGTCTCTCCTCAACTGAACACACTCTCCTGCTCATCAGCTCTTCGGCCTTATAACTCATGCTCTCCTGGTCATACCATGAGACAACTTCCATAGGCGGACAGCCACTGCCTAGAATAGTTTAGAGCCTGGTAGTTGGAATGGTCTTGGTTTTGGAAAATGTGAATTTGGAGCTTCTCAAGCTGAAACCAGGACTCCAATTTCCAGAACAAGTGCTATGCTACTACAGAAAAGACATCAGCACAATTCATTTTCCAGCTTAGTCCTGAAAGCAAGAGGTCAGATTTTCTTCTGCCACTAAAGGAACAAGATATGTTTCTATTTAGAAGAGGGATTTCAGACCACAGTCCCCAAGCACCAAGCAGCAAAATTCAGGAGACAGGAGTTCAAGCACATGCTTCTCTGAGTATTTTCTGGGGGTAGGCTTAGGCACACTAGTGCTTGTCAATCCCATTTCCACACAGCTACTTCCTCACATGTTGAGCAGGTCAACAAACTCAAGGATGGATTTTCTTCATCTCCTTTGTTTTAGTATATGTAAAATACTTTAAATCTTTTTATTCCTTTATATAAATTATTAGCTACTTTATCATTTTCTGCAGAATGACACCTGCTGACATTTTTTCTTCATTTCATACAGAAAACAGAACTATTCCTGCTAGTACTTATCGTTTTGTAAGTATCACACTGTTCTTTGTAAAATTTTACTTTTCTTTCACTTCTTCATGTGTGTTAATATCATCCTGGCTATAAAGTGGTAACAGAAAAATGTAATCCTCAGTTTGTTAATGCAAAGTAAAGCATGAGAATTTTGAAGTATATATGAGAACTTCTGTTTTGTTGTAGTGTGAGCTAGATTAGTGAAGCTCACTAGTCAATTCTCCATTTATGGTCTGAATCTAAAATACACCTTTATCACAAGATCATATGAAAATAAAAAGCTGAATTAGTATGTAAATCATAAACCTCCAGGTTTAATATGTGGCCAATGCAAATGAAAGCTGAACAGTACACATTTCAAAGTCTTCCTATTTGTATCTGAAAGCTGGTTTTGAGTCTCAGCTCAGGTGTATGAAAAAAGACTGCAAATACCTTACAAGGCACAGAAAGATGAAAAGAAAGTACAGGTCTGTTGTTTAATAAGCAAGTTGAACAAGTAAAGGATTACCAAAGAAGGCTGACGAAATCAATACTTTGGCTGCTTCAGGTTTCATAGAAAGTTAACTACAATCAGATGGTACATGGGATTGATACCAATGAGAAGATGTCAATAACACAGAGCAGAACAGGGAAAGAACAGTCAGGACAATATTTACTTATACTAACACACTTAAGAAAGTATTTAAAGTAATTTCTGAGACATTAATTAATTATCTTTGGGAACTTCCCAAGGAGTCCTGAGTTCCTAAAGCAATGGAAAAGAACAGTGGTAACCTCAATTTCTTACAAGAAAGAAAGCAAAACCTGAGGGTTCACTGGATACCCGGAGAGACTATTAAACAAAGTCAGTATGAAAGCATCTTTTGGAAAGAGTAAGTCTGATTATGTAAAAAATTGCTAATGTGAACATGAAGAACATCTCATCAACTCCTCAAACCAAGGTAATTTCTTTCTCAGCAGAAATACAACCATAATGGAGACAAAGAGCACAGATGATATGATATATCTTGATTTTTGTTAGGTCTTTGACATTTCCCAGTAGACATTCTCAGAAGTAGAAACCTGGTCTAGGCTAAAATGTGTGAAGTGTTTGCACAATTGATTAAAAAGCTATCTACCCTCAGCCTAGTTGACAGCAGTCTGCTACTGAACTGAAAAGATTTATGCAGCAGAAGAGTCTGCCAAACCCAGGTATCCTGCAGGGGTCTGTCTAGGGTGTGGTGAGATTTTTTTTATGTACTGTTACAAAGAGGCAAACCTCACCCTGAAATGTACTGTCAAGAACACTTCTTGGAGGTCTTCTTAATGTTGTAATAAAGATGTGTACAACCTGGAGAGAGTTCATAGAAAAGTAACACTGGGGATACGAGGTTCAAAATCTTTTAAGTCGGTTGAAAACTCAGGAAAGCTTTAAGGAATTGTACTTGCTTGGTGAATAGACTAAAAAAAAAATGGAATTATAGGCATTAAGCATATTAAAGGTTGAAATAAAGTGGATAGTAATCAATTTTTTTTTAATGTCCTTGGAGGGTAAAACAAATTGGTTTAATTTGTAGCACTCAACAGAAAAAGCATGAACTGAGAGGACAATTAACTAGTGGAAGACGACACCTCAGGAAGCTATTGATTCCCCACTACTAGGGAGTTCAAGAAGAGATTAAAACATCAGGGAAGATCCAAGTGTGTGGATATACCCGTGCTGTCTCTGGTAGCAAAATATGACTTACAAAGACACTGGCTGCCCTCAGTTGAGTTCAATCAGCAGTAATCTCAGCTCCACACTGTTTGTGAGTGTATCCTCTTGGAAAGAAGCCAGCAGTTATGTTCCAGCATGTAAAGTGAGTATGAAGGGTAGAGCAGGACTCCAGAAAATAATCTTGAACAAACCTACTACAAGCGTATAGACACATCCAGAAACATCCTGACTCACTCAGCACATTTCTGTGCACTCCACTGTTCAATACATACTGCTATCATGTTCATTTGGACTACACAGTTGCTAACAAAAATTCTCAAAAACGGCGTCTGTTTTTATTTTAGAGCATGGCATTTGTGATGAGCTAGTTAATATATTCTTGTAAGTAACATATGTAAACAGTAAGTACAATACAAATACACATGGATAATATTATAATGAAAGGCACGGTTTCAACTGTCTGCAATTATCATAAGATTAAATACTATTTTTATATTTTCAAGAGTGGTGACAGGCCACATTCAGAGAGAGACCTGAACTGTTTCCCAAATGCCTATTTTATGAACCTAAATCAAAAATTTAGATCCTCAAAACCCTTGCTCAACTACTTTGCAACCCCTTCATTTTCCATCAGAAAATTTCCTGTGCACCAAAATGTCTGGTTCTGGTAGCCAAAAATGTCCAAACATTATATTAATCTTGACCTTAAATTTATTTATATTATTTGTGTATCTCTTCTTCTATCCAGAACAAAGATTTGACAATGAAGGGCGAGAGTGACTTACAATCTTCCTCCAAGGTACCTAAAGAGGAAGAATGTGATTATGAGACTGTAAGTTCTTCCACTCTGGAGGCCATTCATGCTTTGAGAATCCTTCCTGCCAAACCTCTGCAAGAATCTGAATATGCAGGTAACATTTGCTGTCTGCAGAAAGTGAGTCAAACCTAGAGGTAAATAGGAACAGTAGAGACTTGGGGTTTTCAGTCCAGATATTTTTTAAAATTAAATGGTTCAAGTGAAAAATAAAACACTGGTGGTTAGGAACAAGAAAAGAGCTTTCTCTGCATCTTCATATTCAACATTTACCCTTATTCCATTATATTATGTTAAATTAATAATTACATGCTGCTTTTTGTAATTTTAGTATTACCTTCATGGGAGAAATTCTATGATCCCGTTCCACCTGGAATGCACAAAAAACTGACTGGTCAAACCCACAACTGTTTCAGAAAACTGCTGTTTAAAGCTAGAAAACTTTAAGATGGAAAACATATTAAAGAACACATGAAACTTTCCTCCAGAGGATAATTTGCGGACAAAGAAATGTAGTAGTCTTTTTAAAGGCATTCTCTGCTGCTTTCAGTAGCAGTAATAAGCAATTACGTTGAGTGTATTTCTCAGGCATTCTTAACCTTGCAAGATAGCTGCATTAATCAAGTTTTGGTTTACTAAAGCCATTCTAAGTCACATTTAATGCCCAAACATACATAGCCAATTAATATTCCATTTATGAAATTGAAATATAATCCTAGTTATCCATTGCTTGAAGCCATTACAAACACTCTGTGTAGGTTTTAAATCATTATAATAAAGGGAAGAAATCCTAGACGAGGAAGAATGGAAACCAGAAACCAAAAATATCTGAAAATATAGGATCAACATATGTATGAAAGCAGTTCACATCAAAGTCAGCAAAGATTTTTCCATTGACTTTTGTGAGAGTTGTTATATTTGTGGATGTCTAAATGAACAGATGGCTTTTAAAGAGAGTAAATTTACCAGTGTGTGAGCAGATCACAATCAATGTGAACATCCACATATTCTACATTATGTTCCAAAGACTCATCTGTGCATCTTATTTGGAAATCTGTAGTAAATTCTAAATACAGTTTTTATCATGGTTAGTACTAAAGACTTTCAGTCAGCAGCCAGCATCTTTTGCTGTTTATGTAAGATAGTCCTGAAATACCAAGGAAACACCATTTTTGTTTTGTGATTTCAGAGAGAAAACATTAAACAAAAAGTTTCTTTTTGTCTGAGTGTTATGTCTGGTAACTATAATGCGGCAGGATAAAGAGTGAGGAAAGGTCTGAAAATGTATTTATTTCAGAAAGGCAAAACTCAAAGCTAAGATCCCATTTTGACATTTTTCCTAGACAAATAAACGTGCCCTTGAGATATAAAGTTAATGACTCGAAAACACATGCTAATGTACAACCTCTGCATTTGTTTTAGATGGCCATGGGTGCAGTATTTATTAAGAGCTAAAGTAAAATTTAAAAAGCTCTCTAGAGTAAACCCCCTCACCCCCCTTGCAAAAACAGAACAACATAGTGGCATTGCCAAGAACAAACACTCAAATTAAAAACAAATTCGGTGATCTATTCACAGTTTAGGTCAAACGTCTGCCTTAACTGGGTACCAGCTTATGAAGGCTTGGGTTTTTTTAAACCACAGTGAGAAGGTTAACCATGAAGCTATTAGCAAGGTCATGCTTATGTCCTCAATACAGCTACTAAAATAACAGCAAAGTTCTGACATGGAAAAAAATAAAATGCCATAAAAATGGCAAGATCTGACCTGAAAAACATATTTTAAACATTAAAACCTCTTCTTCTTAAAGCACAGTACTATTGAATTACTCAGGCTTGCATTTTCTTACTCTTTTACAGATAAACGTTGTATAAGGCCTTCAGGTACCACTTCCCCAATGAACAGCCAGCACACAACTCAGCCCCCTCAATACTCAGCTGTAAGTAAAGCCTATTCACAAACCGATTTCCCCTTTTCTGTAATATCATTTAAAGTTAAGCGCAGTCTATTTAAAGTCTTACCCACATAACATTGGATTGTACAAGGTCACACAAGTTCCTGTGAGCTGTTCCTGTTTCACTTTGCACAAACGTTCTCACCACTTGCTTTCCCCTGTTGGCTGCTGGGGTTCTACCAAGCATTAGGGGCATCCCAGTCAGGAGCAACACCATTACTACTAGCCATAGTTTCAAGGATGATAACTAACATCACATCTTTATTTTGTTTTATTAACAGAAACACATGTCTGTTCTGGAGGGGAGGAGCGTGCCAAGTGTTAGAGGTATAATTACAAAATCTACCTGTTCCTGAAATTAGAAATAGAAATTGTTGCTTCCATATTTAGCTTTTGTACATGAGCAGAGATTGCAGATGGTAAAATAGACAAGGCTTTCAGAATGGCAGGCTATTTCCAAAATAATCACACTGCAAATTTTGCAATACTGTTTCAACTATCTAACATCAAAGTAATTCCTTACAAAAGAAGAAAGTATCTCTCACAAGCTTCCTGTTCCTCAAGGCAGAGAAAAGAAAATATTCCATTTAAAAAACAGGTTTCCATTTTCTCTACAATTATAAGGACATAAGGGGCTGAGGGGTGAGAGCCTGTGTCTCCTGAACTGTTCCACCAAAAGGCTGCAAGATCCCAGCTATGCTTTACTTCTCCTCATGATCTCATGCTTTTTGGTTCCCTATGCTTCTCAGGCATTTTGTATGAATGTAATGTAAAGCATAATCTAACAACTATTTTTAAATAGTAATATCAACTTTAGCAATTCTTATTAAGTAGCTAATTACAAAAGCTCTCTGACAATCTTCTCCTACTAAGAATATTCTAGTTATGTGGTATATCACCTAGCATATATTTTTTTCTTCACTGCTTTAACTATTAGTTTGCTTCAAAGCCTTACAATTTTGAGTCACAAAATTACCTTTAATTTTTGTTTGTTCTGCTTTGTTTCTTGTGAGGAAATCAGAGACAGACTGCTATATTATTCTTCAAGAATTTAATAAGGTGTCCAACTATTAAATCCTTTAACAGATGTTTTTACTCAATTATAAGATTATTTTAACAGTAAGTTGCTATGCACTTCTCTATATCCTTTTTTAATATTTGATATACTGTAGATGCAGCAATACCTTGTGAAGTCAACTACAGAAGGATTAAATAGCTGAATAACCTTGACTATAAATGATTTTTTTTCTCTTATCATTTTCAAACCTTTGAACCATATGCTGAATACGGTCAAAAAGAATGCAATTGCCAAGCCAGGAAAATATTATTCTATGTTTGCTGTAATGGCTAATTTTCAGAGAGTATTTTATTTGATCAGCCAGAAAAATAATGCAAAGAATTCCATGCAAAATATAATTTGGGATTTTTTTCCCTTTTAGTTCATACTACAAGACAAAACATAGAGCCAAATAATTCCTACATATTATGAGAAAGCAAGCACTATAAAGTTTTCAAAATGAAAGGTTAGATTGACTCTTGTGAGCAAATCCTGATGTAGCTTGCAAAAAAGCTGAATTGAAATTTGAGGAAACCAGTTTCAAAATCTGCAGAAATTGGTCAGCAAAGTCCCACTGGCAGTTTGCCAGTTTAGATAAAGTTTTAAATTTCATCAGGATTTAGTAGGTTGGATTTACACATTTGCCTTCATGAAATGTGTACTGACATTAAGAAAGATGAACCAAAGACAGTGCAGGCAGGTAAATGAAACTCTGCAGTTTGAAAATGCAACTTATACTTTTAGTGCATCCTGAGCTAATAGTGCTTATAGAGGACTCTATTTAATTTTTAGATAAAAACTACACTGTTATTAAATGTATCTTAACATATATTCTCACGCCCAGTGCTATTAATGGCCTTGCCACAAGATGGCATGAACAGCACAGAAGAATTTTTGTCAATTTATTTTCTAGAATTGTTAAACATTTAAGGTACCATTAGTTTATTCAGAGCAATTTGTTAGGGTTTACTTGAAGGAGAACTTCAAGGGAGGATATATTGCAACACTTTTTGCTTTAGTTAGGATTTTAGTATGTAGAACTTATGAAAACATTTTCAAAATAAAAGTCTAATGAAAATAGAGTAAGATAGATTTTTTTTTATTACTAAGATGTCCTACATTTGCTTAAATAATCAGTCATATTTTGGTAAATTTGAAAACAAAAAAAATATATTTGCTTTCATTGCTTTTCAAGATTTTTATTAAAAAAATGGGCTTTTACTCAGAGCCCATTGTCCTCAGATGCAGAACAGCTGACAGAGAAAAGATGCACTTCAGTGACCTCCACCTCAGGTCTAGGCTGTGACTTGCCTTCATTCCCACACAGAACAGTCTCCCACTAAACCTCCAAAGCTTCCAGCTTCTTCTAGGTTCATAGAAATTAATGCTCCCCATTCAGTAGCAGGAAAAGCTACGGAGATACAGATGTGCTGGGTAGGATGAATGCTGTGGGGACAGCAACATGACCTTGGAGCAAAGAGTTCTGGAGGTAGAGCTGGGGTGGGTGGGATGGGGGTGGACTGCCAGTAACAATACAAACATCAGAATAAAGCTATACCATTATTTGTGAATTATATGGATAGCACTCTATTAACAATTATTAATAATTATTTTTAGGAGAAAGAATGAAAACACATGGACCCCAGGTAAGCATGATCTCTCTTCAATTCAAATTTTTACAGCTCATTTTGCCATTTAATATATTTTGAAAAGCAGGCTGCAGTTTTGCTAGCACTAACTAGAGAAAAGAACTCGTATCTGCAGTCCTACATCCTTACTTACTTGCATTCACGGTTTATGTAGACATCTTTTATCCGTCAGTGATTTTAAAACAGAATATTAAAGTATTATCTGCTGTAGAGTACATAAACCCTTGGACTGTTGACACAGGCATGTCTGCTTAATCTAGACTCTTCACATTTCTTTTAGTAAAACAAGGAAAAAAGCTTACACAGGTTTTTGTTTCCTCTCTTTTCCAGGACCCTGTGCCTCCCCCACGGTAAGATCAGTTAAGAGATCGCTTACCTGCAGGTCCTCAGGGAACTCAATGCTAATGAACGCTCACATCCATCTGTACTGCTCATAGTAACGAGATGACTGGGAGTGAGCTGGCATCCTTTCACTACCTGGCTCTGTTTGGACTTTTTTAGGTTCTGATATTAAATTGGGGAAAATATAAGATGCAGCTAAGGCCTGCATCCTCAAAATTAGCTTGGTTAAGCCCAAGACAAAATGAAAAAGCTAGAAATCTTGAATCTGGTTCAACCCAGATATAAATTGTTGGGGGAAAAAAAATCCACCATCACTTTGTATCGGTGCCTTCAGCTCTGTTCACTGTAATAATACTGACTTCATTGCCTCTTAAATCATCCTGCCAATTTCTTTTGCTACGAATCTATATCATGTCCATAGAAATCAACAGGAATATTGCCACTTACTCCTGCAGAAGATGGACCAAGCTCTATTCCACAAATATATTTTTCTATTACATGCCCACAAACAAAAAAATTAATCACTTCTTGATCTTTTCAACCCCAAACAATAACTGCTACAATTAAGACATCCTTCTAAAGGTCATCCAGGACTGACAAGCTTATTCCTCCATGCCCACACTGACTGCTGTAAAAGCTATAACAAAGTTTAAAATATGATTAGCATTATAGACATATTCAGATTATTCCTTAAGTATGAAATAAGAGCATAAAAATGAAGTGTAACTTCACAAATCCAATTCTGTAAAAGCACAGCACATTCTCATTCTATTATTCTACAAAATCTTACTATTTGTTTCCGTTTATATTATGGTGGCCAGAATGTTTCTTAATTCTCTCACCTGACTTAATTTCCATGCAAATGCCCAAGGCTCCCTCCCCAGGAGCCCACTGCTGAAGTGTAGGTCCACAGTACATGATGGATACACCTCCAGTTTTACTCATCCAAGCTCTCCATGCTACACCCCCCCATTTGGAGCTGGGCTGGGACTGGCTGGTCTCAGAGCATGGGCAGAGCATGCCCACATCTGCCAGAAAACACTGCGAATTTTCTGGGACAAACAACATCTTTTCCTGTGTGTCTGAACTGCAGTGTGTTCCCTGGCTAGGCCTTATACACAGCCATATCCACCCAGAAATATCAACACTAGACAACTGTACTTGTCACGTGCTGTTGAAGCGCACAAAAGCAGTGTTAAGTGGCACATAACACAGTATAGCAATGTCTTGCAAATGTAGAATATTATCCAAAATTACTATTGCTATTGAAGGGCCCCAAGAAGCTCCTGGACCTTAGTTAAGCTCAGCACAAATGCATTTAAAAGGTCTCGGAAAATTTCAGTGTTTTATTTCTTGAGCTTGCACTTACACACAGTCCCTGCACCTCCTTCATTCTCTAATAATTCTTCAAATTCTCCTTTGACTTCTCTAGGCCTCTGAAGACACTGCCAAAGCAGTATCAGCCACTTCCTCCAGAGCCAAAGATAAGCAGCCAGTTCTTCCACACGAGGAAAACGCTCAGCCAAGCTCATACCTTTCCAATATCAGCAAAAGTCACAAGGTATGAGTGCATTCCACATCCTCATTCCCAGAGAACCAAAACATTCTCCCCAGTGAAACCATGAGACTTAACCTCCATCACACCTCTGCTTTTACTTACGAAAAAAGAAGTTATCCTTTAGACAGCTGTAGACGATTGAGAAGTGGTATTTAGCGTAATGTGACACTAGCATTTTTTAAAGAAAAAACTGCCAAAATAATGGTAAAGAAGTAAAGGAGTAGAAAAGTAGGTGAAGTTTTCATGAACATTTTGTTTAAGGTTTGCCCTACTTCTTGTTAACATTTAGAGGTTTCGCAACCACTTCTAAGTAGAAACAAATGTACTTGCTTAGCACAGTTGGTGAACCACCTGATGGGGAAATACACTGATCGTACCAGAGATACAGAAACACACTTCACATGCCAAGGACGTTACATTCAGCAAAAGAAATGACTAATTTGTAGCCAGAAGTCTTTCTCCAGCTCTCGAGACCAACAAATTCAGACAATGAGTTACTTCTTGCCCTTTCTATCTTGTCCTCCTCCGTCATGTTCACCCATGTGCCTTCAGCATCCTGACATGGCAGTGTCCAGCTCTATGACAAGTTAAGAGTCTGCTTGCTTTTTTCACCCAACACACATCCAGTCAGATGAGCGTGTCTATGCTGCCCACTGCCATGTTACCAGATGTGTATGCACTCATGCTGTGTGACCACACTGCACATTCATAAATGAGGATGGTGGTGGACACAAGCTGGCAACAGGAGTGACGCACATCCAGGAGCCACAGGGTACATTGTTCAAATGCCTCTCGACAAAAATCTGTTGCTGCCAGAAGTTTGGGCACAACTGAGCTGTGTCAATCCTGTGCTTCCTTCCATAAATAGTTTCAGTTTCAGTTCATCAGGATGGCATTTTGCTTCATTTTACAAAGGTCACTAGAAATCCCATAAGGGGAAAAAAAAGCTAACAAATCAAAGAAGTAATCTTCTGCTTAAAGTTAAGTATATATTTAAGGAGTAAGCTCTAAGTAATGGACCGGGTGGTCTTCCTAAATGGGGCTTAAATTCTTTCATGGATTAGGTTCCAAAAGCTGTTGGTTGTTAAGACATTTTATTAATATGAAGAAGCTTCATATTCAGATGCATGACCTGACCTATAGCTGCAAAGTTCCAAATCCCATGTCTGATTCCCTCCCTTGGTAGGGCAGCACATACATTGAAAGCTCCGTGAGAAGTGTTATAAGCTGTGTTTGCCAGCAGACATCAGTATGCAAAGCACTTTCATTTGAAAGGTCCTATTATAAAGCTAAAATCTGTAATATAAATACATGTCATTTCTTATGCTAGAATTAAAAGGCAGCAGGAAAAATCATAACCACCAAACTTCACACAGTTTGGGTTTTTTTAATTGTACTAGATTTTTTTTTAATCACATGTGTAATAGACTAAGACCAGATATGATCTGGAGACAGCACTTCATAAATTTCCAACACAAACACTTTATTCAAAATATTTCTCACTCATCCTCAGTCCAGTCACAGCTTTGTAAGGAGAAAGCATACGTACGAGCTGCAGTGTGGAGGAGTACGGCACTACAGCCGTTATCTGCTAGACTGTAAGCAAAGCTGTCAAACCACAGATGTGATTTAGTACTGCAAGCCCTGTTTTCCAACAAGATTTGGAAGACTTATATAATTAAATGTATCATTATTTATACACTCTATAAATAGCCTCATAGAAAATATAGGCATGAACAGGATCATGGAATGTATCTTAGAAGCTTTATCATAGAATTACAGAATCATAGAATTGATTCAATTGGGAAAGACCTTCAAGATTCTTCGAGTCCAACCTTCAATCCAGGACTGCCAAGTCTGCCACTAAACCATGTCCCTAAGGGCCACATCTACACATTTTTTGAACAATTCCAGGGATGGTAACTCCACTTCCCTTCACAGACTGTTCCAACGTCTTACCACCCTTTCAGTGAAATAATTTTTCCTAATATCCAGCCTGAACTTCCCCTGGCGCAACTTGAGGCCATTTC
>VZRW01004369.1:59564-78243 GCA_013398125.1 Aegotheles bennettii | reverse complement strand
TTGTGTATGTCTAAGTGGAGCAGCAGGTCTCTGTTTCTTCCTGGATTGTGGGAACTTCAATCAGCACCTTATTTCCGTCTTCTGGCTCAGGGGACTGAGTACCCTGAATACAACTAGTCTGGTTGTTAAAGACTGGGGCACAGAAAGCACTAAGCACCTCAGTTTTTTCCTCATCCTTTGTGACAATGTTTCCCCTCACATCCAATAAAGGATGGAGGTTCTCCTTTGCCTTCCTTTTGTTGCTAATATATTTATAAAAACTTTTTTTATTATCTTTTATGGCAGTAGCCAGATTTAGTTTTAGCTGTGCCTTGGCCTTCCTAATTTTCTCCTTACATACCTTAATGGCTTCCTTGTAGTCCTTATGAGCTGTCGGCCCTTTCTTCCAAAGGTGATTGATGAGATTAAAACTTTTACATGCCTGTGGTAAGCAGGCCACACGAGTGGCATGTCCCCTCATGGAGGCCAGCCCTGTAAGAACACTTTTATTATCACATTACTTTACCATTCACCCAATGTCTCGAACACAAACTTCCACACATTAGATGATGACCTTGAAGACCAAGCTAACAAATTGCAGAAGCTAACACAAAAACAACTATCCAAACACAAAACATTTCCTCCCCTCTCTTAGCTTACTTGAAACTTTCCCACACCAGATCATTCCCAAATTTCTTACCTTTTAACTGTCCAGGCTGATGTTTTCAGCACAGGTGCAAGGAAGAGACCCCTTCTCGCTGAACAAGGGTTGAAAAGTAGCTTCTAGGGTTTTCTATACAGTGTCTTCCTTGAGCATTCTCTCTGAGTGATTTAGCAAAATAACTCACTGTCATAATTTCTCAGTCCAGGAGGTACGCTAAGCAGGCACTAAATCCTGGAGTCTTCAAAAAACTATTAGATTACTATCTACACCTTATGTTGCTGAATAACTTCTAAAATCAAGTCTTTTATTATGAGATAGAAGCTCCTATAACCCAAACACTTCTGTGAGTGTTCATCAAACCCAGGACATCTGACAGATAATGTCAGACTCAATACATTGTCCCTTTTTGGGGAGAATATTTTCTGATGATCCTTTTCAGGAAAGGAAGATATTCCTGCTGATCGGATATATAAGGAGAAGGCAGAAAGAAATACTTAAACACCTACTTGAATCAGGACCATGAGGAGCATTCTTCATTTCTCTTTTCCCAGTTTGCACCCCTTTCCTCTATGCTTTCCATTTCGCCTCTGTGAATGTTTCATTTTTGAAACTCTTCGAGGGATTTACCTCCATTTATAGCTGACTTTAAAGTTTGTAATAAGACATTTTGGCATGTGATAGTGAAAAAAGCTGATAATTATTCATATCTCTTCTCCCCTCCTCCCAGAATAAATCCTTAACAAAGACTTTTCTCATTTACCATAATGAATTCTGTGGATGCTGTTCTTTTTTATGGAACTGCATAACCTTTTCCTGTAAATAATTTATGTAAAAAAATAACCAGACTCTCAATTTCTATAGCAGTGATAAAATCCTTCCTTTGCCAAAGGCTGTTAAATTTTCAGTAATGATGTAATCAAAGTATTTAAGTAGTCTAAGTTATTTTTATTTTATGATAATGAAATGTTTTGCATATAATTCTTTTTCTTACAGACATCTATCTGCTAAGGAACTAAACGAAGTAAGTAATCATCTTTATATATATTATGACCATAAAAAGCATACATATTCCATGGTTGCACAGCCTCTCTTGTAACAGTATTTTAGACTATTAGGTAAAAATACTGTAGGAATCATATTAGCTTTGGGTCATAAATGTATCTATCTTTGATGTGTGTAGCTTTTTCCATACCACTACTCTGTGAATGCTAAGTTCCTGAAGTTGATTGCAGAAATAAAAACAGACATACAGTGTAAAGCTATTTTCCCAAGTATCCACGTAAAAACATATCTCATAACTGCCAGGTGCTGCAGATGCCTACAAACGGTGAGCAGCAGGAAGGGACACTCCCTTTCAGAGGAACAGATTCCACGCAGACATTTAAAAGCAGAAAACTGAAATGATAAGGTTGATAGAGCAGTGTAATATTACTACTCTGATAAAAATCTGAGGCTACCTCAAAAATAATGTGGCCCTTTTCAAGAAGGGAAATAAAAAATGACAAATTGCATAACCAGAATTAACCTCAGCTATATGATCCCCCAGCTCCCTCCTCCCTCTCTTCCTTCCCTAGGGTCTTTCACCAGCCCTGCAAAATATGTCACCTCAGACAAATTGCAGCTTTTCCTGCAAAAATAGCTCCTGCAGCAACCAAGGGGGCCACCACACTGCTGCTCAGGCACTTGTGTGATCCCATGGCTTCCCCCAGCCAAACCACTCACTGCCCTCCCCAGCAAGGTGGGGACCACAGCCGTGTGTGGTCCTCACCACCCTCTGAGCCCAGCACAGCCCTGTACAGGTCAGCCCACCTGCCCTCCTGCCAAAGCTTACTCTCCGCTATGCCCTCCAAACCTCCTGAGCCACCCTTACTGCGTAGACCAGTAAGGCCCAGTACATCCCCCAGTTCACCTCCCATTGGCCTCACCCTCCAGCTCACAACCCACCTTCCTCACAGCCAGTCTGCAAAGCTTCTCCAAGGGCAGCTCCAAGCTCCAGGCACCCCTGAGGCGTGTGTGCTCTCAACACCAGCAATGCTGAAGCAGCGGCTCTAAGTTCCTCTGTCTCAAAGAGGCTTAAAGGGCTCTTCCCTCCTTCCCTGCACCACCAAGCTGACCACCACTCCTCCCAGCACAGCCACCTGCAGCTTCACCACTGCAGACCCCTGCACCAGCTGGCTATGACCAGAAGGCAGAACCTGAGGGCCAATGCTAAGAATGCACCTATAGGCATATATAAAGCAGAAAGCAGTAACTTTTACAGAGTCTGGTAAAGGAAAGTGGTTGGTTGGTCAGGTTTTTTTTTTAACAAGTTCCTTCCCTTTGTACTCGAGCCAATGAAGTAAAGCAGAGGAAATGGCTTTAGCAGTAAAGCTAAAGCATTAGCTATGACAAGTGGTTTTCTATAAGAGGTATTAAGAGATACAGTCCCTACAATAATGCAGCGTGTTAAAGGATGTTTGTAGAATTCAGATAGGTTCTAATTTATGGCATTTTGTATTTTTCACTGCATGTTCCATTTACTGCACTAATATGTTTCTATTTAATTGGGTTTTATCTCATTATAAGGGAACAGAGGAAAGAAAGGCATCACTATACTAGTTAAATTGAGACATTTCCTATCACAGTTTATAGATGGGGTAACTCCAACTTTCAAATCCTTTGAATTTTTCTTCTCCACAGTTCTGACTGGGAAGCTGTCCCAGAACCTCAGTCCTCCCATGATTAGAAACTCTTTCAGTTTGAAAGATCATTAGAAAACATGGTTTGATTGCAATATTGTCATTGACATTTAATGCTAAAAAAATATATATTGGCGAGAAAGGTAATATATTAACACAAAAAGCTTTGTCTTATGATAGATACTGACTCATTATGAACCAAATATGAAAACAACCCCAAGAACAATAAACATCTTACATCTGCAATTAATATTTCTGGCTAGGCACTGTACAGCTGCACAAATACTTCAGCTCCTAACAGGCTCTTAGTTTGGCTACATCTTAAGGAGAAATACTGTGTATCTCATAACGTGTAAAATATTAAATTTAATTTGGATCACTTCCCATTCATAAAGCTCCAAAGACATGAATAGTTTCAATGCTACCTGGAGGAGAGAGCATGTGTGCCCTGGTCAGGGTTTCAGACACCAAACGGTGGTGAATAGGTTTGAGAGTAGGACTGCCCTTCATTGGAACCCAGGCGGGAAAGGGACAACTGAGTGTCACCGATTGGCCATGAGACACATCCACAGCGCCAACTCACCGCGGGACAACTGGCCACCGACCAGCAGGGGGCGCTCATTCAGCCCCATGAGCAGAACCTCGGATGCAGAGGCTCTGCTCACCAGGCTCTGGTTTTTGCAAGGAAACCGTGTACATATAGGGGAGTTCAAGTGTCCGAGTCACACAATTTGTAACATGAAATTTAATGATGAGATAAAGGCAACTCAAACAAAAGTGAGATTTTTTTTAAAAAAAAAGTAATGTTAAACAAACGCAATTAAAAAAACACCAAAACAGTTTTAAAAAGTAAAGTTAAACAAATATGCTTACAAAGCATTAAAAAAAATTGTGATGTTAAATGAATGCAAGCATAAAACATTCAAAAACATTTTCTAAAAATAATGTTAAACAAATGCACTTGTAGAACATCCAAAACATTTTTCAAAAGTGGTGTTAAACGAATGCAATGATAAAACATACAAAAATATTTTCCAAAAATAATGTTAAACAAACATACTTAAACATCAAAACACAGTTTTTAGAAGTGTTGTTCAGGACTGCGACCTGAAACAAGCTGTTTGTAATACGTTTGATTGAGTTGCCTTTATCTCATCTTTGATTTTTTGTGTTACAAATTGTATGACTCATACACTTCAACTCCCCTATATATACAATTTCCTTGCAAAAAACAGCCCCATGAGCAGAGCAGCTGGTCCCTGAGGGTCTGCTCATGGTGCTAGACGAGTGCCACCTGCTAGTTGGTGGCTATCTGTCCCAGCAGTGAGTTTGCGGCACCGTGTCCAACATCCAATTGGTGGTGTTCAGTTGGCAGCAGTCAGTTGTCCTAGACACACCCAGACAGGCTGTACAAAACGGTCAAGAGAAGCCTCCTGAAATTGAAAAGGACAAATGCAAAATCCTGGCCCAGGATGGGCTAAACCCCTTGGCAACAGCCCTGCTCAAAAGGACCTGGGGACCATAGACTGAACACAAGCCATGGGTGTGCCCTTGGTAGCCATAAAGGCTAACAGTTATCAACTCATCTTTGATTTTTTGTGTTAAAAAGATCAAGGGAAGGGACTGTTCTCTTTTACTCATCACTGATTAGACAACACCTGGAGCTCTGCACAAGGCTGCTGTTAACAGAGAGGAACGGGTCAGCAGTGAGGGTTACAGCACCTGCCCTCTGAAACAAGGCTGATGGGACCGGGCTCCCTTAGCCCAGGGTGGGGAGCAGCTGTGGGGGAGCCTAACAACAGCCCACCAGTGCCTAAGAGGCGAATATCAAGAAGGCAGAGCATGGCGCTTTACAGAATGCACAGTGGAAGTTATAAAAGCCCAACAATCTTGAATTGAGGGAATTTTCAACCGGAAATAAGGAAGAAAAAAATAATTATGAGGATAATTATGAGGTTTCCCAGAGAAGCTGTGAAATCTGTGTTCTGGAGGTTTGCAAGACCCTGCTGGACAAAGCTCTGAGCCTAAGTCTCATCTCGCAGTTCACCATGCTTTAAGTAAGAGTTTGGGCCAGAGACCTGCCCAGGTCCGTTGTGACCTAAATGAGACTGAATTTGTAAGTAATGGGAAAACCTTACAGGGGAATTAACTTTTAATAAAGACTTAACGTGCAACACCTACAAAGAGTTAAAAAAAAATCTTCTCTTTAATATTTATGAATTATAGTCTTATGCATAGCTAATTAATCAAAATAATTACCATTCCTGCGTAAATCAAATAATACAGGAACACACTGAAAGTTTATGAGTCAAAATCTGATCTCTACACACCTGTCTATCATTCACTCCTCTGTAACATCATATGCTGAATTAAGACTCTCCATAGAGTGATTTTGAATGAAGTATCTGCCATGACAGTAAAAATAATCTTACTGTCAACTGAGGAGCATGAAAAGAAATGACTGATTTTAATCTTTGGATAGTCTATCTCCAGTCAATCAATCTCTTGATTTCATATAAGATCAATGACGGTAAACTACATTGTAAGTTAAACTGATGCACAGTAGTCATTATGAAATGGTTATCATTGTGATAAACCATATGCTCACTTATGTCCCTAAAAATTCAGTTCTCGTTGTTTTTGGTGGACTGAGATCAACCAGATCTCAGATCAGATATTAATGATTGAATGTCTATAAATTGTTTTAAAATTAAAAGACAGCTGGGTCTGTTGGGGTAAGTTCTAGTTGGTAATCAAAGAAAAATACTTACTGTCTGTTATTATTTCATATAGGCACCTGGAAGAGAACAAGGTTAGTACTCAATAATATGATATTAATTTATGGTTTTTCCTTCATATGCCAAGAACAAAATATTCTATCATTAAAAATCCAGTTGAACTAATCAGTATAGCAAGCTGACATCTACCCTACTATATAGCATCAGGCCATCTGGCTCTATATTTAAATGACTAAGAGACAGCCCCCAGGTATACACCTGGTGAGAACAGAGATATTTAGGGTGACATCAACAGTTGTGGAAGATGTAGTGGAAAAGGGGAATTTAACTTGGCATTAATTACAGCTATTTGGGGAACCAGGGTATCACATTTCTTCTAACCAAATCAAAGTCTTAAGGTCCTGGGGAAAATAAGAGTTGGAACCTAAAAAACTGAGAGAAGGATATCCTGAAAAAGCTGGATCTGCACAGAGATTATTAACCTTCTCTCCATCTTGGTCCTCTGAAAGAAACATTTTTAAGAGCTTTAGGTTTTTAGAGCTACCAAAAATGATGTTTTACATGTTTTAAAGACATTCTTTAGATGTATATACAGCTTGAAAAAAACAGCTTAGGCTACTTGCTATGTATGTGTGCATGAAGGTCCGTGAAAAAAAAAAATGTTGCTCTGAAAAGCTTTGAAGACAGATACAGGCTACATGATTTTTATACTGTTCATACCTCTGTGTTGACGAGTTTGTAATTTCCTCTGGCATTTCCTTTTGCAGATTAAGGTACAGTTTCCTGATTTTCAGCTAGAAATAGTATTGACTGCATTAATACATTCAATACCTATTTATCCTGTCCTATAAAAAGGATTTATGAACCCTCTGTATACTTCTGTAACAGCATTCTGCATTATTTACCATTATGTTAAGCCCTATTTGGAATCAGCAAAACTTGTAACCTTCACCATATAACTTTCAGTACTAGTATAAATGTTTCCCACTGAAATCATTAGCTGACTCATTTAAGCCAGACTGATTGTAGCCTATTAGCTTTTTCTATTGAACTGTCTCCCCTCATATATGAATTTAATGAAGTTAATTCATTTCACGGTAGTTGCTAGATACTATCAAAGTTACACATAAGACGAAATACTAAGTTCTTATCCTTTTTATTAATAGCTACAGATCTGGGGAAGAGACCGAAAATATCTCTTGAAGCACAACAGTATAAACCAAAGCATCATCCTGAAGCCAGGTAGGAATGTAATAATTTAATGAGTTTGTACTGGATGCTTCAAGGACTAGACATTCTGCCCTAGAAAATTATGCTTCACTATGCAATAAAAGATGATATCGTTTTCTGATGCCATGTAGCGATATATTATGTTCTGCCCAGGCACAAGACAACAACTGTCCTTCGGAATTGCTTTCAAGCTATTCTAATTGCACATTCAATTTTTATCTTTAATAGCATCCTACTGTATTATATACTTGCCTCACTTTCTGTGAGTGTTAAATATACTATATAAAGAAGCTCTGCCATCTCCAGTCTCAGCATTTCCTCTACCTCCTATTTTCTATTTTTATATACAAAGAACACATACTTTGCCTTCCAAAGGCCAATTATTCTTCCATAGAAATCTGCCACAGTTGCTCCAATTTTTCTTTTCTAACCTACACAAATCTTTCTTTTCTAAATGTGTTTTAAAATCTATATCCTCCTGAAGTACTCAACAAAAACCAAAAGTATAGGATGAAGTATAGGAAGTATATAATGATTTCACATCTTTCCTAGTCAAATACTGAATCTCTCATCTAGCCTTGTTTATGATTATGGCATTTCTCCAAGACAAAATTATTGTCTGGAGTAAATGTGACTATATTTGTGACCCCAAGTACTTTGTTTCTTCTTGTATGGTAGCAGCAGCTGTGTTATGTGAAGTTATTTGGTCGGTGCTCTTCCCAGTGTAACCATTCCAATTAATAGCACAACAAAATACCAGCTGGGTACTCAGCAGCAATCTAGAAAACCAGAAAGGACAGGGAACAACTGCTCCCTGGGTCTTCTTACAGAAGGACTGGGATCATCAGGTGAAATCAGAAGCGCATGGGCTCAAAACAAACAAAAGCAAATTGTGCTTCACTACACATGCAGTTAAAATGTGAAACTCTTGCTAAAGACTTGTGGAGAATAACAATTTATGTAACTTCAAGAAGTGGCTGATGAAATTAATGGAAGAGAAATCTGTCAAAAGATGCTAAATTTAAAAATACCACCTGAAAACCAGGAAGGCCCAAAGCTGCAATCTGCAGAGGAAGAAAGAGGTATTCTGGGGAAGCAAAGCTATGCATTGCTCTCTCATTTGACTCTTACTTAAATACTTGGCACTAACAGAAATATTTTTCTGATGTTACTTTCATTCATTGCTTTTTTCTAGCCTTCAGTGTACATGGAGCTCTAAAAGCATTTGCAGCTCAGGTAAGAACCAGAGATTGCTTTGAAAACTAAACCAGGCAGGGATAAATAGGAATAAAACAGATTCATGTTTCTACGTGTGTATGTCTGCACTGGGGATTTCCAACGCATGGAGTTAATGCAAAGGGATCGTTAAAGAAAGCAAGCAGAAAACAAGTAAAACAATGGCACAGTCAATAGCAGTGAAGAAACAAGCAAAGAGTTAATTGCTCACCTATACCCCGTGCCTAGTTCAAGCTAAGAAATGCCCAAGCTAGAATGCAAGTGTTAAGCCACTGCAAACCCCCACACCCAGAAAAGGAAGGGTATTTGGACTAGCCAGTGAAGGATAACAGGGACAGGAAGAGAAGACGAATTGGCATACAAAGAGACACCCATGGAGAAAGAGCATGCTGTAAGTACAACAGTCTCTGCTTTTCCAGGCAGAGATGCAATCAGCTGGGCTAAATGGAAGCCACAGATGTTCAGGACATTGCAGAGCCGCTACTAGGAGTTTAATGTCTTTGTGTAAACAAATACACTCATCTTTGAAGAAATTACTTTAGATTTATCTCAAATTCCTAGAGGGAAGGACTTGCAGGTGCCATTAGAAGGCAGGTCTGTCAAATTATTTTAGTTCACCAACCCTGCTACCTTATTTCTTATAGCAAAATATGGCCTCATTAGTATTCAACTCAAAAATTGTATGTGACTCACCCCTACCTTTCAATATAGTTACACTTGCTTTAAGAAGTATTTCCATAAATCCAAAAGAGACAGAAAAATGCCCCAGTATCTACTTGCAGACTTTTGAAAAGCAAAATCCCCTTATTAGTCAGACTTCATGATAAGAATTGTGCAAGTAAAAGAAAACACTTATCATTTTGTTGTGTAAATATGATTCCTTTTTGCAGAAATGCATACTGAAGATAAAAGATGCTATAACGGAAACTCTCTGATATATTTGTCTTTCATAGCAGATTCATTGATAGCGGTGTATCTATACCTTAGATGGAGTTCATATAAATAACATGATCTTGGTCTTTTTGGTTTTTTGAATGTCATTAAAAGGCACCAGCCCAGTCAGCTCATGCTGTATTCCATTCCTTAAAAAGAGAGTTCATGCCTTGTGAGATCCAAGGGCTTTGGGGACTGAGGAGCTATAGCTATCATCCATGCTAGTCCTTGACTACACTTACTATACTTCTACATTCTCTCTCAACTCCCTCTGCAAATGCCCTTTTGTATCAAAACACCTAAGCTGTGCCAAGAACCTATGAGTTACATAATGTGAATTTACGGTAAAAGTAGTAACACCAAGAAGAACATATGAACTGTATTATTTGTTCAGCTAAAGAAGGATTCACCTTGACTTCGGTCATTGCCAGGCTAAACAAGCCCACCTCCCCCAGCTTTGTTTCACAGCTCCAGCTCCCTGATTGATGGTGGCGCTTCACTGAGTCATTATTAGCATCCCTCTTGTGCTGGGGGTGCAAATCCACATACTCTCTTCTGGATACCTATTTTAATAGGTATCTGTCTTTACAGAATCCACAAAGCTCATCTAGGTCTCTGATTCCTGCTGTTCCAGCAGTCTCTCAGTCTTCCTTGTAGCTGCCCCACAACCATCTCCACTTACGACACCTTCTACTATCCCTACCACTGCCCTTGGTCATTCAGGCTCTCTGGAATGGCATCATTTCCTTTTCCCTCTGTAAACTCCTTGTCCTCATGAAACAACAGGGACAGAACAAACAAGTGGCCTTCCCTCCTGCTCTCCTACATTTTCTTTCAAGTCCAAGTTTGGACTAAAAAGTACTTAAAGAAGTAGTATTAATTTTATTACATTTATACAAGTATCTTTTTTTTCAACCTATTAAGTATATATTTCTCTCTCTGATATTTTTGCTTTTATTGTTGAAAATTAATTATTTTCTGTTCAAAAATCTAAAACATTTTAATTCTTCAGCAAGCTGGTAACTCCATCCCAGCCAGACTCAGACCACAAGTATTGCAAGAGAATTTTCCACTTCTTGTTTCACAGTTTATGACATACCATAAAAAAATTCTACAGAACATATACAGCACCAGACACAAAGGAAACATGGTCCTAGCTGCAGGGTGTCTTTTTAAAAATAAAGCATCTGGAGATAGGCACCAAAAAAGCAATGTGAACCCAAATGCCAAAATCAGAACCCAATAAACTGGACGGTGACATATTCACATTTTGACAACTCAAACTGACAGCAGAAACCCAATGTATATGTCTGGTCCCAGACCCTTTGAACAGTGATTTCATTTCTGAACAGACTGATTTCCTGCTGAAGATCATGGCTGCTTGTGTACTGAGATCAGTGGACGTTGTTTACTGTCTTAAGAACAAATGTAATGCTGTTATAAACCAGAACATGATACATGTATGCATGAAACAGTGAAAACCATTATTCTTCTGTAAAAAAATTTCTTCCAAGTTGAACTTCTTTAATATTCTGTCATATGCTATGTGTGGGCAGAAAAATAATAAACTGATAAAGCATGAACAATGGATAAAACATAATGAAATACCACTTTGGCAAACAGTGCTGCCTCTGGCGAGAGTAACCAGAAGGAGAAGATGGAAGCCATCGACAGTCACATTTTTCTCATTTACTCTTACAATAGGCACTAGGTCATTTCTCCCATCAGCACTGCATGAAACAAACAAAAATGCTCTCTGTTGTAGAACAGGGTATGATGTTTACTATTCTTCAATTAACCACTCTTTTCCCCACATTGAGTACCTGCAAACTGCGTTCGACCCATACATTGAAAGCACGCCATTGCTATTCCCAGGCTGTTTCTGCTGCATCCTAATTGGACTCAGCCTCAGCCTCCCAGAGTACCCCACACTTGGTGTTCCTGCCCCATCCCCTGAACTCACACAGCTCCCCAGTGAGACGGCGAGCTGGGTCTGGCTGGTAAATGGCAGCCCTAAATCTACAGACTGTGAAACACATTTGCTTTGGGAGGATGGCATTCGGCTCTCTAAGCTCCCTCAGGCAGCTGCCTTCTCAGCAGTGCAGTATGGGGCAGGAACACACAGCTGGGGACCACCACCTTCGTCTTTTTCTTGACACAAAAGCAACCTCACTTCTTGGTCCTAAATTTGCTAATGGAAACAAGTCAGAGCAGACTGAAATTCATCAGCACAGCAGAACCTCTGAATCATTTAAGGTTTCAACAGCTTGGCAGAAACAATGCTAGCTGGCAATGGAATAATAAGGGGCTTTAGTATGATCCAACATAAGAGCAGCTCTGATCCAACACAAATACAACGGGCTCAGAAGGTGAAAGTAGAACAAAATGAACCATTACACCTGTCTTATATGTATTATCTTATTTATCATTTGCTGTTTTAGTACTAGTTTATCTTTAATATTTTACTATATTTCTGTGCACAAGAACCTGGCAAAGTGGCATCAATTAAAAAACATGAGGAAACTAATGTGTTAAATCTCTTGGGCCATGAATCTGAAACCACTGGTGCTGCATTAGCACAAGACAACTCATTAGTGACAGCTCTAAATTTTAAAGGTTAATATCACAGTACTGTATTTCTAAACTGTAAATGCTACTCTCAGACTTACTAAGCAAAAACTGATATGGTAAAATGAAACTAACTCAAGTTTAAAAAATACAATTTTTTTCCTTCTGAATTTACTTTTACAGGGTCAGTGTTAAATGCAGAGAATTTGTCAGTGAAGAGGTCACCATCTCCTACACCATACACAGCATGCAAAAATACATCAAACCATTCACTTGCAAAATGGGAAATGCAATCTCTTACCCAACCCACTGAAAAGGTAAAGAACGCTTCACAAAGAGACAGATTTTTAGAAAACAGGATTATCACCATAGGGCGCACACACACACACACCATAAGAACTACTCTCTACTGAAAACATTTCCCCAAGAAGTTAAATGGTCTGAAAGCTGTGGGTATTCAGCAGCCCTAAAAACAGCCCAAGATGAGCTCTTGAAACCATGAATAAGAATTCAGATGTGTAAATTGATTCAGATTTCCTAACAGGACTTCTCAATATAGAAGCACTGCAATTATTTTTACAAAATGTGATAAACCTGCTTTACATGCAGATTAGATATAAACTATTTTCACTGGCTTTTGCTTCTGCCAGCTGTGGTTAACTTCTATACACTGATTATATTATCTTAAAATTAAGGATTTAAACAAATATGAATGGTACATTGGAGAATATGATCGCCATGAAGCAGAGAAGGCACTGCTACAGGAAAACACTGTAAGTACAATTTACCTGGAACCTGGGTGTAAAATCTTGGGAAAAACATCTGTAAAAAGTCCATGATGGCTTACAAAGTTTTTTTGTGAACTAAGAATACAATCCATAATTTAAATCTGTGTCATACAGGATGAGACATTCTTGGTTAGAGATTGTTCAAAGAAATCAAACACTGAGCCATACGTTTTGGTTGTCTATTACGGAAGAAAAGTATACAACATTAAAGTACGTTTTCTGGAAGACAGCCAACAATACGCACTGGGAACAGGGCTCAGAGGAGATGACGTAAGTAAAATCCCATCTAATGTTATAGTCTATCACTTTTATGTCACATTTCACAAGTTCTTAATACCAAGGTTTAGTTATAAACTCTCTCACATAACCAACTTGCTGTTTCATTGATGTCTCTACAATACTCTTATTTTAAGTATGTCTCAAAGTTTCAAGCAACTTCATGATAACAATTTAAATCTGAATTTTACATACCATGCCAAATTCAGATTTAAATTGTTGTGAAAGTTTCCTAAGGACTTAATACTTTTACCTACTCTAAGTAATACCTGCAAAGTAAAGGGGAAAAGTCCTCCCTTTTCAGGTATACTTATTATTTTAGTGTATTTTTTTAACTTGATATAATATAAGCAGATTACAATTTCACATATCTGACAGCATGGCCTGTTGCTGTTATTGCTGCATAATGCCTCTTATTGTCTGTCTCTCATAGAGCAAAAGGGGAATCAATATCTTAAAAAAAAATGAGGAAATACAACAAAAGTTATCATGGATATTCAGAAGCAATTAAATCATGTGGGTCCCCACCAATCAGTCTTTCAGATACGGTAAATTTGAATTAGAAAACCCATTTAGATTAGCAATGTTTTTTTTACATAATTAAATTCAATTTATATTCTTGATAAGAGCCTGATTCTGATTCTGCCTCATGGTTAAATAACATACTATATCTTTACGTCTTTCACACAAGAAAAAGTTAAAACTGAAACAGTCATCTCTACAAAGATGTGATACTAACAAAAAAAAATAAGACACTTAAAGAACGCTTAGCTGAGCATGAAATTCAACATATGGGAGGACTGGCAGCACAGCAAAAAAGAAAAGCAACAAACTACTGTGAGGGTTATTAGCTTTGTAAACAACAGACAAAAATCCAACTAAGGCGAAGCAGCAAAGCCTCTGCAGCTGAATCTTCAATTATGTCCTTTTCATGCGTGTCAATACTTTCAAAACTTACCTTTTCTACAGATAGACCGAAAAAAAACTGAAATAAAAACTGACTGAAGCTAACTTGATAAATTTCGTTAAGTCCAAGATTTACATTTGGATCCTCATTAGAAAACACGGGATACGATTCACGAGCTTTCAGAGATGAGGAACAAGGTTTACTGGCAAGTTCTCCAGGAACACTGGTTTAATAACATTGAAAAAAAAAAATCTTTCATTGTTCAAGCACACTGAAACAGTTTAGGAAGCAGAGGGCTAGAACAAATCAAGAACTGTACTGCAGGTACCATCACCCTGGCATTGCTTTGCTGAACCATCAGTCTTCTATAAAACCTTGTCTGCATTTCTGAACTGAACCTCTCAGATAATTTCACAGAATCACAGAATCACAGAATCTAAGGGGTTGGAAGGGACCTCGAAAGATCATCCAGTCCACCCCCCCTGCCAGAGCAGGGTCATCTAGAGTACATCACACAGGAACGCATCCAGGCGGGTTTTGAATGTCTCCAGTGAAGGAGACTCCACAACCTCCCTGGGCAGCCTGGAGTTTTAGTATGATCTAAAAGAAAGCAAGTTTAGTTTTCTGTGTTTTTTACATTGTTTAGTCTTCCCAATTAAAAAAAAGGGCTCAGACTGACCAAAAAAATGGAATGGAACTGAAATATTGTATATTATGAGATATTCTGTAGTGTACCGTACACACACTACATTAAAGACATAAAACTAAATTTTCATCATTTTAACAGATTTAACAATTAAGAAAACTAGAAAATTACCTAAACAATACCTGAACAATTTTTACTGAACTAAAAGAGAACACAATCCCTCCCATCCCAGGAAATAACAAAATATGAGATTTTGGTTTATGTTCCAACTTGTGCACAGAAAGTACTTATCTTAAACAGTGAGCCTGGACTGACAACAGCTAAATTGAAGAGTTACAATTGCAGAATATGGATTTCAAGCATTTAGTTAATATCCAACAGTATATCTAAGATTTGGCTCTACCAGGCCAAATCTGAAATCATGACATGTTACCTTAAGCCTTCTTTTTTGACTATTGTTTCTCTTAAATTCAAATCCTCCTATAGATAAACAACAACAGAAAAATTTTGCAACTGTTTTGCTAGTGAGCTCTGTGTAGTACTGGAGAGACACAAAGATGACAGCCTGCCACTTCTGCACATTATTCTCAGCAGCACACATGAAAATAAAATGAACACTGGACTGGGCATAAAGCATGCGTGTAATAATGAACAATCAATGGCACCAACCTTGCTCAGCAGAGCTACTTCCATCCCAGGCAATCTGAAAGGATTCCCAAAAAATGCTTTCTTGAAAACTGTCACCCCAACTTCTGCAGCTCACTTAAGGTTCCTATCTCTGGAGAGTGAAGACAATTTGTGAGGCTGTGAATTACGGCAAAATTACTGCCTATAATTTTCCAGCGTCTGTTAAAATGCTTTCCAGAGTGCTGCTCTGCATTGTTCCTCCACAGGGAACCCTTTGTTACATCACATTTTGCTGCATGGAACACAGACAGACCAGCCGCTTTATCTAGATTAGTTGAATATTCTCTCTCCACCTTCTGAAGAGTGAGAAAGAAACCCAAACAGTTGCAGACCTATTACATTTCTCTCAAGTTGTTCGTTTTATTCAAGTGTTCAGTCTTACTGATTTTCTGCAGCATATTTTCACTTTTAGATTCATCTATTTCCATCCATTAAAATTGTTTTTCCTTACACATAATTATTCAGTTTTCCCTATCCAATTACAACTCTGTTTTTCATACACAGTTTACAAGGTGTCAACACTTTGTATGATCAAAATAGATTTCTGATTAACTTTTTTTTAATGCATTTAATCCAGCTTTTGTGAGTGCATCATTAGCTCTCATATGGCCTTGTAAGGCCATAAGGGGGGGAAAAACATTGATCATCATGTTTCTATTTTTAAAAATTGTTACTCCTGTGTCAGTGCAATGGTGATCAAGCAAGTACTTGAAGTCCCATGCAGCCAAATTTACACCAAGCTGGAATATAATGAATATAAGCAGAGAGAAGAAAAAAAAAACAACAACACTCTGAGTAGAACTGTCTTTTACTAGTAATCTAGCCACAGATGTTCACATCTACACAAGTATCTCATATATTATACTGAGCTTACTAAAGGCTAAAACACATAAGGCTATAAAGCCCAGATCACCAAATGGGACATGTGGAATTTAGGCATTTACATTCAAAACTGCTGTCCTGAGCACCCTTTACTTGGCTATTGCCTTCCTCCACTCCAGTCAGTTTTCAGTATTAAAGATTCAGACACCTGTAATGCTGCTTCTTTTCATACACACAGTTCATTTGAAGATAAAGAAACCAAAACCTTGCTCAAATTTTTTGTCATGATCAGCTTTAAATGTAAAGATTTTTCTTACTGCTTTTGCAAAATGAGATTTACCACACACAAAATACGGGGTTTTAGCATGTTTGCAGCATCAGGCTCAACTCACAATGCAGTAACTAAAAATCACATGCAGAAGCAGGCCCCTCCTTAGCTTAGTGCCTGTTTTCCACAGAAGCTTAGGGACATACATCTCTGGATCTTGCTGTTCTGGCCACAGACGTCTTCTCCATCCTCACCACTCCCCACCACTGTTTGTAGCTACCTTCCATTTTCAAACCATTGCTCACACAAGTCACATCACTTTAACTGAGTTCATTTCAAAGTGAGTCAAATAGATTAGCTCAAACTACCTTCATCAGCCATTTTTACAGTAGATGAGGGAGCACTTTCACAATGTCTTCCACTGACACTGTTCAAAAGTTCTCAAAACTGTTCTCAAAACTGACACCGTTCTCAAAAGTTACCCCCAGGAAGACGGGCACATTGAACACTGGCAGAGGATGCTAATATTTTCAGCTGGGAGAGTTGTCCACAGCTTAAATGACAGCTCAATGATGAACTGTTCTCAGTCAGGATGTGCAACATGTAGTCCAGAGGGCTACCATCACACCAACGCAATTCAAAACTACATCTTTCTTTAGCAATCTTTGAGACCCTAATTCCTGTCTCACCAGAATAGTCTGGACACCAGCAGATGGGACATTCCTGTGACAGCAGAGATCGGTTTAAGTCTCTTCTGACAGTGAAGGGAAAATAACATATCTGAACTACCGAATTTTCTTCATCTTTGTCTTCAGGTATCTTTACACCTAACAAAGTGTGGGGTTCCATTAAAAGAGCCAAGGACATAAAATTATGAACTATCAGTGCTCATCACTATGATGTCTATGTCAACTTCATGATCTAGCAGTTACAAAGAGACTCAATATTTTAAATCTCACCAACTCAAGTAAGAGTACAAGATGAAACAAAATAGGGGGAAAAAAAACCTAACAGCAGAGACATATTTCCCTCATTACCAAAGACGTACATCTTAAAGGTACAGGGATGAATAACTTCACATTAGCCAAGTGAAGCCAAGTTAAGTTTTCAGAGCAGATGAGCAATTACAGTAAGACTTAACTTCCCAATTAACCAACAAAAACATTTAAAAATAGGAAAGGAACTGGTGCTGTTAAAAAGAAAATTTAGAACAAAAAAAAAAGTTAGGATTACTTTGGTATGGCATGAAACACAAACCATAGTTTTGTTTAGATTTCTAGTAGCAATAGTGACCTTGAGCATAAGGCAAAGACAAAACAGCAAAGTGGAACTAATGTATATAGGTAAAAATTATCAAAGCAAAACTTTAAAAAATTAGCATACCGGTTTTGATATAAAATAATTTTCATCTTAAAATAATACAGGAACAGTTTCATCAAATCAGATTTAATCAGATTCTTTTGTTATAAAATAGGTGCAGATCAGATGGAGATGACAGAGTACCATGAGAAACCATCACGTATACAATGAATGCTCATGTTTACAGTAAATGTGATACAATATAGACACAGGATAAGTATTAATGTCACAGTAAGCTTGCATCAGATTGTACAGTTGTAGTGATTTAATACCAATGAGTCCAAAGAATAGCTCAAGAGGAGAAACAGTGGTGTGATGACAGCTTAGTGATGTGATGATAGCATAGCTATGCTTACACACAGGTAAGAGCTATTTAAACTGAAGGACTGCTAACCACTGGAATCACAGAATCTCACAATGTTAGGAGTTGGAAGGGACCTCGAAAGATCACCTAGTCCAACCCCCTGCCAGAGCAGGACAACCTAGAGCAGGTCACATAGCAATGCATCCAGTCAGGTTTTGAATGTCTCCAGAAAAGGAGACTCCACAACCTCTCTGGGCAGCCTGTCCCAGTGCTCTGTCACTCTCACAGTGAAAAAGTTCTTCCTTATGTTCACCCGGAACCTCCTATGTTCCAACTTGCACCCGTTCCCCCTTGTCCTATCACTGGACATCACTGAGAAGAGCCTGTCTCCATCCTTCTGACACTCACCCTTTACATATTTATAAACATTAATGAGGTCACCCCTCAGTCTCCTCCAAGCTAAAGAGACCCAGCTCCCTCAGCCTCTCCTCATAAGGGAGATGTTCCACTCCCTTAATCATCTTAGTGGCTCTGCGCTGGACTCTTTCAAGCAGTTCCATGTCCTTCTTGAACTGAGGTGCCCAGAACTGGACACA
>VZRW01004369.1:48566-59403 GCA_013398125.1 Aegotheles bennettii | reverse complement strand
GTGTCATCAGCAAACTTGCTGAGGGTACACTCTGTTCCCTCATCCAGGTTGTTGATGAAAATATTGAATAGTACAGGTCCCAGTACCAACCCCTGAGGGACTCCACTAGTCACATCCCTCCAACTAGATTCTGTCCCATTGACCACAACTCTCTGACTTCTTCCTTTCAATCAGTTCACAATCCACCTCACTACCCAATCCTCCAGACCACACTTCCTCAGTTTAGCTGCAAGGATGCTGTGGGACAGTGTCAAATGCCTTACTGAAATCCAGATAAACCACACCTACTGCTCTACCATCATCTATCCACCTAGTTACCTCCTCACAGAAGGCTGTTAGGTTGGTCAAACATTAATTCCCTTTGGTAAAACCATGCTGACTGCTCCTAATGAGCCTCTTATCCTTGATATGCCTGGACACGATGCCAAGGTGTTCCATCACCTTTCCAGGGATGGAGGTGAGGCTGACCGGTCTATAGTTACCCAGCTCCTCCTTCTTGCCCTTTTTGTAGACTGGAGTGACATTTGCTATCCTCCAGTCCTCAGGCACCTCTCCTGTTGCCCATGACTTACCAAAGATAATGGAGAGTGGCCTAGCAATGACTTCTGCCAGCTCCCTCAGCACCCGCGGGTGCATTCCATCAGGACCCATGGATTTGTGGATGTCCAGATTGCTTAATTGATCCCTAACCCAGTCCCCATCAACCAAAGCAAACTCCTCTTTTATGTATTGAAAGGGCAAGTACTAATAACGAACGAGACAGTAGAGCAAAACAACGGGTTAAATGGATACACAAATAGTGAGAACAAGACTGAAAACCTGCTAAGATTCTTCTTGTTCCATACTTTAAAGAGATTTTCTAACAACTTCCTCAGTAAACTGAATAGGAAAATAAAAGGCACATTTAAAAAAGCGCAAAGAAACTTCCAGTGCGAAGAATCATGTACTGCTAATTAAGTGTAACTTTCAACGGGGTAAAGTTAGTAATGATTTACAGTTGCTTCATGTTTTCAAAATCTATCGTAACATCTAGCATCATGAACTTTTACAGGTGATACTATATTCTTGGGGCTTAGACATGTTCCCCTTTTGCCCTAAGCAGACAGCTGTTTTCTCCTACACAAGATAGACACACACAAAGGAAATAAGAGGATTAAAATCTGGTGATTTTCCTTTTATGATTGCTTCCATCTAATCTAATCGTAACTCTATGCAAAATATTACCTATTTCTAATACTGTCACTTGCAAGTCTTCTAATGGTATAGATAAAATCATCTAGCAATTTCATTTTCAGTCACTGATTACGATTTTTCTTTTTCCCCTCAGAAATTTAATTCTGTGAAAGAGATCATTGACTTCTACAAATATGTTCCCATCACACTCATTGATGGAAAGGACAAATCAGGAATCCACAGAGAACAATGCTACCTTACATATCCATTCAACTCACACAAAAGATGTTTTCTGCCTTAGTGTCAACGATTTGTTTGTACAGATGTAAACAAAAATTATTTAAATGTGTCAAAAAAACAGATCAGTCTTTCAGTGAGGAGCTCCCCGTAATATTATGACATATTCTAAAACCTCCACTAAAAAAAACCTCTCTCCAACTGAGAATACAGATCTACTCCATTCTTTGACTCTTGCAATTAGTTTTTAACTTTGAGGATACAGGTAAAGTATATGTCATCGTATTAATTCACAGAAGAGTGCAGGGACTGACTCCTGATATCTTGACAATATATTGAGCAATTTGCTTATCTTGCATTGTACCTTCTAACACAACACAAAAACCAAACTCAGTCTTGCTTACCTTAATGTCACTGAAACTCGGTTAGTAGAAAAACCTAATAAAAATACTACAGTCTTATAAAAAATACTCTTGCTTTTAAAAATACACATGAAATGCTATTTATCCAATTGTTCACTGTTCAACAATCTCATCTGGTGTGTGTATGTGTTTGTACAATAACAAGCTGTGCTCAGCAGCCACTGAAGTCAGTAGGTGTCAGCTGGTGCTCACAGGTATCAGAGCAGACTAAAAAGGCAGTTTTAATTATGTAAATTCTATTACTTAGTAACTAACACTTATTCTTTAGCTTAAGTAGCAGACACTTGTATTCCACATCTGAGCCTTCAAACACTTCTACAGTAGGACCATTATGCAAACAATCCCTTTGAATTTACACTGTGTCCAAATATAGAGGTAAAAATCATCAGTAGAACAGTAGATGTGCTTCAAACTCAGCAAGAAAACACGTTCCACTGTGTATCAAAGAAGCCAAGAAGGTGATATTTTTCCAGCAAAAAATACAACAATATTTATTAATATAATTTGAGTTTTGGAAGGCTTAACTAAATTCATTATAAATATGAAAGGCAAACTTCATTATTTTTCTGCAAAGCATCCGTGTCTTTCCTTTCTAAGCACACTCAAAAGTTCGACTTAGTAATTGAATACACCAAGAAAGCAACAGCAGTTACTTTATCCTTATACAATAGGAACAAGTACAACAAAAACATTCAAGCCTAAAACATGACATTCCAACCAAATTTATGATGTAGTATGTAGTAACACAAAGTAGCTCTAAAAAAATTTAGCAGTTGGTTATTTCCTTGCAACCTTTTTATTTTTCAATGCTTCATCAAAAATATAAGAGCACATTCATTGTAATTATTTCTCTCAAACCACTGAGACTGTAAACTTGGAGGAAATTAATCTGACATGACATTATTTAATAAGAATGAAAGTTAACAAAACAGAAGTTATTGAGTAGGTAGGCAGAGCTCACAAAAGGAAAAGAGGCATGAGAATCTGCTTTAAGAGTTTCATAGCCACCACTCAATTTAACTTACAAAAGGTTTTCATGTTAAAATAAAAAAATATTCTAAACTAAACCCATGAAAGAAACCACAGCTTAACAATTTAGATGGCAGATTATAGCAGGGACATACAAAGCTTTGCAGATGTTTACAAAACCAGTAAACTTGCTTACAAAAGACAAGCATTAACAGTATTCTTAAACCACCTAAAGTTTATAAGGCTGAGCAGCAACACTTCCCTGCTCCCCCAGTACAGCTTTCATGAGGAATGTTCTAATTTTGCCAGTGACAACTCTTACAAAGCAAATTCAAAACTATTTATTTAGTAGCTTCTACAGAAACAAAACTAATTCAAACAGTAACCTGGACTGAAGGAGTTAAATCAAAAGAGGAATTTTAACCATGTTTTTTCTTATGTTAATTATTTCAATATTTATTATGTGATATGCCAGCATTTTAAAATGAAAACTCTCTTCACAACTGAAAATGCAAACAGTACTGTTAGGTTTGGCATCAAAGTATATGAAGTGAAAAAACCCTCTAGTGTACCCATCTAAAAAAATATAATTCCATTTGAATACAAAATGAGAACTGTAATTTCATTATTATTGACAAAACAGACAAAAGGAAGTTTGCTCTGTGGAACAGCTTAGTCTAATACAAATGATACAAAAATTTTCCATGTGTACACAATGAAAGAGATCTGACTTAAAGCACCAACGATCTGAAGGATTTTAACACCATATTGCAAAATTACTGGAAAGCAATGTTTTAACTGGTTTTGAAAATAAGCCTCAGTCAGATGTAGTTTTAAAATATTTACATTTCAATACAGACACAATACATACTTTACCAAAACAATGTATAATCTGCTGGAGTTTATAAAAAAAAATATTCCCAGCTTAAACTGTTTACAAAAATGCACCAACAGTCGAAAGAGTCAGGAACTGCCAGTTTTTCAAGAGCAGTTCCAGTTCAAACACAGACACACATCCAGCATTAGAGTTGGTATTGATTTTCTCACCTGTAAAAACGTAAGATGTGATTTCAATTGTAAATATGTGCTTCAATACAGTTTGTTCTAGACGATCATAACATGACTTGAAATTGACAAGAAAAACATTTATTTGTTCATGGACAGAAACATCCGACTTCAGCATCACCCATCCCTCTTCTTCACTAAAAGCTTTAAATCTGGCCCTGATTTAGGAAAGTGTTTGAGCAACTGAGCAATGTTTACATCACACTGAAGTCAGCAGATACACATTAGACAGACACAAGTAACTAGGCACATGCTTGTATGAATTGAGGCCTACAAAAAATATATTCTAAGAACATCTAAAATCTTAAGAAGAATGAAAGATTGCATTGAAAAATCTGTTTCAACACTGTCAACGTAAAACCTGTGCAACATGGTTTTTCATTTTCAAAAGTCTTCATCTTCAGCAAGTTCCCCCTGTAAATAAGTGTTAACTTGCCAACTAGAGTTCTAAGCAAATGCCCAATTCTGCAAATGTGTTTCTATCAGGCTACACACACATGATGGTAGACGGTTTATGTTTGGCTATTATTTCCTTAGATTTCAGAACAGCCTTGAGACCACATAGAGTAAAGCTTCCCTCTCCTCTCAGTCCAGGCCTGATGACATCTCCAGTTCTGCCTCTTCAGAACGAAGACGATACAGAAAGCTGAAAGTGTTCTCTTTCTCACATCTACACATTACAGGCTAGGTAAAGACTAAGTGCTAAACAAAATTGAATTTTTTAGTACTATCTGACCTAGTGGGAATATCCCTGATCCCACAGATTCTTCATTTACACCTCTATCTCCTCTGAAGTCAGCAGAAATAATTGTTTCACTGAAACACAGTACTCGCATTTATGTTTTACTTTTTATGTGTGGTGCTTAATTTTCCACAAAACCTATGATATACGCTTGCTGCCCACAGAGGATCAGAGGTGCTCTTCAGTATAGGTATGCTTGATCTCTGAAACACCATGCTGTAATAAAACAAACCAAACCCTTTCAAATTTACAAAAGATTTAAACTTCTAAGATTTTAATACATACAGACCCAGCACAATCCACTCACAGCACAGTATCCTAGCACAGAGAATGGTAACTAGGAAGATGTTTGCATAGCAAATCTTGTTCAAATTTCTTGTATAGAACAGATGAAGTTGACCTCCAATACAAATTTCAAACATAAGAGTGCAAAGTAGTGCTTAATCTTCACTGTCAGCTTCTCTGTATCTCTGCTCTCCTCTCCTTTGCTAATAGTAGAAACCTTTTGGCAAAATAAAAGTTATTTCAATCTTACTTTCCAAGCAAGTTAATGGCACTCATTAAAAATATGAGGAGAAACCCACACTAGTCTCTCAGTTAATGCTTTTTTGCTGAAAAAGAAAGAACATCCCAACCCTTGGTTGCCTCTATCAAGTGCCTCTGTCCATGACTGATCCATTCTTCTTGGTCCATATATACTCTTCCACAAAACCAACACTTAAACATACACTGAAGTGTTTCAGATGGTGAAGTTTCCACCACTTGGTAGTTGTTTTTATGGGTCTTTTTTAGTTTCATTTTTAGCATACTCTGCTTTTTTGCTTGGTTTCCTATCTCAACATTCTGAAGAGTGAGACGCTTTCGATAACGTTTGACACCAAGACAACTACTTGTCCTTTCTGATAGAACTACTTTCAGGACTTGTCCTTTATATTTGTTGATAGTCTTCATGACATTAATTATTTCTGGGGAGTCAACATCGGGATGGTTTAGTACCACAACTGGCTGGTTACGACGAGGACATTTTATCAGCTGATTCATTCTCAGAGGGACAAGACGAAGACGTCTTGCTGTCAAGAGATATGACATGTCTGAACTTGAACTCGTTTCTGACTGAGTTCTTGTTTTCCTCTTAGGAAATTCCCTGAAGCTCGCTTGTTTCACCTTATTTTTGGGACCTGGCTGACTTTTTGAATAGGGTTTGCTTTGCTTACTCACATCACTGCTTTTCTGAAACACTACAGCACTTTGTTTGCTGTTATGTTTAACACTTGCCTCTCGCTTTGGTCTTTGCCTGAGTGATACACTTCGGGTCTCAGCATTCGGTTCACTCTGATTAGGCAAACATGGCAAATTACTGCTAACTGTCTCAGAAACACTGATAGGAACTGGGCGAGGCAGAAACATTTCATTGCAAAACGTAGAAGGAGCTGATGTTTCACTCCTGTTTTCTATTCCGTTTGAGTTTTGACTGCTAGTAGCATTCAGCACTCTCAGCATTGTCCCTTTGGGAATAAACACTGGAGTGGCAACATGGGAATTCTTAGTTACCCTGCTTTTAGATGTTCTTGCAAATGTAAGCAGCTGATCTTTACTGTGTTCTTCACTACCATTTCCACCATGCACTTGAGGCAAAGACAAAGACTGTTTCACTTCAGTGGCAGGAGCAATCCTCTCACAGCTTGCTAAATTTTCTTGATGGAAAAGTACCTTTTTACTAGAAGCTTCACATCTCAAAGGCATGGATTTCACATTAGATTCAGCAGCAGACATCAGCTGAGCAATCTTTCTACACAGCAATGTTGCTGACTTCTTATTGCATGTTGCATCATCCCATCTGACACCTTCTGGAACGTTTTCAGCCCCAGAACTAAGAGAGAATACAGATGAAATAACAGGTCCCTCAAAATGGTTGCCTTCAGTTTCCATCCTCTGTAATTCTAATGTTTCCAGAAGAAGATTGTTCTTTTGACTTACGGTTTCAGCTCTCTTTACTTTGTTAAAGCCAAAAGTCTTGTCCTTGCAAGGTAGAGCTTTAGTAACATGAAAGTTTTTTCCTGCTTCAGAAGATGTAACAGATTTTTTATCTAAAGCCTTACCAGCTAAATGTGCATCTGTAGAGCTGACTGGCAGACTCCTACATTCTTCCTCATTCCTCTTTAGAGGCAATGTATCCTTTTGTTTAAGGACTGCGGAAGAAGAATTTTTGCCCTGCTGAGCAGCCTCTACTGAGATGTTCTTAGAACTTTTATCTTCAGAAACAGCAGCATATTTTGGAGGGGCTATATCCACACCTTCTTCAAAACAATACAAGTCATAATGTAAGTTATTTTTTCCATCTAGTTCCCACCTTGAGGATTTAAGATCGCTTTTTTTTTCAGTACTATTCATCACCAGAGATGGAGAACAAAGTTCTATAACACCTGAATGGACATCAATACCTTTCACCAAATGAAAGCAGAATTTTGATGCATCTTCCCTCTGCATAGATACAGAGTTACAGTCCGAGAGTTGAGAATCAGAAAAACAAAGACATTCAGAATTCTTGTCATATATACTATCCAAATTAAGCTGGTTACTAACACTGGATAATTTGTCTACATTCACTTCCATGGTTAGTAACTCATTTTGAGACACAGATGTTTTTTTTCCTTCTGCAGATCGTTCTATACCTTGATTCTCAAGTTCCTCTTCAGCACCACTCACAGGTTTGTAAGTTGCGTCTTTCGTAGGAATTAGTTTAAGAACCAGCTGTTGTGCTCCATTCACAATTTTAATCTCTACTATCTGAGCTAAACAGTTAGAAGGAACTACAAGTTCAGATGGTGCAATTACTGTTAAAGGCATCCCAGGCTGTAAAGGCTCCATTTTTGGAGAATAAACCTCAACTTCCACACTTTGATTCTCACATACACTTATTTCAGATGGCTCCAATACTGTTTTATCCTGGACTGACGCTGTGTTTACGCTAGATTCAACACCATGGGAGGAACAGACTGTTTTAGTTGCTTTACCTGGAATCTCACAAACCTGATTTGAAGATGAATTTGAAAGCTCATTCTGAAAAGGAATTTTATCATATTTCTGCTTTGCAAATAAGGTGCTTGGACTCAGCTTCTTTCGCTCATGGTTTACAATAGTATTTGACAGCCTTTTTGTGGGTGTTTCATGTACTCTTCTCGTATGTTTTACTATATAGTCATGTCTAACAGCACCATATTCACAGTATTCACACTGATATGGAAAAGTTCCAGTGTGTTTCACCAAATGTCTCTGGAATTCTCCTTTGGTGTAGGATACGTAACTACAGTGGGAACAAAGAAATTTAATTTCTTCATGTTGATTTACATGCTTTTTATACTGTAAAAGATCCTTTGTTGAAAATCTACATTTATCACAGTAGTATTTACCTGGAAGAAAGTTTTTAACTTTAAATCTTTTCTGTGTTTTAGTTGGCGACTTTTTTCCATGTTTTTCAAAGTCTACAGCACTGGCACCCTCGGGAACAAAATGAAAAGCTGGCGGTGTAATATGACTGCACTTCTTGCAGATGAAATTTTTGTCTTCAGTCCACCCAAGCTTCGTATGCTTTTCAATATCTTGCATTGAAATTTTCTGAGCACTTTTGCATTTTATGCAGCTTATCAGTAACAACTTCCTGTTCTCAGCCTCAGTCCCTTGGTAACAGCAGTTTTGGTCATCATCCCCTTTTGATGGATTTGTTTTATCCTCAGAAGATTGCTTTGGGGATGTAGTTAAGGAATTACTTTTATCATTAACTTGGCCAGGGTACAATCTTGGTAAAATTTCCCTCATTTTTTTCAACTGCATTTCAGAAGACGTGCCTCTGCATCAGTTTGGTCAAAACACAGCAGCAACAGACAGAATTTTTTCTTGATATTCGTCTTGTGTACACCGTTTATCAATCAATCATTCAGGCCACCAATCTGCAGAACATAACACTTTGGAAGAAATGGTGCTCAAGCAACTGCATCCATATTATATTCCATGTTCTTAATTTTATTCAATCAACTTGCAGCACTGAAGAATAAAAAGCAAAAGATTAATTCAGTTACTATTCACCGATCACTGAAATACAATGAACTAATAACTGAGCTATTAGTGGACTACAGCTTAATTACAGAGCTTAAGTCTACTGTTAACATAGCACTGACTGTATTCTGAACATACAACCACTAACTCTAAACAAAACATACCCAATCAAATAATCCTTTAACTTTTGGTCTTATTCAAAACGTTCATAAAATTATCTGTTATGCATCAAAACCTAAAGAGTTCATGCCATTTCTTCCATTCCATGAAAAATAATTACATTTAAGAAATGTATTTATAAGCCTAACACGAAAGGTACTTGATAACAGAACTGAGCAGCAGAATTAAATCAGTTCGTATACAGCCCATAACTTGGGAAAAGATACTATGAAACACTGCAAGTGCCACTCATTTGTGAATCCCAACAGGAAAAATGAGAGGGACTACAATGGTTACTAGAAACATGCAACTATGAGTTAGTTGGTTTTTAAATACAAGGATTTTTAAGTCAGCACGGAAATTCCTGAAGTACAGAAAGAAGATCTTTTCTAATCAGTGCCAATGTTTAAGATACAAACAGTCTTGAACACTAATTTGTAACAAGATGTGATTTATCTTTCACATGTTCTCAGAGTAATGAAGTAAAAACAATCTGTGGCTGCAAAATTAATTACTTTCACTTCTATTAATATCACACTGTAATCACTTCTGTGTATGTGGACAAGCATATAAATAATTCACTCCATCCTGATAATACAGAATGTGTCAATCAAGCAAAATAAACAATGTAATAGAAGGCAGGGGGAGAACAGTAACATCAGTCCAAAATCACCACATTAACTTGGGCAGTATATTTAGCTCCACGGGTTCCAGCATTCTTATTGTCTCTTTTCCATATTTAATATGAACAATATCTCAGCCTTCAAACTTTGGCCAAGACTATGAGACCACTGTCATTTGGAAAACAAAAAACCACATTATCCTTTTGAGACATACACAAAACAACACAAAATCCAAAGCTAAAAGCAACGAGTAAGATATACTCAACATCTTTCTTAGTCAAACATTCTTACTCACAGACAAGCAGTTGCACAGATCTGCATTCATGTACAGGCCCTAATTCACGACACTATTTCTAGATTCCTTTAGATTTCAATACATCCTACAGAAGGCTTCTGCTTCTGAAATCCATTTCCTCTCCAAGAGAGCAGGACCTGATTTGGGCTTCAAAAGCACAGTGCCAAGATCACCTAAGTAGCATCCTACAACAATAATCCTACACGAATGAGGAAAACTTTACACTATGGTCCATCTCCACAATGGCTTGAAAGAAGTAAGCACCTAATCCAGAAAGTTCTTCTTGCATCTCCCTTTGCTCCATCTGCCAATATCCCTAACTGCTGTAGGAATCCTGTCCTAAAGATGGGGCTCTGCAAAGAGCAAGTATACTGATGTAACCTCAAACAACAGTAAAAATAAGTTGGGAAACTGGTTAGGGGCAACATAACGAGCCTTCCACTTAGCAGAATGATGGCTGCACACCTGTAGAACTCCTCAGTAGGGAGTCCTTAGGACTGTAGTAATCTCATCTCATTGCAATGCAGACAGCTCTCCAACTTCATATGAAAAACCTCGATATGTCGATGTGAAAAATAAATCAAAAGCAGCCTCCCAGGATGCAGAAAATTATACATGACTACTGCATCATGATCTGAAGGGGTTTTTTTTTAAGCAATTCTAATGCTGGTAACATTATGCCCTCTATTATCCAGATTCTGAAGAGCAAAGAAAACAAATGTTTTGGTACTCTCAGACGGACCATTCTTCCTCTGCCAGTATCATTTCTTTGACTTGGGATGAACATTGTTGACCCACAAGTGTGATGGTAGGCCTATATTCAGGTGATTCACTATTTCAGGAGAAAAAGAAGAGATCTTGAAGCTCAAGATCCCAACCAAAGATGCTTTAAAGATTTCTGTACAGCTTTAAGAAAAAAATAAAATTGCATTTGAAAGGAAAGGGTGAAGTGAAATCAATATTTGCCTTTTTTTTGCTGTTAACAGCTAACCATTGATATTGAAACTGCCCTTCATATGAGCTGACCAAAAGATCAGCACAGAGCACTTTATGCCATCAACAACCTTAACCACAGAAAACAGTGTTTGAAAACACAGTT
>VZRW01004369.1:0-44144 GCA_013398125.1 Aegotheles bennettii | reverse complement strand
GGAGCGCAGCCCGCGGCCGGCGGGCTCTGACACCCGTGCGGGACGCGGTGCCGCGCCCGCCGCGCAGAGTGAGCCGCGGGGGAAGGTGCCGGGCCGGTGTGGGAGCACCTGCGAGGGGCAGGCGGGGTGTGAGGAGGCTCCGTGGGGCGGCTGCCCGCGGGCTGTCCCGCAGGGGTTCGGACAGGACCGCGGCCGGAGAAGGAGCGGTTGTTCCCAGTGACCCCTCTGGACTCCTCACGCGGTGTTTCCCGGCGTGGGGGCTGGTGTGGCCGGGACCGCTCGGCAGGGCAGCGTGATGGCGCATGGCTGCGTGTTCTCAGGTGATTCCCCTCAAATCCACACTGTCCGCAGTAAAATCTGAAGAGAGAAAAAGGGATTTCACCTGCCAGCATCCTGCCCTCTAAAAGCACCTTCGATGTCATTGCAGTATCCAACCTCCCTGCTTGGAAAGGAAACCACATCCAAGGCAGGGCCCAAAGCCCTTCCATGGCATTGATCCATGGTCTATGGGCGAGTTGAGGTTGTTCGAATGAGCTCAGGCTGTGTGGTGGGACAGTGCATATTCACAAAAGAAAGGGGTGCATCGCACCAGAATGTAGTCAAGGACACGGATCTCCATTAATGAGGGGTACACCCTGGAGGAGCACTGATAAACCAGCAGAACTGTGGCTGGAGTCGAGATAAGAGACTTCAGAAATTTACAAGTAAAATAACGAGACCATATAAAGAAGTTGTTCATGGAAGGGACACCAAGGGACACTTCTTCCACAACCACTAGAGACCACCAGAGACCACCGAAGACCCCATGGAAGCCCCTTGGAGACCTAGGCCACATGTGTAATCAATATACAAATATGTTAATTAGCTCCAGGAAATGGAATGAATATAGATCACCATTCCAGGAGATCTAATGTGTGTGTATGTAACAGCTGTATGAGCTTGTGCCTATGCCACATGCACCGCAGGCAGAAACACCCTCTGTGCACCCGGCACCATAATAAAGCAATGCCTGCTTCTAAGACTACATTGGTGGTAAGGAGTAATATTCCCAAATTTCAGTAACAGCATCTTTAAAATGGCTTCACCGCTATACTCTGGTTTGTTGACTGCTCTGTTAGTGTGGATTCTGTGTGATAAGAGGAACCACAAGCAAGATGCATCTTCTGAGCAATTCTGTGCTGGAACGATTGGAAACAGGTCTTGACCTGTCCTTACCATCGTGTAGACATGAACACGAATCTCAAGGGATCTCGGATTTTGGGATAGGCTATTTGGGTCACAAAAAAAGGAAAGGGAAAGCTAAAGCTATCAGACAGGGAACTTTGGGGGAAAAGAATCCTCTCAACTATGATTTTTTTAGTTTCAAAATGAGATGTTGCCCTCAGAGCCTTGTTACATCTTTTGATCAGCAGTGTAAGAAAACACTGTTAACAGTGGAGTTTGGAACATTGTAGTTTACTGAACATTTTTATAACTTGTGAAGAAGGTCTTCTGGCTGATCAAGCCTGCCGGGATTTCTAGAAGGCTTTTGACAAGGACTGTCAAAGAAACCAAGCAGTAATGGCATAAGACCAAATGTCTTGGAATGAATAACTGGTCAAAGAAAGAGCACAGGGATTGGGAATTAGTGTGTGGAACTTCTAATATAGAGGCTACAGGTGCATTGCTGTAGCAATCTGTGCTTGGATCTGCTCAGCATACTCACAAGTGACTTGGGAAAGGAGCTGGGCACTCAATTCTGATGATACCAAGCTATTCAGGGACAACAGCCCACTGAAGATATGCAGAAAGACCTTGTGAGACTGAATAACTAGGCAGTAAAGTGGCAGATTACATTCTGGGTAAATAAACTGATGCACAATGAGTAAAAGCATCCTCAAGTATAAAATGATGAGCTCCAAGCTGACTAGTACTGTGCAAAAGAAAAATCTTGTAAATGTTTCTGTGAAAACCTCACTTCAGTACTTAACAGAGTTCAGAAAAACAAGCTGTAGCTGTATGCTGAAATTTGAAAAGGAGCGAAGAACAAAGCATGCTATGTAAATTAATGATTTGACCACATCTTGAAAGCTGTGCGAGGTTCCGAGTTCCCTTAGCTCAGGAAAGACAGAATAGTGGTGGAAACATTTCAGTGAAAGGTTAAAAGGGTGATCAAAAGTAGCCTGCTCTCAACTTTCATGTAACGAATAACTAAGTAACTGTCTGTCTGAGAAAAAGATGACTATTGATATAACAAAGGGCTAAAAATCATGAGTGTACACTGTCATTAAACACTTACAGATGGGGATTGTGTGTGTGGATCCCATGAAAGCCACAAGGGACAATTTGCACTTAGTGACTTATGTCAGATACACAGCAAAGGTGGTTATGTGGCATTAGAAAAATTCACTTCCCTAACTAATTGTATCAGTCTTTATAATATGACAGTGTATTAACTTTGTTAATATATATTCATTCACATCACACGCTGCAATGTAATGAAGCAGTGGAATTTTACTGGAGATTTTGGTATTGTTCATGCTCAAATAAAACTAAAGGACAGCCTGGCCCTGGAAGTAAGGACTTCACTTCTCGGAAGCTTAGAGCTGTCCATGAAGGATAAAGGATACCCACGGACAACCCAGATAAAGCCAGCTTTGTAGCCCCTCTAACACGTCTTTGAAACCCTCCCAGTGTCATCTGGCATCATAGATAAGGAACTCTAGCAAGACTGACTCCAGGAACATCTGGATCAATAGGCAAGCAGCAGGAATGCTACAGAAATGCAGTTGCTTTGCAAAGCTTCCACAGAATCACAGAATCCTAGGGGTTGGAAGGGACCTCGAAAGATCATCTAGTCCAACCCCCCTGCCAGAGCAGGGTCACCTACAGTACATCACACAGGAACACATCCAGTCGGGTTTTGAATGTCTCCAGTGAAGGAGACTCCACAACCTCTCTGGGCAGCCTGTTCCAGTGCTCTGTCACTCTCACAGTGAAAAAGTTCTTCCTGATATTTTACTATGATTAGTAATCGGTAGTGTGGATCTTAGTAATTAGTCAAATCATGTTGTACCTGAACGGTTGAAGGGTGTAAGAACCCTGTGTAAAACCACCTTCAGGGTGACCCAGTTTGTCTGGCACCTCAGGCACATGAATAAATATTTATCCTTGTTATTCTATACTTGGTTCCCTAGCCTCTCAGTCAGAACGGGCCAGTTGCAAACTTTCGTGAGCTACACTTAGCAGATTGTTTTCTTCAAAACCAGAAAAATCAGAAACATTCCTAAAATAAAATACGACATTCTGTAACACCAGTAATAATTTAAGAAATAGTCTACTAGTCAAAATATTGGGGGTTTTTCAGCTCATCTACCTGTACCTGAAACAGTCCAGAGTGGGACAAGCATACTTCCTATCAGTAAAATGGAATCAGTTATCTGATACACAACACTGGTCAGGCACTTCCACCTTCTCTGCGTTTTCTAACCTGGCTACAAAGCTGCTCTGGTTCCTCTCCCCGCCACGTGAACGCCATCTTCGGGGAGATGTGTCAGACTGGAGCAGACCAGAGCTCCTCTTTCCAGATTAGTCTCCAGCCCTGAACCTGTTTGACTACCAAAGAGGTGGTAATTCTGCTGTAATTGCCACCTTATCTCTCCTCTCCCTTTTGCCAACTGTCTTTGGTGACCTCTGGACTGCCAGGTCTTATGAGGTCTTTTGTTCCTTCTCCATTTGTGCCGTGACTCACCCACCCCCCAGTGCCTGTTCGGCACTTGTGAGCATCGCTGCTGAGAACCCTAAAGCGCGGATCATCACTGGGTAATGACAAGGGCTGTTACTTAGGCAGGAGATGCTGGTGGTAGCAGTACTAATTGGCAAATAGAAACATCAGCTGAGCAAGCAGCCTATTTTACTTTATAGAGGGTCCTAGTTTCTACAACAGAGACAATGCCCTTCCTGCATCCTTGCATCGTTGCTATCCCCTGTGGGACTGGTCCTATCATGTGCGGTGGGACACCCACATCCCAGGAAATCACTATGACTCCTCTGCTGCTTGTCCTGCTGCCAGCCTGCATTTCTTTCCACCCTCTAACGAGACTACCTGAGAGGAAATGCTGATCATGGCTTGTAGAGCTATGAGAGCCCCTCATTAATGCAGGTTTGGACTTTCAGACTGAAGGAACCAGTTTAGTTGTTGCTTTGCGTTCCTGCAGCTGATCTTAATGCTGTAATGCATTCCTGCTTCAAGTGGCTAAGCAAAGTGCATACATTATATGATGTATTGTAGAGGTTTCTTCAGGTACAGGACAGGTTGCTGCTAATTACCAGAGTCCTTCCTCCTGCTGTTTTGTTTGATTGAAGGGCATTAGGACTATTAAGAAGTGTCAAGAGGGTAATTTTACATTATGGTGTTAATTTCTGCATCTGTGTTTTTCAAAGCATTACATGGCTATAGGATGCTCGGATTTTGCTGCACCGAGCATACAACTACTGGTTATCTATTGCTCTCTAGTGGCCAACGTGTAACCCTGCTGCTACCAATACTGTTTTCATGTTTGTTATCAGAGTGTATTGCTCTAACATTATAAACCTGTCTGCAAACATTCACTTTCAGTTTAAGAAAATTTACACTTCAAGCCTTGGAGAAGAAAAAAAATACAAGTCGCTTGCATTTTTCTATCTTCTCTTGCCCCAATATTTCTAATATTTCCACCCACATCCCTATTTGTCAGTCACCTCACCAACTCACAGATAATATCTCTTTTCTCTACCCCAAAATGTACACAGACAAAGCCTCGCTGCCCTGTTCCTGAGCTACATGGCAGTGACTCATTCTGCCAGGTTTTGCAGTCTCAGAGGGAACTCATTCTCATGCAGACCTCTACTCATCAAATTGTTTAATTTAGGAAACATTTAAAAGTTATGGCGGTAAGCATGAAGGTTGTGAACTGTGTGATCGCATAAGCCTTGTTCCCTTCAGAAATCAGGTTAACAGATGAAAGTTAACACAAGGAAAAGAGAAGTCAGCTGAGAGCACAGTACAATCAGGGCAGAAACTGGAACAAAGTTCTGAACTACCAGAGACAGGAGCTTCTGCGAGGACTCTTCAACAGACTGTGAACAATCATTAATTTGGGGGTGGTTTGGGCACTTTTGTGAAGGGCAACAACCTGTAAGAAAGACACTGAAGCTGAGCTGGAGCCCCTCCTAGCACCATGCTCCTTGTTCGTGGGCTGAGAAAAGCCCAAGGGGTAAGGACCCAGGGACAGCTGCTGTCAGCCGGCACATCTCCAGTGGCAGCCCTCAGGAAGGAAGCCACTGGGGGGTGGTGCGGATCCCAGTGCTCCCCAAAGCTTCCTGAAGGAGAATGGGGAGGAAATATTAAGTGAGTGGAAGCAAAAATTAAAAGTAGCTCAACTACCATAGAGTTACAAGTGACTAGTTCTCTCTCACCACTTTTTTTTGTGGCTTGTAGCTATTCCTTAAAAAACATTTGAAACTACCCAAGGACAGAATAACTTCCTTGCAACAGTCTTAGCCAAGCAGGAAGATGGTAAAGACGTATCCTGTACACTGATAGTCAGAGAAATTTGAAATAGAATTTTACGTTTTACACAGAAATTAGAAAAATAGTTCTTAGCCAGATATCATTAACGTGTCTTAATAGTCCTTACAGGCTTTTCGTATACAATCTGCAGGTTCACTAAAGCACCAACAATATAGTATATTTTAAGTGGGATAACTACTTTGCTAGATGTTTGTTTCACTTCCAAATGCACATGCATTAATACAATCTATTACTACTGTATGGTGGTATAATCTGGTAAAACCAAACCTTGCAGTAATCCTGTTCCAACATCTCATGAAAACCCAGTGCTTTCCTAGGAACCACTGCCATCAGCACTGGGCGCCCAGACTTTAAGTTGTCTGTTTCAGATTCTCCGGGGGAGTATTCATACAAGGAAAAATGTAGCTGTCTGGGAGAAAGAGGAGAGGCTTTACCACACAATGATGAGCAAACAGGTGGTAAAATCAGTGCGGCTGTTCTTACCTGTATTATTGCTAGCTGTTGTGTGATAACAAAACTATATATTTTTTTCTTTAGAAATTAGCTGTTTTCATAGTTGTGTGAAAACAGCTTTGCCCCACTGTAGGAGGGGGCCTCATTCCCCCGTTTTACCCAAACTTCAAAGGTGCCTCAGACCTCTCTTATAAGTATTGTAACTATTACAAGAGGTTTTTTATATAATTAGCCATTCTGTGAAGCTTCTGTTTTCTTATTATTGTCCTGTCATCTATGAGGAAATTAAAGACAGGTGGAAGATCATCCCTGTTAAATCTATCCATATTCAAACCCAGTTAAAGCTATATAGGCCTTAAATGACATTCCTTTATTTAAAATAATTTTTCCTTATGACTTTTTAATAAAAGTATCCTAGTTTCACATGAAAGAAGATGCTCGCGAGTACATGTAAATCCAGAAGACTGCTTAGTATGTGCCTTTTTTCTTTAGAATAAATGAAGGACAAAAGAAGAGTTTGCGGTTTTGGGTTTGGTTTTCTTCCACAGCTCAGAAATTCAGATCATAATTATTGCTTGTATTTCACTGTTGTATCTATGAGTTTTAATTCCTGACAAGGTAGAGGTGATGAATTAATAGAAGGAAATATTTTTAGTCATTCTCAAGCTTCTGGAGTAAGTAAATACTTGCTTCCATCAAGCCTGAGAACTGCATACTGCCTCATTTTGGATATCCTCCCAAAATCATGTGTAAGGGGCATCTTTCATTTTCTTATCTTAGAAAGGGACTAAAAGTTTATACAATTTCCAGATTAATTTTTCCTGAATCTGTAGATTGCTGGAAAGTATCTCAGACATCTTGTAGTTAAGGGTGCCAATGCTGCATATGTACAATTTAAGAGTGTAGTTTTTAGGACAGCCTTCCAGCAAGCCTACTACTGTAGAACTTACTCCACCTTTATCATTTGATGCAAAGAACCTGTACTTTAGAAAACACTGTATAATCACAGATTTTCTGTACTTGAGACCCATGGAGTTTTAAAGTTTCCTGCTGCTATGGGAACTTTATTAATAAATGTATTTTAAATACCCCTTTGAAGCCTCACAGGTGTCTATTAAATTTTCGTTGTGGTGTACCACCATTTCCACTCAAAGAGTGCTCTTTTATAGTAATCATTCACTCTCTCCAATGTAATATTAAGGAACAAAAAGATAATGTTTCAGATTTATACAGTCGCAAAATAAATCTGAGCAAATTCCTTGCTCTTCAGACACAGTCCCAAGTGTAGTGAGAGGAAACAATGCATCACGTTACCAAACAGCTCCAAAATAGAGCTTCAAAAATCTTGGGTATTCATAAGTCTGAAAAACAATTTGTTAAGCAACAAATACAACATAATGACTACTATAAATTCTGGGTTAACATCTCTGCTGTTTATCAGAAACTAGGTCTCATAAATACTTCCACACTTGTTCCCTACACACTACAACTATAGATACTTTTATTTTAAATGTGCCCAGAAGGGAAAGGTGGTAAACAATAAATTACTTCAGACTAAAACAAATGCTTTTTTTAGTATAATGATATTCAGCCTCACATACTTATATTTACTCTTTCCTCCCCTTTGGAGCTTTAAACCTCATTAGTTCTATAGGCAAGCTCAAAAGGCAAAAAATCATTGATGCCAGGCAAGAGCTTGAATGAGTAATTGAGGGAGTCTCTTAGGCTTCAAAATTCAGCTGCCTAAGTCTAGTTTGATGTTATCAGTCTGGACAGTTCAGAGAGCAACTCAAATTGGGAGAGAACCGTGCTGGCAGAATATTAGATAGCTGGAGACTCCTGTTTGAGGACTGATATACCTTGTATTTTTGGACCTTTTACAAGCTACACTGGAAGGAAATATATTTGAGCAGCTCTTGATGGGAAGAAACCTAGCTATAAATGTATTCTAAAGTATGATTACCCTTTTATGTATGGTTAGTCTTGTAATCATCACTGAAAAAATGTACACAGTTGTAGAAAGGATATCTAGTTTTAAATAAAAGTCAGTTAATTGACTTTGAATAGATAATGGATGCAGCTAATTCTTTGAATACACCTAATGAGCTTATTTAGCTTTTTGAAGTCAATTTGATGTCTCAACAGGCATCCTTACTGATATTTTTAGTAGCAGTAAATAATTTCATAAAATAATGAGGTTTGCAACAGGGAAATCTTTAGTCAAACTAGAATTCCAAGAGTAGAATACATTTCCTAGTAGCTGCAAATTGGTAATTTTTTCAAGAAAAATATAGTCTTCTGTCTTCATTCCTGGAAACTGTTCAACATAAAGGCAATGAACAACAATGAGATTCCAATGGAGACACTATGCTATTACTTTACCATAGTGCATTTTATTCTGCACTGATATTGCTAAAACATGGACCTGAGTTAAAATTGATTCATCTCATTAAGTCCTTAAAGTGAACTATTCTTCTGCATAAAATCTTGAGTTTAGACATGTAACTGTAAACAAGGGTTTATCTCTAGAAGCAAAGCACTAGTCTGGTTTCGTGTTATTACTGAGAGTTTCTGGGAGTCCTGCCTAAAAAAAATCTAAAACTATAGATCAATATTCAAAAACCACTGATATATTTAAATTATTACTATTTTTGGCTATTAAGAGCTCCAAAAATGGTTCATTTAAGGTCTTTCAGTGCTTATATATCTGAATGGCCCCAAGACCCCATCTACCTCTTTAGCTGCTGACAGAACTTTAAGTACAGATTATTAATCTTAAAATATCTGACTTATTTAATATCATAAAATGCTATATTTTTTGCTAGTACCTTTAACTATATTTTTTCAGAACTAAAATTAAGAAGTGCAAATGCCTCCCCCTTTTACATTCTATGTCACCTAATTTTACCAATATTAAATTTATTTCATCTATATTCCCACTTTCTTTATAACAGACCACAGAATCATAGAATCATTTTGGTTGTAAAAGACCTTTAAGATCATCGAATCCAACCATTAACCTAACTCTACCAAGTCCGGTGCTAAACCACATCCTTAAGCACCACATCTGTCCTTAACGTGTCTTTTAAACACCTCCAGGTGTTGTTACTCAACCACCTCTCTGGGCAACCTGTTCCAGTGTTTGTTAGGCCTTCCAGTGAAAAAGTTTCTTCTGATATCCAAGCTAAATCTCCCCTGGCACAACTTGAGGCCCTTCCCTGTCATCCTATAGCTTGTTACTTGGGAGAAGAGACCAACACCCAGCTTGCTACAACCTCCTTTCAGGTGGGTGTAGAGAGCAATAAGGTCTCCCCTCAGCCTCCTTTTCTCCAGGCTAAACAACCCCAGTTCCCTCAGCCACTCCTCATAAAGACTTGCTCTCCAGACCCTTCACCAGCCTTGTTACCCTTCCTTGGACACATTCCAGCACCTCATTGTCTTTCTTGTAGTGGAGGGCCCAAACCTGAACACAGGACTAAAGGTGCAGCCTCAGCAGTGCTGAGTACAGGGGGACAATCACTTCCCTAGTCCTGCTGGCCACACTGTTTCTGATGCAAACCAGGATGCTGTTGGCCTTCTTGGCCCTCTGGGCACACCCCTGGCTCATATTAAGCCAGCTGTCGATCAACAGCCCCAGGTCTTTCTCTGCTGAGCAACGTCCCAGCCACTCTCCCCCAAGCCTGTAGTGTTACATGAGATTGTTGTGACCCAAGTGCAGAACCCAGTGCTTGGCCTTGTTGAATCTCATGCAATTGGCCTCAGCCATCAATCCAGCCCGTCCATATCCTTCTGTAGAGATTTTCTACTATGAAGTGGATCAACACTCCCTCTCAGCTTGGTGTCATCTGCAAATTTACTGAGGGTGCACTCAATCTCCTCATCCAGATCACTGATAAAGATATTAAAGAGAACTGGCCCCAGTACTGAGCCCTGGGGAACACCACTTGTGACTGACCACCAACTGGATTTAATTCCATTCACCACAACTCTTTGGGCCCGACCATGCAGCCAGTGTTTTACCCAGCAAAGCCTACACCTCTCCAGGCCATTAGCAACCAGTTTCTCCAGGAAAATGCTGTGGAATACTGTGTCAAAGGCTTTAGTAAAGTCTAGGTAGACAACATCCACAGCCTTTCCCTCACCTACTAAGCAAATTACCTAGTCATAGAAGGAGATTGGGTGTCTATCAAGACACTTCATAACACTATTAGAAACATCATGAGGTCTGTATTCAGTTCTGCATTGAAAAGTCAGTAGTTAACTGATCAAAATAAAATATGGAAGTATGATCTGTTCTTTTTATTCTCAGAAGTGGATTCCTTCCTCTCTGTCACCTTTATTCCAAGCTCCAAAGGCAGGATTCAGAATCCACTAAAGCTGATAGAAGTCTTTCCATTGATTTTCACTGGGCTTTGGTCAAGCTCCAGATGACCTAAATAACTATGTCAATGAACAAGCTGAAACTCATTGAATCTGTTTGTTTATAGACATGATAAAGCAGGTCAAAATTCTGTTTAATCTCATTATGCTGCATAGACCACTGATGAAACAACACACTAGTAAAGACATATTTTAAAGAGTCAGACCAGAAACAACCTGCTGTATAGGTGTCATTTAATTTTCTTAGTTCTCTGATCTTAATTTCTCTTGATGCAACCTGCTACAAGCTGAATGTTTCAGGATTAACTTAAGAATGCTATTTCTGTTCCCTGTCTTTGTTTTCAATTATTTTTGGTGTTGGCAAAATGGATGCATGCACACAATGTTGTAGGGTGCAGTACAAAGACCTGTAAGCTTGAAGGGAGTTTTACCCCATCAGTAAGACTATGTGGTCCCTTCAGACCACCTAGGGAAATCCTTGCCTCCAGCTGCTGCTCTCTGCTCAACAGCCCAATGTCTTTGTGTTGCACTTTCCTCTCACACACACCGTTCTAGGTCTGACCTAGGCAGGAATTGACCTGTCTCATGTTTTTTTCCTACTACCCCAACAAACCCACGTCTTTCTTAAAAGTGGATAGTCAGTTGAATTATTACATAGATAGGTAAAACAAAGTGCCTTTAGAAAGACATCACCAATGTTCACTATGCTAGTGCCTGCATCAGTTTTAATGACTCTGTTCACAAGGTGAGTCTAAGCCTCCCTAGGCAGAGGAAGAGACACAAAACTGCACGATAAGCACCATGAACGGTCAGTGTGAGAGCAAAACAAAGCCAAACATAAAGTAAGCATTGCATGGTGGGCACACCAGTTCTGAAACACAAATAACGAAGTATGAACAATCAAATTATTACATTTGTACACTATTTCTGAAAGAAGCTGTAATTCTCATGCATTCGTAAATGTAGACAAGACTTCAGGTGAGAGCCCCACTATGATAAACCATCGCAGCTTGGTTGTCTCCAATGGTTGTGGCCATTTCCACCAGTTCTTAGTCTGGAAAGGTAACCCAAACCTAACGATAGTAGATTCGTCTGACAGTCAATACAGAAACCCCGTGTGATTTTGGTTGATGTTCAACTCTGAGACGTTTATCGTCAACATTTACAACTAGCATGTTTGGTGGTCTATTCATAATTCCAGCATCATCTTCAATTTACACTCTCTCTCATCACAAAACCCAAAAATTATTAAGGACTCCAGTTCCTCCTCAAAGCACACATACACAAAAATTCTTCCACTTCAAATGTCACATCTGTCAACACAGAAGGAGATACTAATCATTTCAGTATCAATTACTAAATATGTTTCTGCAACTGGAGAAATTATATACATTCACAAAGAAATTTACATCAATTGAAAAACTTCCTTGCTACCTTTTGTTCTTTAGCGTATAATTGCACATACAAACTGAATCAGATATAATGCTTCAGTGCACTGAATTATCCACCACCACTAGGACAAGAAATACTTCCGTTTTTCCTCTCTTTGCCCTACCTAAACATCGTATCTTGTGTCTTCAAAATTTCTGATAGCCTTTTTCCCCAAAGAGGTGTCTTTAATGAATGTTTAGTATGATCAGCAAGCAGTCAATGATGGATTTCGGTCAGAACAGAATGTGTTTGTCAGACAAGAAGACAGGACAAACAGGGAAAACATTGTTTTGTGTGAAGACACATATGCACAAGATAGGTAATGGCAGGAGAATTAGTAGAAGTGTTCAATGCTGTACGAGCCTGTGAATTCTGAATTGCTTCACAGATGCCTGCACCTCTATTGCAGCATGACCAAGTGCAGTTTATCAGATGACAACATAAGCTTTGTAAAAAACAAGAATCCAGAAATTCAGGAAATTTCATACCTAGTATGTTCCACATGGAATATACATGCTACTGAAGGAAAAGTGGATAGTTATGAAGGACTTTCAAGGAAGGAGAAAAGCAATGTGGGATCAAAATAAATGGTGATAGGTCTGACGAGGACTAACTTAAGGGCAAAAATATACTGATGAATATTTCTTTGTGAGAAAAAGTGTAAGGAGATTTTATTTTTAAAGAAGAGCTGCATATGGCCTGAGGTAGAAATCTTAAGACTGTCTTGTGAGATGAAAACCTTGTTGAATTAAAATATGTCTCTGAAAAAAAAAGAGGGGATATTAACCATTTCTATTCAAATTAAGCATGGCTTTGAAACAGAATTTAAATTGAGTAGTAACCTGGAAGCTTTGATTTACATCAAATAATTGGATATGGAATTCCAACGTGCAAAACACGCAGAAGCTGGAAATGATCTGAAGCAAAACAGGATTTGCAAAATAATCACTGAATTATTTGTAACAAAGGCCAGGAGTATTGGGAACAAAACTAAGAGTGAGAAAAGTATTAAAGATCAGATGATTTGCACATGAAAAATTGATATATAAAACATGTCCTCTCTGACTGCTACTACCATTCAGGGAAAATATCTTACATTAGAAGTGAGAATTTTATGAAAATGTCAACTAAGTGCTCAAGTGTTTGGGTCAGACAAGCAAATCAAATGCTAGAAATTACTAAAACAGGAACAGAGAATAGAACAGGGAACGTTATTTTTTTTCTGTGTATGAAACCCATGTGTCTGCATCTTGTGTATTCTGGGATGTTTTGACTCTCCCACCCCATTGACTGGAATGGATTCAGAGCAGGGCAAGGGGATGATCAGGTTCTGGAACAGCTCTGTGAGAAACAAGTGCTAGCATGAGGAAGAAACTGCTGAGGAGGAAATACAATAGAGGCCTCTGCAGCCATTAGCAACACAGAGAATAAATAGAGGACAATTGTTTTTTACAATCCAAGAGACAGGGGTATTATTCTCAAATAAAGCAAGCAGGCAGCAGAACAAACCACAGGAGATCTTCTGCACAAGGAGTGGATAAACTGCAAAAATTCTAGTGATAACATGGTTCATTGTAAAAGTGTATATGGATTCAGTAAGTGATTAGACAAATGCAAGAAGAAATATCCACGGGGGGCTAAATAGAGGGACATCACTCCCAGAAAATATCACTACATGATTACTGGTTTTTATACTCTGCACTAGGCAGCTGCTATTGGTTTCTAGAGGTTGCTGCGTTAGAAAGACCTTCGGCCTATCATGCCAGTTTTATACTCTCAGGCTGCTGTGCTTATATGCTCATATCTTAAATAAATTGTCTTCCACCCTGTCAAAAAAGAAAGGACAGGAGCAGCAGAGAGCTGTTGCTAGGGATCAGTAAACTGTAATGAAATAAGAAGATATTGATGGTGATTTTACCACCAAAAACAGCAATAGGCATTTCAGTAAACTGTAATTAAATAATCAGCTATTGATGGTGATTTTACTGTCAAAAACAGCAACAGCCATTTCTTATGCAAGAGCAGGTTTGTTATCACACGAGCAGAAGGAGTAAGTTAAAAAGTAATATAACAAGATCATAAATTGGAAGTCCAAAGGCATTTGGGTTTCTTTAGCATGTGGGAATTTAAGTTGCCAATTGATATTTGGCCCAGATCTTAGAAAATAGCATAATTACTTTATAAAATTTATGTAATATAAATACCTGCAATATCAGCAACCTGATGTAGTTGAAGATGTCCCTGCTTATTGCAAGGGGGTTGGATTATATTACCTTTAAAAGTCCTTTCCAACCCAAACCATTCTATGATTTTTTTAATATTATTCCTCCATTAAACAATTTTATAATCCACAAGAACTGATCCAAAGCTTGAGGCACTTTGGTTGTGGACTCTGGATGTTAAAAAAGGTGGGAGTTTGCAGTCAGAGACAAGAAGTTCATTAACTAAGCATAGGAAAGAACACCAGTGGTGTAAGCACTCTTTAGGAAAGTGAGCTATGAATAAAGTAAGAAAAGCTCAAGTCTGTCCAAAAAATCTTGTCATGTCGCAAGAGGCGCACGGGCAACACAGCACACAACCAATATCATCCAAAGTGAAGCTGTTTATTGAAAAATACATCGTCTTTTTATACACTTTTAGACTGGTGCTATTATTGGCTACTTGCTTATCTACTAATACCTTGCTTATCTACTAATTCGCAACAGTCAAGCTGCTCACAGCTTGACTCACAGAATATTCTACTGCTCACGGTTTGCACTCCCTTCCTCTGCATCCTGAAGTTCTTTATCTTCTTGGCACGTTTCTTCTTTTTTATCTTTTGCAGTTTCTTCTTGTTCTTGGACAATACAGCTGTGTTCTCATGAGAACTGAATTGCTCACACAGTGAAAGCTGAATTGCTCACAGGTTTTAGTTTCTCAGAAATCTCCAACATTTTCAGATGTAGCGGTAAAATGACTAATGAATGAGAATAATAAAGACAAACCTCTCTGTCCTTTAAACTCACTCCTTTGACTGTGCTAGGATTGAAGTGTATCCTTCAAATGTTATTGCTCGTGTCTGTATTTTCAATAACCAAATTCAATTCCTTGGCTGAACTACTTCATTGGAGGATTTATTGTTAGTATCCTCTGTCAGTGCTGCACAGCAGTCCCACACCGATTGCTCCTTGGGACAATTACTCTTCCTTAGCAAGGCCGTGGAAGCAATGGGTGGGGGGTGATGGATGATGGGCGATATATTCAAAGGCTGATATAACCTACTGAGACTGAACATCTTGGGCTCCTACTAATGTCAACAGTCAGAGCTGGGGTCCTTCATAAAGAGCTTCAGAAGGGAGTGAAACTTCAGTTTCTCTCTGGAGAGCTTATCTCTCTACCCTGACTGTGCAGAGAGCTTGAGCAATCGGGCTTGTTATGCTAATGTTGAGCTTTGGGAGGCAACTCCCCTTTGAAGATCTGCTGCTGTGTGCCATAAGCCTGTTGGATTTCACAGTAGCATCGCTAAGGCCCACGAGAGTGTGGGCTGGGGATAACAGCAGCACCAGGCTCCACGATGAGGTGTAAACACAAACCACAGAAGGTCAATGACTCCACAGTGCAGAAATGCAGCCTTGGGAGGCAGGCAGGGCTGGTTTCAGGGCATCCAAAGAGAACAGAGATGTACTTAACATATGTAAAACACAAAGATAACAGGGAAGTGCAATTAACAGTCGAAGTCCCTACCAGGGAACAAAGGAAGGATAGAAACAAAGGAATTGCTCCAGTATCCTCTCTTCCAGTTACAGGGGCTGTGTCTGGGTAATGTCACTGCTTCACCACAGCTCTCACTTCCCTTACCTTTAGTAGAGAATGGGCATGTCCTGATTTGCCACCCCCCCCACATTTTGCTGCTGTGATACAGCAGTTACATGTAAAGAGTTTTCTTTTATCAAATAATCAGGTTAAGTAAGTAAGTATTTTGAAGAGCAGATTGTGTCTCGCTGTTTTCTGCTCCAACTTTCCCAGAGGACAGCATGATTTATTACCGCAATGATTTATTACCAAACCAGTGTAAAATAGGATACAACAGTCATGGTGGTGTGCATGCATTGGAAATGTTTAACAGTTTTAACAGTGAAATTAAAATTATGAGATGGCAAAATGAGCTGTTAGAGGAGAAAGACAAAGATGCATCTGTGTCTTAATAAATCTCACTATTTTTTTCACAGTGTTTAAAAAACTGACACTTGGACACACAGAGGGAAATCAGAGTAGATAATTGACAATAGTCACCAATGAATGGCTGTGCTCAGCTGTGAAACTGTCACTGTGTTCTTTCATAAGTGGAATATGCCATACATAGCGCACACCATTGCTGAGTGAAGTGGATTTTGTTGCCTGCGTAAAAAACTTCATATATTTCATGGAGAAGTCTTCCAAATGAAGTAAAGTGAACCTTATTTCCTCCTCTACAACTATTCTGCCAGTAGAGAAAAACATTCAGATGTTTCCTTGAACCATGACTCTCTTTGAGAGCTTTAGTAGCTAAGCTCCTAGAAATGTCCTGCACACCTGCTTCTGCAGCACCCATCATTATTTCCCTTATCTTCTTAAGATTGTTCCTGGCATTATGCCTGATGTACACCTAGAAGCTTGCTTCATTTGAAATAATGCTATTATTACTGCACCTTTCAAAGATAGGATCTGGAGTTCAGTCATCACAATGCTAATATCACCCTAAATTAGATGACTCCCATACTGTCTGTTGTCAGCCAGTGACATGCTGCATGGATGAACCCCATTTGCATGTTTGTATTAAGGATGCTTGTCAAATGAAGAAACTTTGTAGCTCATCAGGTACACACACTTTGCACTGAAGCATAAGTTGGGGAATGTTTACTTGTTTATTAAGAACCAATGTAATAGGTCAATCAAGCGCATGATATGTCTGCCATAATGACCTCTGATTGTTGAAAGAGATGAGAGTCCGTAGTTTAGGGGAGGAGTGTCAGAGCAACCTCCAAGTATGCTAGAGGTGAATAAGGAGAACTTCAAGAAAGGAACCAATAAAGGAGATTTGTTCTGATAAATGTAACCCTTGACATAAATCCCAGATGAAGAGAGAAGTTCATGACTGTGGGCCTGCAAAGAGCCTACAATAGGTTGACTGATTGCAGGCAGATTTTATATTTAATTTCTAGTATAAAAAGATTAAAGCACAGTTTTCTTTCATTTTTTCACTGATGCCTTCTACAAACACTTGTAACTATGTAGATGTCCTGACTGAGATGTTGTAAATGAATACTTTCCACTCCACTTATCTTAACCTGAATCAAGTGAAATTGGATGTCAGCCTTTGGATAATATTACACAACTTTAGCCCTGCAGTGGTTAGATTCCTTAAAAGTAGGAAACTGGAATTTTCAATGAAGGCATTATTTCCTAACAGACTGTTTCAGGATATTCAAATGGTAATAGGATGTTTTTTCACAAAAGCTGCTCGGGCTGGTTTGAGATCTAGGATCACATGAGTCAAGAAAGACATTTCTTCTGATGATTAGCTGAAGCTCTCTGGGCTAGTGTAATACACTGAGGACTGTGCCTGACACCCAGCAGTCCCTAGGGTATATTTAGCAATTGTCATTTCGTCATACAGCTTAGCACACTTCATTAATTGTGAGAAAGCATTAAGAATTCTTCTCCTGCCTTCTATACAGTAATCATTATTGTACTCATTGCCAAGCTAATTGCAGTAAGCAGGCATGATTTTAATACTTATCACATCAACTCTTTAAAAGAAGTACATAAGCATTAAATAATATAGCTACTTAGTAACAGCATTTGAAATGGAATTCCGATATCTAATGAAATTATACTACTCACCAAGCTCACATTGCTAAAATGCAACACAAAGCAGAATAGATAACAGGAATGTAGGCAAAAAAATGTTACATTTAAATTAAGGGGCAGTTCTTACAGCTCGAGCTAGACTAAAACCATGCAAAAATATAAACCAAGCTACAACTTCCCATTGCCTCTTATTTTAGGTTGAATTACAACCTGAACTTAGCATATAAACAAAACAATATACTATGTGCCTCAATGATACATAGGGGTACATAAAAGAAAGAGAGTGGACAAAAGAACAGAAAAGAGCCAACATGTTCAATTTACATTACATTTGTCACATATTTCTAATGGTGAACAAACTAACTCGAACAGAAACAGAGCCTAAGAAACATCATTATTCAGGTACTTTCATCACATTTAACCTTTTTTCTTCAGGTGAAAGAAAACACTTCTTGGAAAAGAGGCAGTTTACATAGGAAAAAATACTTTCATATACTTCATATCAAAATAAAAAAGAACCTAAGTTCCAGAAGTTAATAAGAACACAGAATACAATAAACTGCATGCTAATCAATATGAAAAAAATATTTGAAAGGGTAAAGGTCATCTCCAGTCAATACACACCCAAATCCTTCTGAGTATGACTTTATATTTTGAAGAAAGTAAATACAATTTTACAAATGAGTACCAGCTTACACCCTGTTGAAAAAAGGCAGGAAAAATGGTGCAGAGCAGTAGTGGGCCATGAGGATGCTTTCTGCCTGAACCTCGGCCACTGCTGTGTCCTACTTCCACTGCAGACTGAAGGCCAGTTGGAGTCTGAACCCATCCTTCTTCTTCCCTGTCTTCACATCTCTTTTCTGGTTTTGTTGCGGTGCTGCTGCTCTGGTGGATGCTGTTCAGCCCTGCTACCTCAGCAGCGTAAAGGAGTTCCCAGCAGCACAGGACCTAACAGACCCACGATGTGAGATGCACAATTAACAGAATCACTAAACTATTTTGTTATGGCTCCAACTAGGGTATTTGCTAAAGGCTTCCTGCCAGTGATAGACTGCAATAATGAAGGCTTCAAATGTATTACAACTGTCAGCCAACTGTAAATAACAACCAGTTGCATTCAGTGAGTTAGACCAGTGTGAGAATAGAACTTGAGCAATCTATTTTTGTTTGGAATAGAACCAAACCTTAACCATAATTATATCCAAATGATTAAACTGAAGCTGCAGTGCATTTGGAAAAAAAATAGGATAAAGATCGAATATTGAAAACCCTCTTGATGAGGACAAGGTGTCAAATAAATGTACATTTGCAATAAGGATTTACCTGTGAAAAGTTGCCACATGTTAATCACTGAGGTGTGAGAAGTGAAACAGAGAATTCAATTACTTGCCCAAAGAGGAGACTGGAATGAGGAGTCAGTTATCTCAGAAGTGAGTCAGTATATCAGAAGTCTTCTGCCTACTCCCCAGCAACCCCAAACAATAAATAATGGCTCAAGCATGAGGCAAAATTTGCAGTCAATGACCAATGATTGAAAAAGTTAAAAAAAAAACTAATGCAAAATGAAGCAGAAACAGAGAATGCACTATTTGGGGAAGATGGTCGAGAAGATCCAGATTAGCATGACAACAACTAACTCAAATGGCAGCTGTAGCAGCAGTCAGTTATCTGTGGAGGCCAGGGGTGTAATACTGAAGGGAGATTGTTCCTTTGCCCAGACAGTTGCAGATACAGCCTTCTTATTGATAGAGATCCTGACAAAGCACTACAACATTTAAGAGACACCAAATTATATTTATAGTAATTAGAAAATGTAAATTATAGACGCTGGTTTTAAATTATTCTACTAGACATCAGATGATTTATAACATGCCTGAGCTACTGCTGAAACCCCGGGACTCCTGGCAGGAAATGGGTTTGCCCTGGCAGCAGCAGGATGCGATGTGTCACCAGCTGTACTGGAGTCTGCTGAAATAACAGTGAAGATTTTCAGATGGAATAGCTGACCTTCGGTTACTTTTACAATGCTCTATTAAAATGCCAGCTGGAAACATCAACTGTCTCCTCTATTGCCAAATCCTTACCAGCTTCAATGAACAGAGCAAGAAAAAAACGTGAATGGCCAGTTTTGGCTCATGTATCAATTGGCTCAAATATCAATTTCTGCTACCAAAAGGGGTCAAGGTAGAAGTGAGAGTAACATGGCCTTCACATTTTACACTTGAACTCTGCCGCGATATTTCTACATTACAGTTTATTTTTTCATCTGATAAATGCCGAAATCCTCCTATTGTTGGCAGGTTTTAACTTTGGTGAAATGGAAATTTTGCGTAGGAAGAAGTAGATACCTTGGCAGAGGTACTATTTTAACCTTAGTAGAAAGCAGAAAGCTAAAAAGGGCTGGTTTTTTTTCTGATCTTTGACAAGCGAGTTAAAATATGTGGATTTCCATTATTTAAAAGCTTGTTTTGAGAAATGCCATCAGAACAAATCTCTCTCCAACATTCTTTACCAATAAATAAACATTTGCAGCATTTAATGCAGTTAACAAACAAGACTAGTTCCTCCAAAGTAGAATTCAAGATGTGTCTTATTTTCCCAGACCTCCTAGCCCCAGCCCATCTGTAACCCATTCTGGCTTCGTGTTCTGGAATGTATAATACAGATATTGATTAGCCATTTCTTAAAACAGCACCAATTACAAGACAGTAGTAAGTGTCCTTTTCACTTAAGGTTAGACATTTGCATGAACTCATTTTTCAGAGTTATGCAGGATGGGTTTGTCCTTATTTTTTTTATTATTTTTTTTTTATAATGCCCCAATTCTTCTAGAATCAACAATACTGAGAGGGTTTGTTACACTACAACATTCAGCTGAAAGTCTGTAAAACCGTCCAGGCTTTCAATTTATTCAAGGACAGTATTTTAGTTCACAATTTTATCTTTGAATCTGACATTAGCAATACATCAAATGGTGAGATTTACTTGCTTCTTAATAGGGAAAGATAATCTCTGTCTGTCCTAAATAATTTCAGAATAGCAGAAGCTATTACTACAATTTGAGTCTCTCCTTTTACATGACTTACAGCCTGTTTTCAAGCCCAGACTAGGCAGAGTTTCTCCCTAGCTTTTGAAATCTAGTCCCTCTCTTATAATAAGACTGTGGGTGGATTTGGCTAGGAAGCTTCTCAATGATATTGTTGAAGTGTAATTTCATTCTGAAAACACACCAAAATTTTCTGTCTAGTATTCCTCTTCTTGTGGAACCCCATTTGGCAGCCAGGATTTTCAAATTACTATTAGCTTTGCAAACAATGTGTTTTTTTCAAATATTTCATCAGTTAGAGGAAATTTTATTCTGATAATGTGAGCAATGTGAAAGCTCGATCTCTTGCTAGACTCTTTTTTAAATAAATCGTTTGCAAGTCTCAAATCAATGAACCAGTGTCTCCTGGACATCACTTCCCTATTTCCAGCACAGCAATGAAACACAGAGTTGCATGTATTAGTACTAGGAAGAATCATAAATGCTGAAGTTGTGAGAAACTAAAATACCAAATTTGAGATCCACGAGCTGCTTTTTCCATAGAGTGATAATGCAGTCTGGTTCAGAGCTATTTTCGAAAATCCTAGTCTGCCATTCCTATTCTGTACTTGTAGCAGAACTCTTGTAAATGGCCTGAATAATAATCACTCCTGGGACAGTATCTCTGCTTAAATTATCCTTGTGCCATGGCTTGATTTCTCAGCATCACAGTTCTTGTATTTGTGTGGTTGTTTACTTACTTTCCCTTTAGCAGAAAGGGAATAAGCATATGCTGTGGCCTCAGTATGACACAGGCAAAGCATGTTTCAAAAACCACATGGGTTAATCTTTGTGAAGAACTCATACATGCTGCTATGAGGCACAGAAAGCTTGGTTCTTGCTGAGTGTCATTATCTTGACCCACAGGGCAAAAATAGAAAGGTGGGAGAAGGAAAGAGAACCACAAGCAGCTGAAGCCTTCACCAGCACCCTTCATTATTTTACCATGCCAGAGGCAGGTAGCTGCCCCACCTTGCATAGGTAACCTAAGCTCAGGAAGAGTAATTAGCAAGATGACTTTCATAGACCTTGGCTATGCAGATGATGCAGTAAACAGGAAGAACATCTGAAATACTTGAATACTTAAGTTCAGACCACCCTGGTGAGGTGGTCTCATCTCCTGAGATGAAACCAACTACATGCAGGTGCAACAGTGCTCCTCCAAGGCCTGCAATCCTGCCCTCCCATTCGGCATTAACATTCCTTGGATACAACTGCCTCTCTATCAAGAATGAGCTGCAATATGTGTCCCACAGCTTGACCACATATAGCTGTGGCTTAGATGGTAAACTGATCAAGGGATGTTGCTGTCTTCTGAGGACATTTAGCAACTGCTGAAAAGCCATCTCACTGCATCTTGTGCCTGTGATCAAAATGGCAACTGTATTAGTGCCAGCACTGCATGAAGGATGTGGTTCAGAGAAGAATTCAAAGCTTCCCAAAAACGTGCAGTGAAAAACACAAGAGGGAACAATGCACTGTCAAGTTACTCGAGCTTTTTGAGAGAATAATTAAATTTTTTCTTGATCCTCTGTCCTTGTGAGACCCCTGAACACTGACCACAATTTCTTAAAATTACGTGTCTGTCTTTTTACAGCTTTTTTAAACTTCATAAGTGTCTGTCAGTCCCTTTGTGAGCCTCAGAGCATCAGGACTCACCATTTAAGAAACACTGCTGGGCAAATTCCCATTATGATTATCTGCCTGGAGAACAGAGAGGAAAAATCTCCCCCAGATGTGCTGCAACACTGGCAATAAGCAACTCAAAGCAGTGTAGGAAGCTCATGAACACCAATGTGCATATCACTGTGCAAGCAGTGTCTGAAAAATGGTCCCAGCTCCCCACCTCAACCCCTCCCAGCCCTGATCCTCACCGTGGATCAAAAGCCAGATGAATACGAGCCAGCAGTGTGCCAAGGGGGCCAAGAAGGCCAACAGCATCCTGGCTTACATCAGAAATAGTGTGGCCAGCAGGACTAGGGAAGTGATTGTCCCCCTGTACTCAGCACTGCTGAGGCTGCACCTTGAGTCCTGTGTTCAGGTTTGGGCCCTCCACTACAAGAAAGACAATGAGGTGCTGGAGTGTATCCAAGGAAGGGTAACAAGGCTGGTGAAGGGTCTGGAGAGCAAGTCTTTATGAGGAGTGGCTGAGGGAACTGGGGTTGTTTAGCCTGGAGAAAAGGAGGCTGAGGGGAGACCTTATTGCTCTCTACAACCACCTGAAAGGAGGTTGCAGTGAGGTGGGGGTCAGTCTCTTCTCCCAAGTAACAAGTGATAGGAGAAGAGGAAATGGCCTCAAGTTGTGCCAGGAGAGTTTTAGCTTGGATACTGGAAGAAACTTCTTCACTGAAAAAGTTATCAAGCATTGAAACAGGCTGCCAAGAGAGGTGGTTGAGTCACGACCCCTGGAGATGCTTAAAAGACATGCAGATGTGGTGCTTAGGGACAGCGTTTAGCACTGCAGTTGGTAGAGCTAGGTTAGTGGTTGGACTCAATGATCTTAAAGGTCTTTTACAAGCGAAGTGATTCTATGAACATTTAATGTAGACAGCTGTGAGCCTGCATTTAGCATGTTTTCCAAAATTATAACGTTTATTGCCATTACACTGGCAACCATTCAGTTATGCAGGGTGAACTACCTGGGCACCTTGAGTGCAGGAGTTGTTAATTTTATAAAACAATCCCTTAACTCTCAGGAACTCAAGTATAAACACATAATACTACAGAGGTACCTCAATGGATCTACAGAGATACCTCAAAATCTATGATAACATCAGTGCCAATTGTTCTTGAAAAAAGAATTGGCCTGTTTCAATGTTTAAAATACTGTCTGATAGTAATGTGTAGAAATTTAAAGCAGGCTGTGCAATCTCATCATTTGGGACTCTGTGAACAGGAATCCTGGGGACTGTTTTGCTCTCTGTTACAGACTTTTTGGTTAACTTGAGCAAATCACCTCATTGCTGAGTCTTACATCACCCACAAGAATGCCTGAAATATTAAGTCAGATGGTGCCAGAAAAAGGAGCAGTATATAAGAAGGTTACAGGTATCTTAATGCAGAAGACACTTCAATGAGAAACCATATATCCTTGTAGAAATTACAAACGTATCTGGTTAGATTTCTTCAGCTCCTCAAAGAGCCAACTAATTCTGTGCATTGATACACCTCCCTGAATCTCAAGTTGAAAGTTTCCAAAATAACTCATGCAGGTAATAATTATTCTTCATATGGTGGAGATTTGATGAACAAAAACAATACAGTGGACAAAACACCATTAAAACAAAAAGAAGTACTCTGTAGCAAAATGTCTCTTGTATTATTTCTATTCTCTGCATGACAGAAACATATTGTACCACCAAATGACAAATGGGGATAAACAGATTGAGCTCCTCCAAATTTCTTTAGGGTATCTTTCAAAATTGAAGCAAACACAGAGTTTTGTAATTTCTCATCACACCTCAATACATAGGGAAGTACAGACATGAATGAAGATCTTTCCAATCTACTCACGAAATTAAATAATAATTTTTTACATGATCAAGGATGTGACTCATGGAAAGAAAGAGTAAATATATGTTTAAAAACTAATTATAGCTACTTACTGTGTTTTAATGCTACTATTATCACTTTAAGGAGAGAAATAAGTGCACCTGTATGTCCAGTGATCAAAAATAGCAGTCATATCTCTGAAATTAATTATATTATTGTGATTGGATATCTATATTCTATATGTATTACTAGATGATCTTTAAGGTCCCTTTCAACCCAAACTATTCTATGATTCTATATTCAATACAAGGAGGGTTTTTTCTTTTATATCCAGCAGTCCTTCTATTATTGATAGTCTTAAAAATCATAATTATTTTAAGGCATTGCAAAAGCCTAATGGTTAAATCTTCTTATACACCCTAGCTGATTAATGCCAGCTAAAGAGGCTAGGATGATACAAGCAGTCCTTCAGAAGCCCCTGTTTGCTCTGAGTAGAGTCCCCTGGCTGAAGAATCCTGCCAAACAACTGAGAACCATCTTCCTTGGGGATCTCCTTGCAGGCGAGGTGTAGAGGGACCCAGCACAGAAGCTAAAGAGACTCTTTCTTAAGTATCTTCAGGACAAGATTATATATCTCTGCTTTTGTGCCAACTTTATTCTCACCCTAAATAGCTCCTCTCTTCACCTGTGAAGTCTCTACAACACACATTCACAGGCAGAATACAGCTCTCCTTTAAGTCTTCCCTTCCCCAACTATCTCAGTAGCCTGTCTCTTTTCCAGTCCGTCAGTGACCCTGCCAGTACAGTCTCCCAGGAGTCTCACCAGGCCCACTCACACTGCCATTCATACCAGCACTGCTGGAAATGCTTTTCCTGGTACATTCTGGAATTACATTGGCCCTTTTCATGGCAGCGTAAAATGAACGAGTGATACCTATCCTGTGATCAGCTCATGTATCCAGCTCCTTCTTCTTCTTCTCAGGTCTTTCTTTGTCTTTGCTTTCTAATGGAGCATTGAGCTTCTAGGAGGAATTGTATCTGTCAGGCCCTGAGTACAAGATCTTGGATTTCATTTTGTGCTCTGAATTTCATGCCAGCTTTAATTTTACAGTAGCAAAGGTTGTTTAGTTCTTCCTTTATGAAATTCTGACCCTCTTCTGTTTTGACAATGTCTCCAAGTCCAGTGCAGTCAGAAATCTTCATTTTTAAGCACTTACTGAGTCACAGTCATCAGAGAAGTCTTCACACAAGGGCAGTCCTAAGACTGATACCCAAGGATCTATCTTGGTCACTGCTCCATGACCTGATACGTTCCTTTGCAGCACAGCCCACTGTTGCCTTCTTTTTCACCAGTTCCCTATACACCCTTGTACTAATTCCCATCTTCTATGCCTCAGCTAACACTTTCCCTTCTAGTGCCTTTGGGCTATAGGAAGGCTACTAGAAGAGTTCTTGATTAATAAACCCTGACAACATCCATCCATGTAAAATTTAACAACTTGAACAGAAATGTCGAGCACATTTTACAAAGGGAATGATAACACAGTGTTTACAGAAAGCAATATGAGATCCATATAATTTCCTTTCTCTACCAAATTAGAAAGAGCTACTAAGACAGCCTGGTGACATCTATCTTGGTATATCTATATGTAATTTTACCCTACTTTCCAGATAGCTTAATGTCTTTAATTATTTTTTAATTTAAAATCTGTACAAAAGATTTACATGCTCCATGTGCTTCAAAATTTATGCACTTACTCTTGTTGCTGTAATTGTCCTAATTCATGTGTTTTTTCAAAGCTTAAAAATGAGGATGGTTTTTTGAATTTGGAGATGTAAGTGTTTCAGGAAAAATCCCCTCAATGCAAGCAGAGCAGGCAAACAAAAATTATAAGCTATATTTTATTTTACTTGTGTTTTAGCACACTTCCATTTAGTTAAAGGATAAAACTGATTCAGCTTGTAAGAATTTGTTTTGACCCACATTCATCATGGCTAGCACACATTGCCCATCAGTTCTGAGGGAAGCAATATCAAATGTTATGCACAAAAAAAAAGAAGAAAACAAGAAGTTACATTGTACAGATAAGGGTGCTAGCAGGCAGTAAGGCAGGCACTTGAGTAGTTGGTGGGAAGTGATTGCTTTTCTATCACTTGAGGGGTTTTTTGTTTGGTTTTGTTTTCCCTTTTTTGTTTTATCCCTTATTGCACTGTATTTTTTCCAAACCCATGACTTTTCTCACTTCCACCCTTCCAATTCTCTTCCCCATTCCACTGAGGGCAGTGAGCAAGCTGCTGTGTGGGGCTCAGCCGCCATTCAGGGTGAGCCCACCACAGTTCTTTTTGGCATCCAACACCAACATGGGCCACAAAGCATTCAAGATAATGATAGGTTTGATCATAGTGTGCTAGAGGAAACTAGTTATGATACCTGTTTAGCAGTTGCTGGTTGCAATGTCAATTTATTTGTTTTCAACACTGGTTTGTTTGTTTCCTTACTTGCTCTGTACCATGCTTCTTCTCTTGTTGTACATCAAATCTGAGAGTTTGTTAAAGCTAGTTTTGGCTTTTGCAGTTTGCTGTGCTGTGCAGCACGTGGTTGTGTTTTGCCTGGGAGAACTATGCTGAAAGTTCACTGGCTTTGAGTCTAACCTGGTATTTGGGCCGCGCATTGCAGCTATCCCAGTATCTCAGGAACCATCTCATGAAGAAAATCAACAACTACACCTTTCCCTTCTGACAAAATGAATGGCACGTTCCCCATCTTCTCCTGTGGGAAGATGCTTTCTGCCTTGTTACAATGGCTCTTCAGTCCCTTCAACATTCTTGGGTAATCAGAATACTCACACAAGTGCATCTCAAGAATCCATTTCTGGCTTTTCCTAAGGCTTACCAGTTATTTGGGAATTTCACACAGGGAAAAAGCCTGACACTGTTTGGTCATGGGTATCAAGGTGCATGCAAAAATATGGGCAGGTACCTAGAATGATTTTCACCTCTGAGGGTGTGGAACTTTTCCCCAACAAGTGCCGAAGGATAGAGAAATCTGATGTGTACCTCGAGGAGAATTAACCCTGGGTGAAAATAACCCATGATTTGAATTACATGGTGCCATTGCTGTATGATGCCATTGGTGTATGACACTGTATATCACCATTAACAGCAAAATAAAGGTTAAAAAGGCCAGTTCGGTCTAAAATGAGTAGAGTATATGAAAGAGTGGAGTCTACCTGCAGGGCCTGGCTTTTGAACACTTTTTCTTTAAGCCAAAGTAACTCCACATTTGACCCAACAGAGCACTGTTGTATTTCAGGTGTGCTTGGTTCTGCATGTGAGGAGAGCTTGCATGCAGCTGCAGGAATTGGCTGGCACCAGTGTGCAGCAAGACAGGGCTGCTGGGGCTCATCGCTCCCCTGCATGCATACTCCTGTAAGAACAAAGAGCCAAATCACGCCAAAAGAAAAAGGAAGGACATGATTACAAACCCTGTTCTCATCTTTTCTAAAACCAGATCAGCCTGGTCAGCCCATCTGCCGAAAAAGAAAGCCACACCACCACCTGTCCATAAGGAAAATCCATCTGGAACCAAGCAGAGATGCTGGTTTGTATAATAAATGAGTTTGCATTGATAATATGACTCTACCCTTCTGTCTCACTTTTGCTTACAAGCCAGTAGTAAAATCCCACACATAACACTGTCTGTCTCTGATCAGACCAACATAATGACACAGACTGATATGATAAGCACAACATGTATATATTCTCTCATATATACAGAGTTCAATTCAGATGTTTCAATTTTCACAGCAGCAACAGCATACACCAAGTACCATATGCTTTTTGCATTTTTATATTCAGAAAGACAAAGTTTAAAAAACAACTCCCGAACTAGAGAAAAGTGAAGATATAAAATACATCTGGATCCACAAAATTAAAACTGCACACTTAACTGAGACTGAGCTCCATATTTTATGCACTGTAAAGGCCAGACCTATTGTTTACAATTACAGACTGGCCTCTAGCAAATAGCACATACTGCTCTGAGAATGCAACTCATGAGGCTGGGAAAGCCAGGGTTTTATAATTAAATTATAGCAGCTATTAAAGAAAATATTTAATTGGTTATTTATTGCTTTAATAGACATAACACTAATATAATATTAGAAACCTATTTATATAACCAATATGTTATATGTATATATATACTGGATTCAGATTCTCCATCCAGAGCTGTGTACAATGTTGCCTTTCATGGCTGTTGCTAAAATTCCTAATTGTTTTTAAACAAAACATATAAATAGAATATTTTTCATCAAGTTTAATTTTCATTAAGTGCTGGTTTACTATGCACATTACAGGTAAAAGCACAGTAACATGGGAATGTTTCAGCTAAATCGGCATGTATTATTTGTTTATGATGGTGAAATAAGAACCACATGCAAGTCTGTTTGAGCACGATAAGGACAAGAACAAACATTCAGTCCATGCTTTGCTTGAGATTGTCAGCATTTTAATATTATGTGGCAGGCAAAATGCTACAATGGAAATGAGAACAGATGGGGAAAACATTAATGCTTTCCTAAACTGTAGAACACAACTGGATATTGTACTCAATTGTCATCAGGCTCGACAATGTGGATATCATTTCACATTCAGCTGATAGGCAAAGCAAGGAAAAGTAATATTTTAATAAATTAAAATTACAGCATTCATGCTGCCAATGAGCAGTATCATCTTCCTTAATGAGCAAATATCATCAGCTATGAGATGCACGTATGATGGAATCGATATGGAAGAAACATCAGAGGACTTCACTCAGATTTCAAGGTATTTTAAATACAGTGGAGAGAGATCTCTTGGTTCATTTTCTTAAAAACAGAAAAAAAAGCCCTGGGATTAAAACACATTGCCAAAGCAACAACTATGCAGTAAAAAATTTATTCTGAAATTTGTTCTTTAAGCCTTCACTTGCATTCTCAATTGTCATCTCGACACAGCAAGCATATCACCCAATATTACAAAAAAGGTTGCTCATATATGTGATATAATAAAAAATACAGCTTGTATCTTAAAATCTATAATAATATGTTGCCAGATTTCTCACAAAGTTACTTGCAAGGCATGGCAGTTAGGCACATAAAAGAGACAACAGTCAGAGCCAGCCTTTGTCTGAAAAGCTTGCAGTCCTACAGACAGACGCAGGTTAAGACGTAGATGCCAATCAGCTATTCAAGCCTTTATACTAGCACCTTGTTAAAGAACTGGGAGTGTGTGAAGTTTTATACTGCCAGCTTCCCAGAAATACTTTATGAAAGTATAATACTCTTTATGAAAGCTTTGAACCTCTGACAGTAGGTCTAGCTCTAAAAATACAATGTGGAAAAAGTCCTGCAGAGAGGAATAAAGGAAGAAAACAACCTGGAGAAGAGACTGGAGCCATTACTGGATCAGGGGGAACAAGCTAAGAGAGATCAAACTGCTGAATGAGAAAGGCCTTCAAGACAATGAGACATTTAAACTGGTCAGGGGAAACAAGCAAAAAGGAGAAACAGTGTCAGGTGTAGCAGGGTGTTGTGCTTTGAGTGGTGGGGAGTAGAGAGAGACAGTTCCCAGTGAGGTTGCAAGGGAAGAAGTTATAGCAAGGGAGGAAAGATACCTGAAAGACAGCAGGTATGGTTAACCTGAATGTAATTGAATGGGGGGAAGGAGCAGAAAGACATTCACAGCATATAGAGGAGGGAGGAGTCCTTACTTCATGCTATGAGCCTGAGTGACAGGGTGGAGCTGTTGTAAGCAGCAATGGAGAGGGCAGCAGCGAGAGGGTTAAGGACAAGAAATAAGAAGCTTGGTGTCACCAGTTTTAAGCCTGAGCTGCTGGGGGCTCATGCACTGCCATGCCAAGGGACAGGCTGCAGCACAGCACTGGACACAGGATTCAAGGACAGGTATATGATACACCAGTAAAAAACTAATAATTGAAATAGTTCAAAAAGTTGTTCAGGGTCAACACATAAAACAGTGAATTGAGCACCATACAACAAACTCCTCTCTTTCCTCCAGAACATTTGTTCTCTTTGGCCCGAGCCGCATATCAACTCTATGAGCTGCCTGGATCCTTCCCAGATACCTTCAGTTTTCCATTGACTCTTGCAAGCATCCTTTTCTGTAGAGCAAAACAGTTTCTGTAGTTTATATTTAAAGCATGCACAAGTCTGCAAGGTCTTCACTGCTGACCAGGAAGATCGTGCTTGCTTCACATTTGACTCCTGTACCTCAATTTTTTGAGTCTTTAAAGCCTTGTTACTTCTCAGAGCTTTGGTTTTTTTGATCTACCAGTTTCTTCTCTTACAAAATTAGCATGAATCTTTTCACCTTAAGCCTCTGCTTTTCTGATCTGATTTTTTGTATTCCTAGAATTTCAGTCTAAAAACTGTAAAAGCTTTTCTTTAAAAAAATATACCAAGAATAATGTTAATAATTCTGCTGTGATCCAACCCCAACTTTTTCTGGTTTATTTTCACTTAGACTGTCTGATATAAGCATGATTGATTTTTTTTCCTAACATGAGTCTTTTATTCTGCCTTACAATTGAAAATGGATCAGACACTCAGCAGATACACAGGAAAACAAGTTACCTGTACTACATCTTACATATGAAATAATAGGAAAGTGTCAGTGTCCTGGTTTCAGCTGGGATAGAGCTAATTCTCTTCTTAGTAGCTAGAACACCACTATGTTTCAGATTTAGTGTGGGACTTGGTATGAGAAGAATGTTGATTAGTACACTGATGTTTTTAGTTGTTTTTAAGATATCAAGGATTTTTCAATTTGTTGAGCTATGCTAGCGTGCATGTGTACAAGAAGATGGGAGGGAGCATAGCCAGACCAACAGGTTCAAATTGGCCAATGGAATATTTCCATACCATATGATGTCATGCTCAGCATATAAAGCTGGGGGAAGAAGAAGAAAGCAGGGGTCTTTCAGAACAATTGCATTTGTCTTTTCAAGTAACCATTATGCCTGACGGAGCCCGGCTTTCCTGGAGATGGCTGAACACCTGCCTGATGACGGGAAGTAGTGAATGAATTCCTTGCTTTGCTTGTATTTTGCTTTACCTGTTACACTGTCTTTATCTCAACCCATGAGCATTCTCACTTTTACCCTTCTGATTCTCTCCCCCATCCCACCAGGGAGGAATGAGCGAGCAGCTGTGTGGTGCTTTGTTGCCAGCTGGGATTAAACCACAACAGTCAGTCACAAGGAAATACATGAACATATTAAAAAAATTCAAATGCATGTATGTATAGTAGAAAACTGTATCTTAGGATATCCCCATAAGGCAGGTTTTATTAGTTAATAAGTATTGCTGCCTAATTTTTTAAGATAAAAATAATTTGTAAAAATCAATAAAAGAACAGATTCAAATAATCAGAAAGATAATTAAGCAAACTTGTTCCTTATTCAGTGAAATACGATTAGTAATATTTCCATGCCTTAATCTGCCTTCTGGAGGGGTGCTTTTAAGACATGCAGCATATGACTAGGTATTAGTGAATGTAATCCTCACATTTGTCCCTACAATAAAACTTAAAAAGATACCACTGTCCCATTCTTTTCAGGATAACTTGGAAACCTGAATTAAGTTAGAATTAGCAAGTAATATTACATAGGGGAATACATTTGACAAAGCTTTCTTTAATATCTTCACTGTGGGCCAAGGCTAAACAGACATTTCTCCCTTTCACCTATCCAAATATCAACCACCCTGAGGTTTATGTCTGGCAGCAAGAGCTGTAGCATAGTTTAGGGGAGAAATCTCATACCTACTTGCAAACAGCAGCCAAGAGCAGAGTTCTCATCACCTTCTGATCTCAGTAGGAACAAAAAAGTTCATGTCAGAAATTTATATAAAAGCATAGAAGATTTTAATTCCATACTAGAAAGAAAGATGAAGTGAGGGTAATGCCAGACAAAGAGAATAGGGTCAAAACAATACCGTACCTTTTCTGCCTTACTAAAAACTGGAATACCAGATACTGGGCAGTGTCCCCTACCCAGTATGGAGCAGGCAGCCTCACACTGCATTAAATTAGCAGCTACAACAAAAATCCCTTCAAGAAAACCTGAAGCTGCCATTTCCACAAAGGGTGCAGAAAGCCCACTACTCAATAACAGAATATAATGCCATTCTAATAATGGAAGTGAAAAGATACAATCAGCTTAGTAGAGGAGGTTAATCACTTACAGACATGGCAAAAAATTGTCTGCATTGTTGGTATGGTCTATAAGGAATAACAGTTAGCAGGAGTTATTGAGCAATTGTTTCAGAAGGTAAATCTGTGCTACTTCTTGCCTCCAGGAAGCCAGATGTACACTCCTGGGGGTACCAGGAATACCCCTGGGAACAATGTCACAGAACATACAAACTCAATAGTTTTGCCTGGAAAGAACAGAAATTCCTAAAACTCAGCCATCGATCTCTGGGGACAACATGAGCAGGGATGATACTGGCAAGGGAATGAGCAATAGTTCAAAAGCATCAAACCTATTGGAATATCTCCATGGTTCAGTAAAAAGGGATGCAGACAGAGACTATAAATTTTTTATACATAATTGGCTCTACATTTAACAGTGACTGCAGTGGGGAAGAGTAGATTCTGAATCTTGCCATTCTGAACAAGGATTCTCCCTGCAGACAGGCACTGATTAATGATACCATTCTCTGAAATCTGAGCCACAAGGTTCTTCAGACTTCAAGAACTTTAAACTGAATTTATGAGTACTTCCCAGTTCACTGAACTCACTGCTTTGCTGTGTCATATTTGCTTGCAAGAGAAGAGTCTAGACCACAACTGGCTGATATTTTTCATGTTTTCTCTTTGCACATTGACCTAACATTTGTAAAAAGTTGTATTTTTGAGCAGGAGATTTTATAAGGAGGCAGTCGTCACTCATTGTATATAAAGAAAAATCCACGCATACTGGAGAACTGTACGTCTTTGTCATTGCTGTTTACGCTGCTAAGCTATTTACAGTTCACATTTTTGACCTGATCTCATAATCTGTGTGTCACAGTGGTACTCTACTAATGAGACTAAAATGTATTCTCATCAAGAGGATAAGCCCTTGACTTCTTTTAGAGAGAGATTGTCACAGCAGGAGCATCTTCATTGTCTAGGAGCATTTATACGTGGATGAAGAATTCGTCCCACGTATTCACTTACTTAAGCAGATCCTTAGTGCAGATGATGGCAAGTCTTGGAATCCTGACCACTGCAAAAAGCCTTCAAGATCACTGCTAGGGATGAGCACTGGAAATTAGGGTCTCTAGCAAAGAGCCCCAGGTAATGATCAAGCTGATGTCCAAGCTTACACTTCCTTTAAATTCATGGCAAGTAGATATAAGTAGAAATATAATAACCTCACTTGTCTAACGCTGTTTTCATTTTTTAAATTAAGATTTTCATTTTTACCCTCTTTAGACAGAATCTCTAAAAAGTAAAACTCCCAGGAAAGCCACATATTTTTATGTCACTGAATCAAGTTAAGCTTTCTGGACTGTCTGCCCATCTCCAGGACAAGAGGAAAAGAATTACGATATTGCAAGCAGAAAACCTTGTGCCAGAGACATTTCTTCCCCTAATGTGAAAGGAAAATAGTTCATAGATACATAGAATGCCCCAGAAAACACCATATTTCTGCTGAGCACACAGTAAAAAGATTTTATTGTTTAGACATTATAAGGTATTGTACCAGGTTACAGAGGTTGTAGCTTCCCAGCACACTCTTGTCTTGTGTGGTAGTTCTGCCACTGGAAAATCCCTTTTTCCACTTCTAAAGACAAAGCTCTCCCTCTTCAGCCTGGATGTGGTCAACCCTACACTGTATATGTTTGGGAACAAGAGGAATAATCATGATAGATATTAAATATTTTTAGTTTTGTGTCCCTAGCTTGTGACAGTTTAAATGGATAAAAACACTTAAGACCACCAATAGTAAAATAGATGGCAGAAACAGACTAGATTGGCAGCTGGTCATAATTTCTATAACCATGTGAAAGAGAAAATGTGTCACAAACAAAACTGATGCTGAACTTGGCTAACTATTTTCATTGTAACTCCATCTGGGGATGCCCTGCGTGTCCCATCTATCTAGCAAGCACATCCACACAGGCTGTTGGGACCCTTGTCATGTACTATGGAGGCTGCGACCTCAAACCCAATATCCACTGCAAGAATGAGTTTTACAAAGACTACCGGGGGCTTGAGGGGGATGGGGAAGAAGCTGTGCGTGTGAAAGACCCGCTGAGCAGATCCTGATTTGAAACCTTCTATGTGAGCTTCTGACACTAGGTGTCGTTGCCACCACGTCTGCCTGAGAGAGAGCGGGCTCCTGCTGCAAGGCTGCTCCAGTGCCTTGCTGGCAGAGGCCTGCCATTCCCAATATTCAGGAATATAAACCTTTTGTTCTTGTTGCTGTAAATACCCTTGCCCTTTTCTTCACCCTGTTTTTAGTACTGTCATTTCAGATGCAGATAGACTGATGCCTGAACAGAGAGGACTGGTCAGAAAGAGAGGCTATGGAGAAGGCTCGATTCCTTGGGAAAGTCCCCAACATCCAGCAGGGACGTCACACGCCTACAACTCTGCCCCTGCTTTATGTCTGTGTATATAAATACACACGTCGATAGATATCTCCGCCCGTGCACATTGCTGGCAGGAAGGCTGGAAGAGCCGCCTATTGTTCCAGTTTCACATGTCCTGTTGGTGGGGAGCCACAGACCAGCATCCTCTTCACACTCAGCATGCCTTGCATTTTCCTGTGAGAGTGAAGAAGGACCTTATTCAGTCTTATCAGCATTTCAATGTCCCTGTCTCGTTCACATGTAGGGTTAAAGATTTATCATCTTTCAGCATGGTGCAAAAAAATTCCCTTGTTCTGTCTCATACTGACCCAGATGTAGCCGGGGGGGTATTGGAAATAGTGTATTAAAGTTGTGCCATGAAAAATGCTAATAAATTAAAAATAGGAAACAATCCTACACAGATGGGAGGTGGAGCATCGTGTTTAGGAGAGGAAAAAATGTCATAATGTCAAAAATGTCATAATGTCAAAAATGTCAGCAGAGCAACTAGCTGTTCACTAACAAAGTTTTTCTAAGAAGGCAGAAAAATGTGATGCTCTTGATGATTACAGAATTACTGATCTCCAGGAAATATTTCTATTGAATCCTCAAGAATCAGAGGTTGGAATTTGCTCCAATACAGAGAATTTATATCTTTAGAAACTCTGCTCTCATGAACCATAAAACTCTCTTCAGGTATTTAGTGATTCTTAAAAACAAGTAACTCCAAGATTTGATTAACTAGAGTTTTGTATCCTGCAAAGTATTGAAACTCACAGTTTCATACTGCAGTTCTCACCCACCTTTTGAAGAATACTTCGGTAAAAGGAATTTCTACAACTGAAAGTGGTGAATCCAAAGAATCTGAAAGAGATTTCATTGTGTCCAGTTTTGGGCCACCTAATACCAGAAAGATTGATGAGTCATCCCAAAGGCACATCACCAAGGAGTTCTGGGGCTGGAGCACCTGCCCTAAGAGGAAGGGCTAAGGGGGCTGGGCTCATTCAGCCTGAAGAAGAGGCGGCTTCAAGGAGGGTCTGACAGCAGCTTCCAAATTCATAGGCTGCACTGAGATTCAGCTCCGTGTTAGTACAGCTGCATTAGCAATAGCACAACTCCTTTTTTCACCTCTGTCTCTGTCTATCTGAGCTGCAAATTCCTTGCCTCTCTCTATCAATGTGTGCGATATCTAAAGCAGTTGATCTCTGCTGGGGTTTCTCATCACAATGATGATACAGATAGATAGTCATAATCATTGTAATGCTCAGTTAAACCTCCAGGAGTCCTTTCAGAGGTTGAGGGCTGCCATCTGCAGTTTTTCGCTATTTTTTCGATGATTAGGATTTTCATAAATCGGATGTCACCGGACATTATTATTCTCAGAAACTGCTGCACCACTTGTAAGAAAAAAATCCAAGGTATTTATCATCTGCGTAAGAGGTATAATCTGTCAGACATCTCAATTTTCAAAGAAAGTGTATTGAGCCATAAAGCAGGCATTCTTTGGCTGTAACAGTGGATTTCTTAATTTTGCCTTTGGATAGTTTTTCCTAAAACTGTGACAATCCCATTAAGCTCTTGTTAATGTTTCTGAAGAATTCTCTCTTTCATTAATTTATTAATGCTCCTTGATCTACAGGCAACATTAGCAGAACAGCATTTTGGCAGCATCACAAACTATATCTTTATTTTAATGCTTATTTTTATTCTCAAAATAATTCTTATGCCATAGTGTACACTTTTGTGTAACATTAAATGGTTCCTTAAAACGATTTTTTTCTTTTTGGTTCTATGATGCTACTGGGTTTGACATTAATCCGTATAAAGATGCAGTACATTAAATTTGCCAGATCTGAAGTACCAGCAGTCTTCTTCTTCTAGAATTAAATTTGGCAGAGGACATCAAAGGCATTAAGAAGAGCTTCTATAAGTATATCAGTGATAAAAGGAAGGCTGGGGAAAATGTGGGCCCTATCTGGAAGGAAATGGGGGACCTGGTGACCCAGGATATGGAGAAGGCTGAGGTACTCAATGATGGCTTTGCTTCAGTCTTCTCCAGCAAGTGCTCAAGCCACACCATCCAAGACACAAAAGGCAAAGGCAGGGACTGGGAGAATGAAGAACCACCTGAGGTAGGGGTAGATCAGGTTTGAGGCCATCTAAGGAACCTGAAGGTGCACAAGTCCATGGGACCTGATGATACACATCTGCAAGTCCTGAGGGAACTGGCAAATTAAGTTGCTAAGCCACTCTCCATCATATTTGAGAAACAGCAGCAGTCCGGTGCAGTTCCCACTGACTGGAAGAGGGGAAACATAACCCCCATTTTTAAAAAGGGGGAAAAAAAAGAGCCAAGGAACCACAGGCCAGTCAGTCCCACCTCTGTGCCTGGTAATATCATGGAGCAGATCCTCCTGGAAACTATGCTGAGGCACATGGAAAATAAGGAACTATTGTTGACAACCAACATGGCCTCACCAGAGGCAAATCATGCCTGACAAATTTGGTGGCCTTCTATGGGGGGATTACAGTGTCAGTGGATAAGGGCAGAGCAACTGATGTCATCTACCTGGACCTGTGCAAAGCATTTGTCATGCACCCTGCAACTTAACTGTTTCCAGAAAGATACCGGAGAGGTTATCAGGGAGACTTCTTTCTTTGCAGGAATGAATCAGTTTAACTAACAGGATTTGCTTCGGTAAACTCTATCTAGTTTGGTGCAGATTCTGGTTTGCCAGAACAAAATGTCATGGCAGCAGTTAAACAAACACTCGTACTTCCCTCATCCCTAAACAAGAACCAGTGGCTGTCATTGTGAAGCTTTCTTCTGCTTCATTCAGAGAGGCCAAAGAATGCATCTTCAATGGGATCCAAAACACTGTGTTTTCATATGTGGTTCCTGAGAACGTAACACTGACTTTAACACAAGGAAGAAATCCTGTGTTTTCAGCCTACTGTGCTTTGCTGCCAGAATTACACCAACAAGATAGTTGTATTCTTACTCCGGGGTATCTACAGAAACCACGCTTCCTGCAGAAAAGCCCTAGCCCATTACACAGAGGGGAAATCAGTTCCCTCAGATTTACACTGTCCTCATGGCAGAGCTGCTGCTTCCCAAGCACGCTCACTCAGTTCTGCATTCTTGGCACATGCCTGGATCAGACACACTTCATGTTCTTGCATCATCTGCATTTCTCAATCCCTTCACTCACTTACAAGCATTTCTGCTGGGCTGAAGTTAATACTGCATGACAGCTTTGTGAAGAAAAAAAAAAGATAAAATAAAAGCAACTCCTTTTATTTTTAGATTATCGCACAGTTTCAGCTGATCCTGGACTCATTTTTATGTCATCCGACACTTGCCGTTAATCTCACAGATCTGTAAAGAAAACAGTCCTAAAAAAATTTAAAAATCCTGTATCTCTGGTAGAAAGGCCCTGGGCATAAACTGAAATTCAAGACAGAAGCAAGAGCTGTTTCTCCCTGGTGCTTGCTCGCCTGTCAGCATCGCCTCTGCCCACTCCCCCAGAGAAGTCAGGCTTTCTGGAATGTGGGAGGTGAATCAGATGGTGTCTGTCTACATCAAAGTCCAAATAATGTTATTACACAGAATGTAGAGGTGTTGTGTTTTGGTCCTCTTCAATAATTCTTTGTAGAAAATATGCCTTCACAGTCAGAATATATCTTTTATAAATGCCCCTTCTTCAATAATGGCAAGTCTTTCTTTGGGAAACAATAACCACCCTGCTGTTTTCCTTCACTTAAAAAATTAAACATTTATCTAAAGACTTAGAAGTCTTTCAGAGTGCTAAGGCTGTGCTGCAACATATCCAGTCTTCAATATATTTCACTGCGTACAGACCAACTCTATAATTTGAAAATATTAGAGTCTGTAAGCTAAGTATCACTGTTAGAAGACAATATGACATGCTGGATCTAACAGGCCAAGAGAGGCAAGGCTGCAGCAGCTCTATGTCCCCAGGTACAACCCGTAGCAAAGCTGAACATGTATGCCTAGTAGGTACATGCAGACAGAGCACATATATATGACATCTGTACGTGCCCAGACACACAGACCACAGATACACAGAGCACTCACACAAATACTGAGAACCCACAGGAAATCTGCCTTTCTTCCTACTTTGTTTTCAAAACTCTCCCCTCCTCTCTCAGCTCTTTCTCCACTGGCAAACCACAGCACTGGTAACTTTCACACTCCAAGTGTCTGGGCACAACTTGATCACCTGTTTCTTTTCACAGAATCACAGAATCACAGAATCCTAGGGGTTGGAAAGGACCTCAAAAGATCATCTAGTCCAATCCCCCGGCCAGAGCAGGGTCACCTAGAGTACATCACACAGGAACACATCCAGGCGGGTTTTGAATGTCTCCAGGGAAGGAGACTCCACAACCTCTCTGGGCAGCCTGTTCCAGTGCTCTGTCACTCGCACAGTGAAAAAGTTTTTCCTGATATTTACATGGAACCTCCTATGCTCCAGTTTGCAACCATTGCCCCTTGTCCTATCATTGGTCATTACTGACAAAAGCTTGGCTCCATCGTCCTGACCCTCACCCTTTACATATTTGTAAACATGGATGAGGTCACCCCTCAGTCTCCTTTTCTCCAAGCTAAAGAGAACCAGCTCCCTCAGCCTTTCCTCATAAGGGAGATGTTCCACTCCCTTAATCATCTTAGTGGCTCTGCGCTGGACTCTCTCAAGCAGTTCCCTGTCCTTCTTGAACTGTGGGGCCCAGAACTGGACACAATACTCCAGGTGTGGCCTCACTAGGGCAGAAGAGAGGGGGAGGAGAACCTCTCTCGACCTACTAACCACCCCCCTTCTAATGCACCCCAGGATGCCATTGGCCTTCTTGGCCACAAGGGCACATTGCTGGCTCATGGTCATCCTCCTGTCCACCAGGACCCCCAGGTCCCTTTCTCCTACACTGCTCTCCAGCAGGTCAGTCCCCAGCCTGTACTGGTGCATGGTGTTGTTCTTCCCCAGATGCAAAACTCTGCACTTGCTCTTGTTGAATTTCATTAAGTTTCTCCCAACACTGGAGGTCCCAGTATAAACTCAACAGTCTTCTCTTCTGTTTGCCCTGCCAAAAGCCAAACAGAATCAACACAGATCCATACCAGACAGAGCTGTTCTTGAGTAATGTATAAGAGAGACTGTGTGTGGAAAAGATGGTTAGCTATTAAGTGAAGGTTACTGGAGGCATTACAGGTGCGAAGAATATCACAGGGGACACAGCAGGAGAACCCAAATATACTATAGTGACAGGAGTGTAGAAAGAGTACACAAAGCCTTAGAAGTCAGCTATTATTAATTCCATCATTACTGTAATAAGTTGTTCTTACAATATTTTAGTGTTTGAATTTCTACTTCAATATGCAAAAAGGGCTCTGTAGTCATGCTGTCTGAGCTGAGATGACTCATGTTAAAGAAGAAAAAAAGAGCACTTTGGATGAACAAGCTTGTCTGAAGTGTGCTTTGCTTCATTGCTTGTAATCTTCAAATACTGAATCAACTCTTAAGGAAGTTACTCATATGCACAGGTGTTGCCATAGAACTTCTGGCAAACAAACGTTAACCCAAGTTTCAAAGGTCCCTGGTACACATAAAAAATGAATAATTTAATATTAGTTTGTCTAGGGTGTTTCTTACATGTGCACAAAAAGTATTCTGTTCTAAAATCAAAATTGTGTGCTGTTTCATGACACAAGTTACTGCTTCTGCATTGCTGTGAATGAACAGCAGCAATCTTGTACACAGGGTTCAGCTAAGAACCATTAGGATGCTCTTTGAAGTTACTAAAACATCAGTTACTAAATGACATTTATGCAAAAAAAAACAACAAAGAGACTTGCAAAACTCGCAAAACTCAGGAAGATGGGCTTATCTGTGCTCATTCATGCAGATGTCACTTGTACAGAACTGAATGTCTCCACAGTCTGCAGCACTGGAGGCCTACAGGTGGTCCCCAGACAGTTACAGTCTTCCCCTTAGATCAGAAAATATTCTCTTTAAAATATGTTATTTGTGTCCTTTTCCTGAACTGATCACTCTTTGGGAATTTGTTCTCTAGACTTTGCTTTCTTCATTCTCCCATTTCTTGTCAGTATAAGAGAATAAAGAGGAGACCACAGGTACATGATGGACGATTTGTGGGGGTGGCATCCAGTAACTTTCTCAAAGCTGACATCTGTAACCTGCAACCCATGGACACGAACTCTGATAACCTTCCAACCATCATCCTTGCCTTGAGAGACTGCTATGACAGATGGACATCTGCAACCATGGAGTAAATGAATGGAATGAACTTTTGTGTAGGAAGATGGACTAATGATCTGAATACATGTGTATTTGAGGACAAAAAGTAGTAGTTACCTGAGCATGATGCAAATGGCATAGAATAAGGGGTGGAATGTCCTGGTTTGCACCAGGACAGCACTAATTTTCTTTTAGTAATTGTACTTTTCAGTTAAGTCTCTTCCAAGTAACTGCACTTGCTGAAATTAACAGCATGTTTTACAGTCAGTGTCTGCCTCTAGGACTAATAACAGGTGATGTTTATAGTTACTGCTGGAGAATGGTATGCAGAACCAAGACTACTGCTTGGTTCTGCTAAACATCTTATGTTCTGGAAACAAAAAGGAGGAGTCACACTTGCAACACTCCTACAGGGAGGAGCGAAGCAGACAGGTGACTAAAATTGACCAAATGAAGTATTCCATCCCATATGCATCATACTCGGTACAAATCTGAGGGATCACAAGGGTCAAGCTCTCTTTGTCCGTGGCTGGCATCCTGGGAGGACTCTGTTCGTTCATTTGTCCTTGATCCTGATCCATGAATTCCTGACTCAGTGCATTCCTGCCTCCAGCTCCCACCTGCTGCTCACACCAGTAGCCCAGTCAGGCACTTTCCCAGGGCTGCCCTGCAGCCTCAGGGGTATGTGAGCGTTACTGGGGGGGGGCATGATACTAGTTTTGTGTATATTTGTATATATTTCATTATCTTATTTTTTCATTACTGTTTCATTAAAGCTGTGTAGTTTAGTTTCCAACCTGTAAGTCTCTCCCTTATTCTCTTTCCTTTCCCCTTCTGGGAAAGCAGAGGGATAATAGAGAGCATCTGTCATTCGTTTAATTGCCAGCCCTGCATGAAACTGACAGTCCTGGGGCACTTATAACACAAACTGATGTTATAAGCTGGAAATCTTGTGTTTTAGAGGCAAGAGGATCTAGATGTGCTAAATAACAAGATACTTGAGACTGCCAATGAAAGGCAACTCTGAAAAAGGCAAAGTCAGTTCTTGGCTGCATTAATTACAGTATTTCAAGCAGAGATAGGAAAATATTGATATTATTGTGTGAAGCATTTTTGCTGTCTTCTCTGGGGTATTTATTTTGGTCCATATTGTTCTGGTAAATAATATGTATGAGAAAGAGGACAGGAAATCTACTGGCTAGTGAAATCCTGTGAAAATATTAATGAGAAATGAATGAGCTGGATGTCCTGAAGGGGACATATGGTGGCTCATGCAACTGTTTGCTCAAAAGCCATATGTTCTACAGTTCCACTTTTTGCAAATTATAACAAGAGACTCAAAAATATTGGTCATTGTGACTGTAGAAGTTCACAGAACATGTGTAAAAACAATGACTAGCAAAACACTCTCTGTTAAGCACACTTCTACTCTCCTGTGAAGACACCTGATTCTCTACACATTCAATACTGCAGTGTACTTGGCCATGCCAGGGTTGTCATTGTCTTCCCAGTGCTGAGTCCTGCAAAGCCTGACATGCTAAATAATGGCTTTTAGTCACTGAAGTTCATGGCTCTGAATAAATCACACCTATAAACTTACTGTTCTACACTGAGAGAACCAGCACGTGAATGATTTAACAATTCCATCTGCCAGAAATATTTTTAGACCATAAAACCTCAGTGTTCCTGAAATAGTAACCAAAAAAAAAGTAATTAAAAGACTCAAAGCTTTTAGCACATAATTTACTGTGGTATATTGGAACTTATAAACTAACTGTTGATGCAAAGCCAGATGAAACACAATCTTTTGAATAATTTAGTCTTGATATTAAAAGAACAAGAGTGAATTTACTCGAAGTTCCTTAAATGCTTGTGGTGTGATCCTGTGTCACCAGGCTCTGAAGTAGAGGCCCTCTGGGCTTTCTCCTTTTAATTGAGTTCACCAAAATTAGGCTTTGACTGTTCAGATCTAGGTTGTATGAAAAAATAGGCTGGATGCAATGTTACATAGATATTAATAAACATTTCTTTATAACAGATGTGGTCATCAACTTTGTAAGAAGATATGGTGTTATTTATAATACCTTTTTGAATTAAATAGCGAGGTGTATGTACATGTATGTCTCTTTGTGTCTCTGCATGCAATCAATATATAGTTTCCTAGTGGGTAAATAGTGTTTTTCTAGAATTTGGTATCTGTTGTGGGTGAACTAGAGTTGCACTAGCTGACTCCACCTTGACCAGGGAGGGCTGGACTAGACCATCTCCAGAGGTCCGTTCTAACCTTAACTACTCTGCTATACTGTGATATTTTATTCAAGTATTATGTACAGAATGAAACCTACTTGCTATCAGCCTTTTGGTATTTCAAATATCATTAAACGCTTGGAAGCTGGTTAACTGAGATACAATGTGAATATACATTAATGAACTAGCTATAGATGCATTCCCATTTCAAAGCACATTGCATGTTTGTTCATCCACCTGCATCTCTCATCATTTGTCTATTCATCTGTATATCCTCAGAAGCACCATCTCTTGGCTATTTAAATCTCTCTGCACACCCACAGCTACAGGCTGCCCTTTGTATTCCAATTCACAAGCAATTCACATATGGGAACATGATAGTAGTGTTGCATTGAGAGAGAGGAGTGAGAATATGTGAAAGAAACAACTCTGCAGACACTAAGGTCAGTGAAGAGGAGGGGCAGAAGGTGCTCTAGGTGCAGAGCAGAGCTGTGCTTCCCGTGCCAAAGACAATGATGAGGCAGGCTGTCCTCTTGCAGCCCATGGAGGTTATCAGTGCACCAGATATCCCCCTGCCACTCTTGGAGGACCCCACGCTGGAGCAGGTGGCTATGCCCTCAGAAGGCCATGACCCTGTGGGAAGCCTGTGCTGGAGCACCTTTGGTGGCAGGACTTGTGACCCCATGGGAGACCTACACTGGAGCAGTTCATGAGGAACTGCAGCCCAAGGGAAGGACTCACATCCTTGCAGGGTTTGCAGGGCTAAGCCCTGC
>VZRW01004368.1:309173-332423 GCA_013398125.1 Aegotheles bennettii | reverse complement strand
GGGCTGTGCCGGGGCTGTGCCGGGCCCGTGCCGGGGCTGTGCCGGGCCCGGCTGCCCCGCTGCTCGGCGACGCTGAGAGGCGGCGCGGTCCCTCCGGCCTCGGCCGTCCCCAGTGCCGGCTGCCAGCCGCGGTAGAACGGGTATCATGGCCCTGGGTTCTGTCTCTCCGCTCTCTGCTTTCCTTTCTCCTGTAGAGGAAGAGACCTCCTTCTCACTTATCTTTATTTTTTCTCCCTAAAAGGCTCTGTTTGTTGAGGGCAACATGCACCGAGTTGGGAAAGGAGACCAAAATCCCAAGCTGTGACTTTCAGTGAAGCCATATGTAAGGTTCCTTGTATTCCTGCACTGGCTGTGTTGCCCTTGGCCCTGCCTTTGTCTGAGCTAGGCAAGCTGTGTGTCTTCCCAGCCTGGCTGGCAAACAACCCATCTGCTGCATTGGACCAGCAGCTGGTAAATCCTGTGTATCATACATTGCCTTTTGCTGTGCATCCTCAGTCCCTGGTACCTGCTAGATTATGGTCAGCAATACTGATGTAACCTCTAACACCATATCTTGCCTTATCTGTTGATCCCTTTTAGAACTTACACACTGGAAGGACACACAGTCCCTGTGTTGCTTGCAGGTAATCGCTATTCTGCTTGTAAAGTCATGTAAAGCTGTAGTGTACTCATGGATTACAGTTTGGTTGCTGTGCTTTTTTCAGGTCACTATGAAGGCATTGTATTGTCAGCAGAATTCACCTGGAGAGGAAATGACATTTGTCTTCCAGGAAAGAGTGAGTTCCAACCGTGATAGCACTATTAATCATTCAGTGGAAGGAGAGAGTTTAGCTGAATGCCCCAAGGGAATTGAAACACCTAACTCTTCTGTAGACTTAAAAAAGAATTGCTGTAGTCCTTGCACATACAGGCAGGTAAAAGGAAGTAGGGGAGGTGTATTTTACCATCATGACTTGGCAAGACCAGTGCTAGATTTCTGTGCGCAGTTTTGATGTCCATATTTTAAAAACAAGTTTTGTAGACATAACAAATGAACCCTGGCTTCACATGGATTCACATCTCCTGGCTGGACTTTCTGGTTGCTGAAAAAGTAGAAATACAGCTTGAGAAATGTATCATGTTTAGAGCGTTTCTATTGTTACTTACTTTCTTCTTGTCAGCTCTTTGCTGTTAGTGAGGACTGAGATCACAATGTAGCCTTTTTCCCAGGGCCATTGATAAGTCTACTTTGTCTAGCTAGCTATTTTCCTACAAACAAGGAACAACAAGAAGACAACTATCTTTCTGTCAAGTTTAGCCAAAATTATTGTGCTGAAAGAGTGTTTGTCAGTTCGATGCGAACAGTAATCGGGTAAGATTGTACACATGGGCTTGCAGGATAAGGCTAAAATAGGATGTCAGCGAGCATATATCAATACAGTATGGGTGTCTGAACAGCAGAAAAATGCTTTCATGGTTTTGAAGAGGTGAACCTGCGTTCTTAAATCTCTTCTAGGTACAAAATAAAGTACTATAGATAACTATATATGCCTGTGTAGTATAGATACCTAAATATACCCATGAGCCATATATCAAAATGAAACAACACAGTACTGGTGAGAATCTTGCTTGAGCAGCTGCAAAGTCCCATTAGCAAGGCACATCTAATGAACTGCCTGAAGAGCAGGATGCAATGAGATGGGTGATTTTGATACAACCAAGGTGCATATTCATGGAGCTGTCTTGGATCTACTTAAACCAATTGTGAAATTGTGCTTTTGATGGAAAGGTTTGTCCACCTTTCAGTGGCACATTTTTGTTCCCTTCCTTGTAATGGTTTTAGGATTCATGCAGCTGTAAGGTGAGATGGATCAGCTTACTTGTCCAGGTGAAAACTGGTAATCTGTTACAAGTTAGTTCACATAATTGTGATGGCCCCGTGATTGCGAGCTCCAACACAAAGGAGGGGATGGGAATATGGAGATGCTGGCAACAAGTGAGCCAGACAGCTTTGGTAGAGTCTTAGATAAGCTAAAGCAGATCTTGCAACTGCATTCCTGGGCACAGACATTGTCTGCCTACTTGCCTGTTTAAATCTTTTCAGACAGGAACTGATTCTGCAGGTGTCTGTGTAAGGACCAGCGCTATGGAATCTGCATCTCAAATAGAAATAAATATTGGAAAAAGTGAGGAAAAGAAAAGCTGGTTGGCTGAGGAGACCTTAATAGAATAGAAGGTGGATATGAAAAGTCGTTTGCTTGAATGAAAAATTTCCATAGCAAGCCTCCTTATGTGGTGCTTAGTCAGTTTCTAGTAATGACATATTTAAATTACAAAGGCAGGAACCAGTTAACAGCAGAAACATTTCATGGTCTCTTTTTGTTCTTAAGACTTGTATTCTTGTATGAAGACAAACAGTTCTGTTTTGTGCATTGTAGCAGTACTTGGGTTCATTGAGCTATACATACCAAAAAGATAGTTTCAAAAGACAATATAATCTTAAATTTGCATAAATTGCTTAGATCCCTTAACTTTTAGATCCCCTCTAACTTTTTTTTTCTTTTTTAAATGGAGATGTAGAATTTGTATGGTTCAACAGTTTAATGGCTTTTCTGATTTGTAGAATAAGAGTGAGAACCCACTTTGGTTTGTTTGAGGAGCAGGAAGTCAGGCTGACTGGCAAAATGCCTCGCAGTTTTAAAGGATAGCATGTGCATGTGTTTAACTCAGCTGGGGTGAGAAAAAGTTCAGTTCAATATTCCTTGGACAGAGGTTACTGTTCATGTTGCTAAGCCCAGGAGAAAAGCAACAGCTGTTTCTTGGGAAGAGTTTAAAAAAAATAATCAAAGGATGCTTAAACACTCAAGAATCTATCTTAACTTCAGACGTAGAAACAAAGCTTTCTCATGACTTTCTGATAAGTGATTCACTTTCAATTCCAAAGACATCTAGACTACAGTGTAACATGGAAATACAAGATCTTGCCTCCAGTACCTGAGGTAGCTCTTCAACAGCAGTTGGAAAACTCAGCAATCAGCACTCCAGAACTCAACTTAGCTAACTGAGTACTTTAAAGTAGCAGTACTCAACTACTTGAACTAAATTCAGATATCAGTTCCAAAAGCAAAAGTTGAAACAGTAAGGGGAGAATTCATTAGTAGAACACTTTTGTTTGTGACATGCCCATCATTTGTGGGACTTAACAATTCTTATCAGTGCTATTTCTTTGACACCATCTTGAATATTTACCTCAGTATGCCAGTACAGTATGTATGTCAGACACTTATGTCAAAATTATCTTAAAATTCTCCATAACTCTTGCAGTATAGTTTTAAAATTAAAGATCTGCTTCCTTCTCTTTTTTAGACACACACTAGGGAGGTAATTACCTGTTAAAATTGTTTCAGATAAGGGTGTGATTTTTAACTTGAAAAAAATAAAACAAACCCAGAAAAATAATGTCCATGCCTGCAGAGGTTTAGTAAGATCCAGTGGTCAGTTTGTAATAGGTACTCAAAATGGTGGTATAAATCCATTGTGATACCTACTCAAAATGGTGTTGTAAACCCATTGTGATACCAGTTCTCTTTTCATTGAAAGAAATTTCTTGTTCTGACTAGAAAATAACCTAAAACAAAGGCTCTGTGGAAAACTGCTTCCAAGAGCTTGAGAGGATCCTACTAGCGCATTCATGTTGCATTGTATAATGTAGGATCTATACATTTGTCCTAGGAAAACCTTCCTCCTACAAGAGACAATGATGTGAAAGTACAAGTCAGAGCCTGTGCACTGAGCTGGATAGACACAAAGGTATTTACTTATTTTTTTATAAAAGCTAGAGGTGTTTACAGTTTCCGTTGAAGATCTAAGCCAGGGCCCAATGGCACAATTCCATTTATGCCATCTGAGGATATGGCTTTACTGCTGAGAAGGAGGGCGCAGGTTTGATGTGGTATTCTTGCATATCTCTTTAAATAAAAAGCACCTGTAATTTGGTTCCTAATTTATGGAGAAAGAGCAGTTGTCATTTGTGAGTTCTCTTACAGTAAATCCCTTTTATCATCCTCTTCATGCCAACTTTAAGTCACAGTTTGGCTTGCCTGTTAATAACTCTGTTTTTATCTTCTTAATATGCTTCTAAATTTAAATACAGAAAAACAGTGCAAAGTTTTTAATATTCAATGAGAAATGCATGTACTTTTTCCCCCCAGATAACGTTTTGGTAATGGCCCAACTTTCTTACTGTGAATATCAAACATTGTAAGATGATAATAAATATGCAAATCTTAGTAAAAATGCTGTAACCATTATTTTCATTTAGCTTCTGTCTGAAATTAAACTGGAGAAGGAGCTTCTACCTGTTGGTCGAGAAATTTCTGGAGTTGTATTGGAAGGTAAGTTAGCCTAATTGTCTTGTGAGGGTATGGAGCACAAATTAAGGCCTGGTAATCCAGAACAAAGAAATACTGTTTGCATGGTACACCTTTGATAGTAGGAACTATTTGCTTTCTTAATGAGGCTTCCCTTAAGTCAGTACCGATACTGAAATGAAAGTGAAAAAGAGAACTGAACTATAATTCCTGCATATCTGTTCAGAGTTAAAAAATTACATGACAGATTTCTAAATAAAATACACTGATATCTTAAGATATTGCCTACACATGCTATAACAATCTTTAATTTATTTGTAAAAATCATTTGTTGGAATAGTGAAGATAAAATAACACTCAGGAATTTTGGCACTGTTCCACTGCCATATCCACCTTTGATGCATAGTTTAAAGCCTACATATCTCAAACACATATACATGTGTGTACTTGCATGTAACTGTGCATAGGATGCCAAAGTTTAGTGAATTAAACATTTGGGTTTGATATGTGCATACTTAAAAAAAAAAAAATCACTATCAGGGTATATTTTTAGTTTTGTGAGTTAATGATAAACAGTGCTTTCAATTCTATGTTCAATTTCAGCTATAAATTTTATCTTCATAGTGTCTTTCCTTTTTTTCATATGTTCCTCATGAGTTGGCAGAAAGGTGACCTTCTTTCAGCCAGATGATGAAGTGGTGGGTAAGTTAATGCTTGTTTGCCTCATCAACTAACATGATTAGTAATCTTTTTATAATGAAGAGCTGAGGTTATAATTGATGCCAAAGCTACAATTAGACATCTTTTTTCAAAGATTCAGCTAGTGTCACATGAATAAACTCTTATAAATGATAATGGTATTCTAAGAGTGTTCTCTTAGGGAAGTTTTTCAGTTATTCAGTATGGAAGTTCAGGTCCCCAGCTAATGTAGTCTGTCACTGTCATACTGTATTCCCCGAACCTTTAAGAATATACACCTGGGTCCAATTAGCCATGTGGAGTGAGTATTTTAAGATCAACCATCTGAATACATACACAATTATTTGCATTTATAACACCATCCTGATGTAATTAATGTGTATCTTTTAATTTCTGTGGATGATACAAAGTCCAGGCTTCTAGTTCCTGCCTTCTTGAGGATAATATAAAAATACACTTTTATCTGCTAGTGATGACTCTCTTGTTCAAGCACACTGAAGACTGTTTAGTTTCTTCTAAGTCATGCCAATTCCTGTTTGAGTAAAGAAATCAAGTGGTCCTAATTTAAACATGAAAGTAGATTCACCAGTTCTGCTGATTTTCTGAGTTGCCAAAAACCAGTGCACGTACTCACATGTTTTGCTCACAAAGCCACATTTAAAACGAAACACTGATTCAAGCTGCTCATTTTCCAGAATCTTCATTTTTACTGCACATTAGAGTTCTTGAAAGTGGAGTTGTTTCCTCTCTAACTTAACCACAGGGAGTCCCTGGTTTATGATTCTGCTATGACATTATTGTCAGAGAAACCCATCAGAAAAGCAAGTGGTAATCGCTGTACTTTGTTTGGTTGTTGTTTAAAACAGATGTTCAGGTCAAAAATCACGTGGAAAGTGTTTGGGGCTTTTATTTTCCTGGTAAAGCTTTGGCAGAACTTCCATATCATTAGCTTAAATCTAATGGAATAAGGTGTGTGATGATGATGATTATTATTCACAACAGAAAGTGTAATTCTTACAGTTGGGAATTAATACTCCATTTTATGGGGTACAGAAGTAGCTTTGCTTTGTTTAATAAAGAAAATAGTTATGGCCAGACATTTTCTGGTATTGCATATGAATTAACTTTGTATAAATAGTATCATTATTGTGAACAGTATTGCTCATTTGGTTAAATATCTTACTGACATATGTGGCATCTGTTGAATAATTTAAAATAGTATTTGTGTTTCAGTAACCTGCTGTATCTGAAGGAATATAGTTTTAGTAATAAGGGAAAAAAAAAACCTTCTGAAAATACGTCAGTGGACCTGAGAGGTCTAAATGACATTCTAAGTGGCTATAGGAGGTTTGGGGTTTTTGGACTTGATTCCTGTTAATTCAAAGACAGAATAATCAGTTTGATCAGCTGAGCTATTTCAGTGTAAATCTGTCATTAAGGGAAAGGAAGAAACAGATTAATTTTGTCTGAGACTTTTGTGGTTTTTGTTCTTGAATATTGAATGTTTGCAAATGCAGGTACAGAAAAGTCAGAATTACATGTATGGAAATAGGAAGATGAAGAAAACAGCTCTAAATATTTTTAGCCCTAAAAGAAAGAAAACACACTTCTTTAAATACTGAAATCTCATAGCATTCCTTCTCAAACATCTGTTCAACCTTATGCATCCAATATAGATGCTATAAAGACAGAAGATAGGGTGAAATATGTCTATTATGGTAAATCTTTTCTAACAAGCATACTTCCCAGTTACTGTTGCTGTGAGTTTATACATAGTTAATGAATGAACAGATTTAGAAGAAAATGAGCTATTGCCAAATGATTTGGTTACCTGTGTGTTTAATAACACCAAACTGTCCCAAAATATGCAATTGTCAGAAAAATATTTCTACTTGAATTTTATAAAAAACTCTGTCCTCCTATTAAAGAATATAGCCCTGGGATATAGTCCTTACTGAGTTTATCAGTAATAATATGGTAATAAGGTCCTTATTTACGAATATAGTCTTTTTTGTGTAAGAAACACTGGAAGTACTTGATGTGTTAAATCTTAATCTATTCCTAAAATCATACCAAGAATTGTTTCTCGCTTTTAAAGTTTTTCTGATCCTTCTTTAATCTTCCAGAGGAGATTTCTTTGTCTATATAATGTATTCTCTTCCACATAATTATTCATCTGGTTGAGAAAAATACAGTAGTAATACCTCAGACCAGCCAAAAATCTTTTGTTTTGAGATACATTCCCGACTTCCTTTCAAAGTTGCAGTCAGTTTTATTTGTTGCTCTTGGAATCTTTTAGCAATCAATTATGCCGTGTTCCTCATTAAAATAAGTGCGGGGAAGAATATTCTGAGAGTTAAACTGGCCACAAATACTTGGAGACATGAATCTAAATATATATGTACCTGCTTAGATTTACTAGTGACTAGCCAGTTTGCGTGTCAGTTCTTCCATATGCCCTGTTACTGAATACATAAATAATCAATGCATGAAAGCCCTACACTATGTGGAGTATTTCTGACAAGTGAGGTGAAAAATCTAATTCTGTACTTGTGTCAAATGCTTGATGTGTATAGCATACATAAAATAAAGATCTGCACTTCATGTTGGAGCTTCTGTAGGCATTATGAGGTGCAGTAAGGGGCATGGTTCTTTAAGATGCCATATGTATTTCCCTCGGTGTAGAGGTCATATTTTTTGTGAATGGTTTAGAGACCCTGAAATCAATATGAGTTGACGGCAATGTATAATGACTCCTTGGAGGCTGTCTTGAGTGGTAGGAGATAATGTAACTTGTTTCTGAACTTTTGCGTCTGTCAAGGAAAGGAATGTCTTCATGTATTATTCATTCTGTGGTCTGCTTCTTCTATAGTAAGAGGTTAGAATGCAAACTGGTTTAGGTGCCAAGGCTATTTTAGTTTACTATAAGAGTATTTTTCTTAACATTTGAAATATGGTATTGTATTAATCATCAACATCTGAATGATGCTTCAGGATAGAAGATTTATTAGGGACATTCATTCAAGTTTATATTTTGTATGCTAAATTAAAGGATTAGAGGATGACTTAAGTTATGAAAGTAAGACAGAATTGATAGTGATGTTGTAATAAAGTGTGTCCTGTTCTAAGATTCTTGCCCTTCTTGCATTATTTCCTAATTGCACAATAGCTGCTGTAGATAGCTACTTTAGACTCTTTATTATTATTATTCCATAGATAAACAGTTGAGAGATCTGCAGATGTATACAAGTGCTGCAGGATAACCATTTTTTAATGGGAATTGAGAAAGACTGGGAAAAGCAGCCAAATTTGCTGAGGATTTTAAGCCAAAGCCCTTGCTTTGGTCTAAGTGGAGTATAGGATTTGGATGGGAGAAGGAAGAAAATACTGTTTTACCAAAGAAAGTGGGTACATATATTCAGAAGACTGATGGGATGCCAGAACCTACTGTTCATCAAACTCCTCCTGGCCAGTGAAGGAAAAAAGCAGTTAGGCCAGGATGGATTTCTTTTTTTTCTTCTGTCTGTTGGGTGTTTGATTTCTCCATCATCCATGGGTGGCTTTTTTCCTTCAGTTCCTCTTCTCCGTTTCAACTTCTTAAAACTTATATTCACTCATTCTTGCTTGTTCTTCCTCTGCTTCTTTCTGTCCCTTTTTTGCTGCCTTTGCTAACAACACACTTAGAGGCATCAAGATGGAAGAGTAGAGGTATCTGTAGTGTGGCTTGGTCTGTGCCCGTCTGCAATATAAGAGCTCAGTTTTCTTCTTTGTTAGCCACAGCCCAGAGTAGAAACAGGAACACTTATCAGAGTGAGAGCAGTGTGAAATGAGTTCAGACATGACCTGACAAAAATTAAGCCAGTGGCAAAAAACACTCGCTAGTGTTACCCGTTCGTTCTCTTCCCAACCCCAAAATGCTGTTTGGAGCACTTTTGGACCCATCTTGTGCACTGTGCCCATAGGGATTACAGGCTGTTACCTTGCAAAGTTTTCTTAACCTGTCATAAACCTGACAGCAGGGCAACTGAACCACAGACCAAGTAGGACTAACAATTTCATTAGGAGCTTGTTTTGGTTATCAAGTATGCTTGTTTGAAATAAAATGTCTATGTTCAATTTTTTCAGGAATTTTGCCCCTGGATTCTGAAGAGTCTGGTCTTTGTGAAGTTATTCTAGTTCATGAGCATTATTTGGGTATGTAGTTCATATATTTTGTTAATATTTGAATTTACTATATCTTTAGATTTCAGTTTAGCTTTTATAATACGGAGTTAATTAACTTGGTCCTTTGAGCAATCTTGTTCTGTATAGCAACATTCAGACATTCTACATACTCCACCTGTTCATAGAAGTTTTGACTACTGTGTACTCAAGGGTTTTTTCTTTTGCTGTTATCATTTAATGGGTTAATATTTTGCCTAAACCAGGAAAGATTACTTTTTCTTTTTTTTTTTTCCCTTCTAACTTCCCTTTTTGTTGCTTCATTGTCTTTCTACTTTTTCCTCACCCGATCTGTCACAAAATTAAATGAGGAGAAACTTGCTTTTTTCCTCCCTTTGACTCAATCCAGGAACATCATTTGTGACCAGAATAACAGATGGGATAAAATTAGACTAGAAGCTGGAGAAAGGAATTTTCAGAGACTGAGGACTGGAGAAAACCTAGTATTGAAACATTATTTTAAATTATTGTGAGTTTCTATTTTCCCCCTAGCACAGGGTGCATTTGTGTAGAATACTAAATTTGGGACTATACATGCTTCTCCCAAGAGTTTATTGTGTTACTTTAGAGCAAGCTATTCTTTTTTCTCAAATTAGTTTGTATTGTTTCTGTGACTGTCCATGAATTCAAGCTGTATAGTTATGAGATGGCTCCTTTAAATTTGTTTATACCAAAACCAAGCCCCTACTTTTATTGCATAAAATATGGTAAAATATCCTCTCTGTGCTTTTTAATATCTATGAAAGATAAACAAGTATTATTTGTGTTGACTTGTTTGAAGATGAAATCTTCCTGACTAGCTATGGCAGTTTTTGCAAAGTCATGGACTCACAGAGATGAAAAAATAAGGTTTATTCTTTCTAACACTTAAAAGTATAAATCAAACAAAATGAAATCTAGATGTCTCTGCTGCCTTATCACTATTTACATTAGCCACGGGCAGAAAATATTTTTGACTTTGTATTACCTTCAGTAGCTTACTTTAGCAGTGCTAAGTAGTGTGAACTGGCACACAAAGTGATGATGCTGGTGATGATACCTAGAATTCTTTTCCAGCACAATGATAAATGATCCCAGGTGATCACATTGCTTATGCTATTTCATAGCTTCTCCGATTCAGGCTCCACTGTCAATTCTTATGCTTAAATAAGGGGCAGACCAAACTTTCCCAGTCTTTTTCCTTTCTAGTGTGCCTCAAGGGAACTGTGCTTACTTAATTCGGTTCTGTGCTAGACTCTCAGCTGGGCTATGATGATTTTCTAGCTTAATATCAAGGTCTCTGCTAAATCGTGTAAATTGCTTACATTAAAAATGGTGTTTGAACTTGTGATTTCTTGTTAACAGAATACTTTATTAACATTGCCTCCCCAGGCTTTTAAGCATGTGGATAGAATGGAAAAACAAGCATCTTGTAGGTAGAGACAACAGAAAATAGAGATGACAAATAATGTTATCTTGACCTTTATCTCTCTTAAAATGTGTTATAACTTCCAGAAGCTGTTTATATCAGTGGATTATGAAGTAGAAGATTCTAATCTATAAAGAAAAAGAATTAGGAACTCATGGGTTGGAACTAGGGTTGTATGTCCTGTGTCAGAATTATCTTTGTGAAAAGGAGAAGAGGCCTCCTCAGATCATTTCTGTTGGGAGATTATAGTAGGAAGTGGGGATCTCTTTCTTTTTTCCTGTTTATATACTGTATTTGTATTTGAACTTGCTCACAAGAGTGTTGCAGAAGCAAACTATTTATTCTTGGAATAAGAATTGCCTTTTCCACTTGAACTCCATGTAGCTGACCTAACACCACCATGTTAGGCACATAACATCAAAATACTGCTTTGTGAAATAGATCAGAATTACACCTGTAGATGATTTGACTTGTATATTTTTTTTCACGTTTTAGAAATTTATGAACTCTAGAAAATATTTCTGAGTGAAATGTCAGGGACTTGCTGCTTTTTTTTTTCCATTTGTTTTTGTTTGTTTGTTTCCCCAAAATTAGTTCGCAAACCAGAAAAAGTTTGTTGGGTTGAAGCAGCTGGGACTGTTCGTGACGGTGTCCGAGCATACACGGCTTTACACTACCTTTCACAAGTCTCCCCTGGAAAAACTGTCCTTGTAATGGATGGAGCAAGTGTAGGTAACAACTGTGCATAATAACAATTTCAGAACGGGAAGGTTACCACTGCCATAAGACAGTTGTCTTATCACCAGAACGATTTGAGTTCTTACAACTTACCAAGCCTTGTGTTTTACTCCTGGCAGTGCCCTTAACTTAATGGATTAATAGGAAAGGCCCTACGTAAGATACTGAGCCAGGAATACAGTCCTTTGCATGTTGTGTGGGTAATGAAGAGGTGGTTCTTTTCTCGTGTTTTACATTGATACAGTTTTACACTAAGCCCTCAGGTATAAGTGGAGGAAAGTGCCTTTATTATTTTTTATTTATTCCTTTCCCACCACTGCTTTTTAACTTCTCTTAGATATAAATAATTTCATTTGCATTACTGCAATCTTTATTGCTAATGAAGGTGTGGAGCTTGCCTCAGCCAAGACTCATTAATGTAAATGTGGCTGGGGCTTTTTTCCTTGGTAGCACCACTTCCTTCAACAAGCAAGCAAGCCCAGAGCTACAAGTTGCAACTGCAGTTATGGTACTTCTGTTACTTAAAGTAGGATCTGAGCGATTTTGTTGAAGAGGAGAACTAGTTAACTGCTAAAAGTTTGTTCAGAGCTTCCCAGTCAATGAAAAGACTTTCTTGGCCTCACTTGGAACAGAAGCAGAATATTTGAATTCTTTGTTCAGATGTGTTTTATTGAAGGAGTAAGTTTGTTTCTGGATACTCTCCTGACATCTCCTGAACATCTTTTGCAATGTAATCTTTCTTAAATTGCATCAAATTGTAGCTGTAAATAAATTCATCTACCTTTTTTCTTCTGCAGCCATTTGGTACAATAGCTATTCAGTTAGCACAACATAGGGGAGCTAAAGTAATCTCTACTGCATACAGTCTTGAAGATAAGCAATACCTGGAGAGGCTTAGACCTCCTGTGGGTAAGTTATACTCTTCAGTGTTAAAGTTTATGCTAAAGAATATCTTGAATTTTTATTTATTTTTTTTTAGTTTAAGGACTTCATTAGCTGAAAATTGAAATACAAGTTTATAAATAGTCTAATGAAATAATTTTAAAGTTTATTCTGTACTACATAAGTATTTAATTTATATTTTACATGTATTTAATGGCAGTTGTATTTTTCATTTAAGTTGTGATGACTATCTGTCAGTATTTTCCATCTCACACAATAGTGCTTGAGTGCTGGCTTTTGGCCTAACTACTCAAGAAGTCATTTCATTTAATAAAATTGTTTCTTGTGAACAAGAAGAAAGCATTACTAAATCACCAATATCACAGTATGTAATCTAGTTACCTGAGCCAGAGTTCAGATGTAATCACAAACTTGAGATACAGTATTCATCAGACTCAAATTACTTATAATACTATTTTATCAAGCTACGTGACAGCTCACTTTCAAGTACTGTCATAACTGTAGCTGGATGCTCAAAGGCTCTGCATTTTCCTGTTTTCCAATTGAGCTTTGCATTGAGACATAATACTTGCATTCATTTATGTCTTCTTCCATTTCTTCTCTTTGATACTTCAGTTTCTGGGTTTTTTTCCATCAAAATAACAGTGCTATTTGGATCATGGGAACAGACTCCATGTAAAAGCTACTGGCATCTTTCCTGATCAAACTTTTTCTTATTTCAGTGCCGCAGGGTAGAGGAAAGTAGATTTCTTTATTCAGACAGTTTTAAAATGGCACGGCAAAATCCAGCTTGATTGGAATCCATGAACTTTGCTGTACAATGAACAAAATACTAAAATTGGTGTCTGATACATCCTTCTCAAAATGCAAAGATGGCCCCAGTATAACCACCAAGCTTATCTTTCAGTGTATGATTTTTGTTGTAATTCAAAGAAGTGTAAGTAAGAGCAGCTGTGTCTCTTGTAAGAATATCTTTGTGGGGAGAGCATTATGTAGTCAGTTACCATGTCTACATATATTAGAGTCACATCAATCAAAATATATATGGGATAAGTTAATATCTGATTAAGAAGAGAATGTCAAAGTTAACTGTCCCTGACTCCTGACTCTTTTCTTCTTTGTTGTTTTATATACTAATATTGTTAGCAATCTTGGCTTTCCCAATGGAATTAGAGCAGATTTCAAATCTCCTCTCCTGTTCTTAGGGACTCACTAAAATCAGGCATTGCTGATATGCAGGTGCACATAGTATTGTCCCTGTGTTCTCCCTGCTGGCTCAAGAATAGTAAGCTAGCAGAGGGATGAAATAAGCCAGAGAGCTGCTCTTTAGACACAGAGAACAGAGTTCTTGTCAATTTTAATTCCTTTCTGGCTCCCAAGAACAGAACTGGCAGTGGAAGCACAGAGACAACACAGTGTGCATGTGCATTCTGGGGCTGCACGTTCACACACATCTGCAGTGTTGGGGGTGATTCACTTCCAGCCTACCAAGTGAGCGTTTGGCTGTTCCAGTAGTGGCTTTGGAGTGCTGATAATGCAGCAGGAAGCGGAGTGCCCTGCAGAGGTTATTACACAAGAGCAGGGAGAAAGAAGAAATTACTACATTCTCAACACAAAACTTTGCCGTTCCCTGTTGAAGATCATTAAGGTCAGACAGCAAAAATGTCCAAGACCTGGCAGACTTATGTCTCTAGATTTTTGTATTACCTCTATTTTTTTGAAACTTCACAAAAAAGCTATTTTTCCTTTTCTTATTTCAGAAGTCTTTTTTACTGTAATAGTAGACATTAGACATCAGAAAATAAAGCATTCTTGTGAATGCTATTAATGTGTAGAGGTTTGTTATGCCAGATGTTACAGGGTAAAAGAGTAAACACAAAATACCTAAAACATCACTTTGTAATATTTTATGGGTATATTTTGCTAATCATATGAAAAAATTATTAGCTAAAAAAAGACTTTGCAACTCATTTTATTATCATAGTCCTGTCGCACATATGAATATGACTTTGGGTTGCTTAGCATATTTACTTTTTGCTGGTGTTTTTAAGTTACATGAATGCTAATATAAAATAAATGCTCAAAGTAACCCAAGCGTAGCTAGCTATATCTAAGCTGGCTTCTAATGTCTGTGGGCGGAGGCTTTTTCAGTTTTGTGCTTGTCTAGTGGGGTGGTTTTGTTTAGTTTTTAGCAAGAGTCTATCAGTTCTCAATGAGCAGCAGTTTGTGTTATCAGTGTGGAGCATAACTGGCTGCTTTGTAAAATGGCTGAAATAACCATCTCTGGCAGGGAAAAGGCCATCGCTTACATTGCTCATATATGTGCTTGTTTTACAGCAGTAGGGGTTTAGTTTAGCAGTTTTGCTACTGGGAAAAATATTAATTGCACCTTTACTTCAGATAAAGAGCTATAACTTGGGTACAGCATTAAAAAGAGAAGCAGTCTGAATGTGAAAGCAAAAAGGCACTGGGTTTGTATTTTGGGTTTTTAAAAATATATATGATTCCAGTGCCTGAAGTGTAAGTTCCTGTTAATGTTTAAAGATTCATATTTAAACCAACAAGTCTTCACATGTCTTCAGTAATCTCTGTAGTAAATATAATAATAGTATGAAGGAGGGAGTTATATCAAATTTTGACATTTTAATACCCATGTTTCAGACTAGAGACAGAATATTACATAAAGTGATGAGTTTCTGTTAGAGAACAGAAGAAAAAAAACATATATACAGATACGTATTTCTTCTGTTGCCTAAGTTACCCTCTTCTTTTTTTTGTTTGGTTTGTTGTTTTTTTTCTTTAAACCAATATTGAGCTTTCAATGGATACATTTCTGATGAGAACTCATCAGTGATTTCATGCTTCTCTTGAGCATGTTCAGTAAACCAAGTAGCAGATCTTTTGTGTGATGGTCTTTAAACTCTAGCAGAACTTACTGGGTGACAGTAAACTCTGGTAGCAAATTGTGGAAATTTTGGTATTTTTACTTCTCATCAACAGTGAAAGAAGAGAGAAACTGAAGTCTTTTTGCCAGTTGTGCAAGTCACAGAAGAAGAAACCAAACTAATTTGTTTTGTGTGAAATTTTGCATAAATGACAAAAGATTATAGAAAACTATATTCTAATTTGTTGCTCAGCCTTTCCCACATAGGAGAGAAATTGTTACAGCATTTTGCTAGGAAGAAAATAAAACAGGATTTTGATGAGTACTGTTTGAACTGTTGTATTATGTAACAAAACTGGAAATTTTTGCTAAACGGAAATCAGAAAATAGTTAAACTGATTTAACTATTGCCTTTCCTCTTGATAGTTGGGTTTTGAATCTATTAAATCAGAATTATTCTCAAAAAGTGAAACTATTTGCAGAAACTTTATAGCATGTCAAATTGCCATGTTAAAAAAAACCTTTTAACTTCTTGACTAAAGAAACAAATAAGAAAAAGATATTTTGGTGTTTTATTTGCATATGGCGAATGTGACTATCATTATTAAATTAATGTGACATCTTCATTAAATTATGACCATGCGTGTTCTCTTTCGCCAGATGATTTGACTTCAGTGAAAAAATTGAATGATTGACCTAAAAATTTGAATGCATCTTATGATTTAAGTGGAAGAAAAAAAACCCAAAAAGACAAAAACAAACAATCACAAAAGCAAAGCATTAACTGAGTATTTGTTAATATTCTTCTTAATGACTAGTTTCTCACAATTTTTCTTCTCTCCTTCCTTCCCACCACCTGTGATTAAATTCAAGAAGGCATACGGCAGCCTTTAGTGGGTAAGTACACCTTGCAAATTTGAGTTTAATACACTGTGCTTTGAAAATGTGCCTCCAAATTTATTTAACATTATTTCAATCATAATTTTGCTGTGAAGTCTCTGGGCTGTTTAGTTTCTAAATGTTTGTTCTACCTCATAATTATGAAAAAAAAATAAAAATCTTAGCTGCTACTTCTCTGCTCTGGTTATTTCTGATGCTTGTCTTTATAACCATCTATAAATATGGTATCACAGATATATGAGAAGAAAATGTATTGGTGACTTTCAGTTCAGAAGTATTTCAAGAGGAGGTGTAAATACTTCCACCTAAATATTTATTTAATGACCCAGAGAGCCATTTAGAGGTTAAAAACATCACACAGAAAGCAATATATTAAGTTTATCCATGCTATGAGGCAAGTAACGATGCTACTAAGCATAATTTTAAAGAAAAGATGGATATAATAATATTAAAAGACTTCCTGGAATAAGAAAAGTCAAGTCAGTGCCTTGTAAGTGATGGCACTTATTGCATTTTTACATGTTTACTTCTGACTTACACTGGGAGACAGGGCTCCGTGCCAGGGAGAATAGGTTTTTGTTTCCCACTATGATGTGGAAGCATGAGAAGGGCTCTGCAAGGGGCTGGCAGGAAGTGGTTGCTTTTATGTAGAGTAAGGGAAGAAAGCTATGTTTGGAATCTCTCTCAAAGCATTGCTGCTATGGTTATTTGATAGATAATCTGAAAGTTGGGAGACGTGAAATAAGGTGCCTCCTTATCTTTTGGCCACTCTCTTTTGTTTCAATAACAGTGCTAGTCACTCCAGAACTTGGTATTTTTGAAGGCACTTTTGGAAAAGAAGAATTGCAAAGAATGAACTTACAGAAGGATTTCTGATTCTCATAGTAGCATACTTTATCCTTTTTGGCCTAAACAGACTTGTGAGTTTTACTTCAGCATTAAGCTAATGCCTATTTTTGGTGTTGATCTTGCACTGTATTGTAAAATGAAAAAAACACTGGGTGGGTTTTTTTACTTAGCTGCAAACTTTGGTGTAATACTTTCAGAAACTAGAAATTTTCTGTTCTGCTATGAATGTTAACTCTACACTTTTATTGTGATCGACCAAATGTACTGCTCTTTCTAGCTCGAGTGATAGATGTGTCAAATGGAAAGACAGATGTGGCAGAAAGCTGCTTAGAAGAAACGGGTGGCCTGGGAGTGGATATTGTTTTAGATGCTGGAGGTATGTAACTGATGAAAATCTGGTCTTCAGAGCACTGTTAGTGGGGGTTTTTTTAATTATTATTTCCAAGTAATATAGGTGGAGGCTGCGCCGCCTCAAATGATTACATTTAGTTGCTTGTTCCCATGCAATTTTATGTATCTTTACTCAATGGAGCTCCTTAAGCAAGATCTAAGATCTCCTCATATCACCCTCTAGTGGAAGCATCTGATACTGCTAGTCATCTGCTAGATTTCTCTGAAATTTTCCTGTCTTTAAAAATGAAAAGAAGAAAATGTGTTTAGAGTAGAGCTGTGACATCATTGTCTATGCTACCTTATTTTAATACAGAAATTACGCCACAGTCGCCAGTGCTGTGAACCTGTATTCTAAAACTATCATAATAATCAAAAACGCTGAAGTTACTATTTTTAGCTGAAATAAGGGAAGAAGTTATTTCTTTTAACACATTTTAGTGGAACTCTAAGATATATTGAATTTCCTAAATCTACTACCTGCTCAGATATTCTCATGTGGCTAACAGCATAATTTCATTGTAGTGCTGTCCCAGCCAGCCATCTTTCATTGTGTGTGTTCGTGTGCATCTATTGTAATTTGCTTCTACTTGACGAGGTAGGACTGAAAGAATCCCACAATATGTGGTTTTCAGTACAGGAAGAGATGGATGTTTCATTCTGAACAGAATTTTCTTCTGAGCTTGAATGAATTTGTTCTTTTCTCCCCTGGCCCCACCTCCCAGTGAAATTATATAGTGCTGAAGATGAATCAGCTTCAAAATCGCAGTTGCTGCCTCATAAGCATGATATCATTACCCTTCTTGGTGTTGGGGGACACTGGATAACAACAGAAAAAAATCTTCAGGTAAAAATACTGTGGCAGTAAGTTAGTCTGTACCACAGTGTGTGCATATATATATATATATATATATGGATGTGTCTGTGAGCTTCTGTCATGGCTAAATGGTCCCCCACTGTTAAATAACAACAGTTTTCGCTTAAGAAAACTTGAACATCCAGAAAATGGGAAACATACAGCATTAATAGTAAATTTCCTTTGGGACAATTTTGGTGCCATCTTCTCTAAGATGATAGTAAGCTGTGTTAATAGCTTGACTATGCTGGCAAATTTTAAAGGACCCATTTTGTTTGGCTAAGGGTATTGACCTGCTTAACAAGACAGAAAAATATAATTTAAAGCTGTAAATATTACAGGTTTGCTAAGTTCTAAGAACGGGCAAGGGGTGGTTCTTTGTATTTTTAACCATTGACATAAAATAATAATTTATCCTTTATTTTTTATAGGAAAATATAACCAATTAACATTTTTCTTCATTTTGTTTAAGCTGGATCCTCCAGATAGTCATTCCTTGTTTCTTAAAGGAGCCACAGTCTCCTTTCTGAATGATGAGATATGGAACTTGTCCAATATACAGCAAGGGAAGTATCTCTATATCCTTTTAATGGTCATTTTGAATACTAACTGCTAATATGAGTGGATGGAAATGTAATCGAGAAACCAACTAATAGATTCTCTTTCACTCAGTCGTGTAAGCACAGGCTCAAAAGTCAGCACAGCTAAGCATACAGTGTAACTAAAATACACACTCATGGTTTAAGCTAGTCTGCATTCCTTCTAAATATATGTCTCTGCATGCTTCATTAAAAGCAGTGCTGAAATAGGAAACACATATTCTAGAGAAAATGCAATATTTTGGGTCAAGATTGAACCAATTAATTGAAGATTTGATTCTATAAGTTCTTATATCATGCATAAGACATTTTTTAATGTTTTTTTGTTCCTTTGGGCAGTAGATGCATCATCTGTAAATCTTAATGCGATCAGCTGAACTGTAAAAGTTAAAATATTTTGGCTTCATAATCTTTCCCTTATTTACAAAGTTACGTACATGAAATTTATTGCGCAAAGATGTGGGTGTAGGAAGAGGAATGCCTCTTTCCCTTGCATTGCCTACATTTGGTCTTAAGCAGCTGGACTCAGAGCTTTCTACTGGCATGGCAGTTTTCAGGGGATCACTTCAAGCAGTGGCAGGTTTGACTGTTTATGGCTTTAAGGACCCTCCCTGTTCTGTACTGCACTGCAGACTGTGATCTGCTGAATCACTTTTGCAGTTTAGCGGAACGGCAGAGGCAGGTGAGGATTAAGTCATTATATTTGTGAAACGACTTAACTGTACTGCAAGGAAGTCATCCCCTCCTCCACTAAACTGCAAAGTAGATAAGGCAAGGTCAGGCACACCAAGGAAATATTTATGAGATGCAGGCTATCACGAATCATTTTATAGTTTGGAATTTTTGTTGAATTCTTGCTGAGCAGTTATCCACATATAAAAAGTAAGCTGGTTAAACAGATTTCTTCTGTTGTCTCCTAGGGTATCTTTAATAACAACAGCACGTTTTATCACGACAGGCTTTAGAAGATGAAAGGAAAAATCTGTTGGGGTTTTTTTTTTGTATCTGTGTATCTTGTGAAATTCTTGAGCATGTGGCATTAATATCATCTGAAGAAATTGCAAGGTGATTGCTTTTTAGAATGGCTTGAGCTTCAAATCCTAACCAGATTGCTCTTAAAATGAAAGAGGGAATATTATTTTTTGAGTTTCATACAAAGACTTGAATGCAGCCTCATCTGTTGCATTGTCATGAATGTTAGTCATTAACTCAGAGATCCCTCACAGATGCACAGCGGTGCTCCAAGAATTTACAGACTCTGCTGTGCTTTATTTTCATTTTTATCTTGGATGTCTGTGTGAATAGCAGATAGTTAACTGGTACCAAAGTCTGTCATTTTCATTCTGCACTAAAAATGCAATTGCCATTCATATTGATAAATGTTGTACTAGTGTGGGCTGCATTTGTCAATCAACTCTTTTGCTCTTTTTTTTTCTCCAAAATTCCGTTTTCCATATTTTGTTTCTGCATACTATTTCAGGAAAGGAGGCTTCTGATGTATGAAGTGCATAAATCTGACCTAAAGTTTGGAATTAAGGTTCATTTTCATTTTGCCTTGATCCTGCTGGTTTTGTATCAACACAGGGCGCTTGCCAGCACACCCGATTATAGAAAGATTTATCTGTAGATACATTGTTACCTTGACAGTCATCTTAGCTACCCATCTTAGAAGATATAATGGAGAAATTATCAAGTAGCATTTTCAGGTGAGAGATGTGATTATTTTTATTTCTTAATGTGGTTGGTTTGTTGTGGTTTGTTTTTTTTTTAATTCAGCATTAGAAGTAGACAACTCGTGCCAGCACTGTACTGCAAATTTATATCAGGGTGTTCAGGAAAAGATGCCTCACACAGTTTACGTGGAGCAGTTTATGGTGTATTTCTGTTTGTAATATAGCAGACTAAGCACAAGGAAACTTGGTAAACCCCACAATTATTCTGTATGTCAAAATTTAACAGAGGCAGCACATTCTTTTCTTGGTGGAGGAAGAGCATATATCTGGCTGCTCAGCAATGTGTCTGATTGAGAAATGGTGTTGGCTGTAAGAGACATTAGTTCTGTCTAATACTCCTCTGAGAAGAGCAACAGCTTCACTAGATATGAAGACTCCCATAATGAAGTGGGAATGCAATGTCCTCTCTCTTAATGCAGGGTAAAAGTATTGAGCAAAAGCCTCGCCACCACCTTTTCCCTCACCCCCACCCCCCGTAAGAAGGATATCTTCTAATTAACTTCTGTTTCCTGTTTGCTTTAGGGCCCATCCCTTCTTCTGTCAACCCAAGCAATGCTATAAAACTTTTATTTTGTTTAAAGAGTAAAGTTTACATAGTGAAAGTAAAGTCTATAGCAGTAGTCCTGCAATACTTCTGTTGATCTGAGCATGCTCCCCAAACACTCCTGACATACTGTTCCATTTTAGGCCTCAGCTGGATGAACCGATCCCATTGTACGAAGCCAAAGTTTCTATGGAAATAGTTCAGAAGAATCAAGCAAGAAGAAGACAAGTCATCCAGTTCTGACACACAATTTCCTGATTTCTAAGCCTGTGGAACATAAAGAAACATAATGTATTTGAGGAGTAAATTACTGTACACTATGTAATAGTCCTGTAACCAGAATTTAAAGATCAGCACAGCACCTCAGCACAAATGGTCTGTGAAGTGTCTGTGACTTCAGGGATTTTGGATGTAGCTGAGCAGAATGTTCCCATCAGCAACTTCTAAAGAGGCAGTCTTGGCACACAAATCTTGTCTGCACTACCCAATTACAAATGTCAGTAACATCTACAGGCAGACTCAGTTGCTATTGTTTTCAACCATAAGAAATTAAAGGAAAAAAAAATAATCTGGTCTTTTTCATTAGTCGTCCCTTCTCCAGCCCCTACCAATAGTCACCTTTATATTACCTTTTGCTCTTGGCTGCATTTAGACTGGGCAATTCTCTGTGGTAGGCTTAAGTCTTTAATCCACACTTAAAACTGTTGTTTAATTGAAAAACAGGCAAAACCCTCAGAATTGGCAAGGATGCCAGGGGGAAGGATATGGCACTAAGAGTTCCCCCCACAGCTGATTTGCTTCATTCTCACAACCAGGCAGTAAACCTTGTAAATCCAGTCCATAAGCTGATCGTGTCATTCAGGCGGTAGAGGCACTCTGTGTATCTTGTTACTGCGATGCTATCTCCTCTGTCTTTCCAGTAAGACCTTCCTGGTAGGTGCACTTTCACTTCCCTTCCCTTAACAGCAGTCCCATGCCTAGCACAGCTCAGATCTGCTTCTCCAGCATCATTACCGTGAGCCATCTGCAAATCAGCAGTACGGAAGGAACTGCTGTCTGTCTCCAAAGCACGTGGCTTCCTACTTGCTCTTACTTGAGAGCAAAAAGGTTTTTCCTGTTCAAGTGTGCTAGTCATTTCCACTGTGTGGATGGCTCAAACACTGGACATTAGTGCTTTAAACCAGTGTAAGTCAGAACACCTGAGTGAAAACAGATTATCTAGAACCATGGTTAATCTTTCACCAGACTTGCAGTAAGTTCTTGATAAATGATGAAAGGGAAGCATATAAAAGTATGCATGAACCCTACTTTACTACTACTGGGATGTAATGCAGCCTTGAAAGTACATGATGCTTTTATGAACGTGTGGGCACAAGTCTGAAGCATCTGAATGCTTTGACATTTATTCTGAAGCTTTGTACCCAACTGCTCGTTTTTATCCTGATGTTGTTCATTTTAGCTTAAATGTTGTAAAACAAAGTAGATCAGAGGAAACAAAGTTAAAAAATAAGGTTTAATGAAACAGGAACAACCGCTGACAAAACTGCCAGAGATTTTTGTAGCGTGGTTTTTATTTTACTGGATCTTGCGGTGGCCTTTTGGCCTTCGGAGCTGTGTTTTAGAGAGATCGTGTGTGTACGAGGCTGCAGACGGTGTGTTCAGGGCGAGCTGGGTGCCTCTGCACCGCAGCCTGAAGCCGAACACTCTGTGCCCCAGAGCGCGGTGAGGACTCGCTCTGTACCCGCAGGGGCACAGCCGGGTTCGGTCTGGTGCTGCACACAAGGGTGACCGCGGCACCGCATCTTCACAGGCGCCTCCTGTCTGCTGGCGATATTCGTGGTACCATGTGGTGATATTCGCGGTACCGGCTGCAGGAACCCATCCCGGCTGCCTTCAGGGCAGCTCCACCAGCCCTGGCGGAAGGCGCCTCCCCAGGCCCCCGCTCCCCGCCCGGGGCCGAAGGAAATGGCGGCGGCCGCGCTGCCTCAGCACCGCCCAGGGGCGGAGCTCGCCCCTTTTCGCGCCAAGCCGGGACAGCGGCTCCCGCCCGGCAGCTCCGCACCGCTCCGCACCGCCCGGCCATGGCTGCCCCCGCCGTGCCCGGATACTCGCCCGGCTTTAAGAAGCCGCCGGCGATGCTGCGGCTGAAGCGCAAGCGCCCGCGGAGGAGCGAGCCC
>VZRW01004368.1:261505-308982 GCA_013398125.1 Aegotheles bennettii | reverse complement strand
GAGGCGTCCGCGGCAGCAGCCATCGGCCTCGCCCCGGCTGGGCCCGCCCCCCGGAGAAGGCGCCGCGGCCCGGGGCTGCCCCCGCCCTGTGCGGGGATGGAAGCCGAGCTGGGGGGGAGCTCAGGGCCACCCTCGGCTCACGGCGTTTCTGTGAACCCCAGCCTGGCTCTGCCCCTGCCGCACCTTACGCTCCTTCTCCCCCCAGCTGCTGGAGCCCGCCGGTGAGGAGGAGCCCGCCCGCAGCGCGGAGCCTTCGGGAGGAGCCGCCACGCCCGCCCTGGCCGAGGTACGGACACACGCACGGCTGGAGCCATTCGCCTTCCATGGGATGGTCCCTCTCTGTGTAAAGTCACGTCAGTGCTCAGGAAAGCTCCTTAAACTGCCCCAGCGTTCATGCTGTGGTGCTGTTCCACAGCCAGCTGCCTGCCTGGCATTGCTGCTGCGGCTGCTCTGCCTGACAGAGGTGCTCCTCTCCTTCCAGTTCCACTACTGTGCTTACTGTAATCCCCCTTTCCCTTAGTTCTCTGTTTTGTTGAGATAAGGATCCTCTTCAGAGCCATAAATCTCCCGCAGCCTTTTATTCGGCTACAGAAAGGGGACAAACAGCCTCACCAGGCACGCAGGAAAGTGAGAATGCCTGAAAATCAGTTCTGGACAGATGGTTTTCATCAGATAATGTCCACCATGGTTATAGGATCAGAAACTTAAGCTCAAACTAACTTAGCAGAATAGAAAAGTGACCTCTCAAAGAGAAATAACTCCTAGAGGTCCCCAGCAGGTTTTTTTGCATCCTCTAAGAAGCATCTGACATTACAATCAAGAGAGGATGAGATGAAAGCAAATTAGATACTGTTTTGGCATGGAAATTCTTGTCTTCATAAACTTCAGGCTAAGTTTTCCCTTTTTTTTTGAGTTATTCACCTTTTTATCTTTTCCTAGTTTATGACTTTTGGAAAGACTCCTGTGAATTTAAACCTTCTTCTGCGTTTTTATAAGCAGCATAATGCTATCTCTCCATTAGAATCTGTTATTGAGTAAAATAATCAGTGGAGTATGGACTGTGGCTTTAGTTAGCCTGTGAACAGTCAAACTCTGTGTAACTTGGAATCCAGGAAATCTGTCTCCAAAGCTGTGGGTTTTTTTAATTATGTTTCTTAACTTATTGGGAGTACTTCCTTAGGATCAAAGTGAGCTAGGCATTTTTGCTGTTGCATTGAATTGGACAAAAACATGTGGGAGATGACAGGTTTAGCTTGTCTTTTTATAGGCTGCTAAACTCAAGATGCTGTATGTAATAGCCATAGTCCAGTATTTGGTTTGCCTGCCAGGAAAAGTATAGTAAATCAACATGGGAGGAGACCCAACCATGCTAAAATAAAAATAGGGAGTAACACAGTTGTGGTTTTGCTTTGTTTTTGGGGTTTTTGTTTTGTTTTTTTAATTTTCTGTGGGTTAACTATTTCTGTTTTGTAAGGACCTTCATGTACCTGTTGCTGTACCCGAAGTTCCCTCCTCACCAAGACATGAGTTTCCTGCAGACTGGAGTATTAAAACGCGACTTCTATTTATGTCTTCCCAACCTTTTACCTGGGCAGAACACTTAAAAGCACAAGAGGAAGCTCAAGGATTTGCTCAGCATTGTAGAGCTAAGGAAACAAACTTGCCACAGAGCATACAGGTAATGCTTTGGAGGGTAGCTTAAAGCTCCAGCTGTAGAAAGCAAAATGTACCTTTGCACCTTAAACATACTGGCAGTGGAGGTGTGGTTGTGTTTTGGTTTGGTCTTACTTGCATGAAGAATAAGGCTCATTTAGGCTACTAACCTAATTCCGTCCATGGCTTGTACCCACAGTGGTGAGTGGTCGTTTAACTTCAGCTGTGGAGTAGCCGGTGGTTGCCATCCCTCCTCCTTCAGTATGGCTTATTCACAGCCCCAGGGAATTATTTTTTTTATTTAGTGCAATATTTTGCAGTGCTGCCTTCAGTAAAGTATTAATGTCCTCATAACATGCTTTCTGACTTCTAGGAACCGAAGCTGTCCACAGAACTGCGTTGTGCCTTTCAGCAAAGCCTCGTTTACTGGCTTCACCCTTCACTGCCATGGCTGCAGCTGTTCCCTCGGATTGGGGCAGACAGAAGAATCGCTGGGAAGGCTGTTCCTTGGTCACAGGATGAAGCCTTGCAACAAGTGCTAATGAGTGACTGGTAAATGGAACCAGGCTACTGATTTATTTAGTATGATTAAGGCAAAGGGATTTTAATTAACGCACAAGTTCTTTCCATTTTGATGAAAAAGCTTTTTGACTGTTTTTTTCTCAAGTTTAGAACACTCATTATTCTGAGGACTAGGCTAGAGAAATAAGTTTAAGGCTAAAGCCACCTTCTTGTGTTAAATGCCCCTCTCCAATCCTAGTTATGGATGTGGGTAGAATTCTGTCAATCCTGTCACAGCAGGTTGCCTTCAATGCTTTGTGTAAACCCATGTGCTAGGGGGCAAGTGTGCTGGAAGAGGCCAGCGCTCACAGCCGGGCTGCGTTTCGGGGGACTGCAGCTTCATAGACATTGAGCACATCTGAAAATCTGACTGATCACTCGTGTGCTCTCGGACCTGTCAGAGCACATACACATCAGTACCACCCAGCTGTACCCACTCTCATGTGAAGAATTAGCTTCAGTTAATCACAGAACTGTTTCACTCTGGTTTGCAGGTCTGTCAGCTTTACTTCTCTGTACAATCTGCTCAAAGCCAGACTGTGTCCCTACTTCTATGTGTGTACCTACCAGTTCACTGTCCTGTTCCGTGCGGCTGGTCTTGCGGGAAGTGATGTTATCACAGCTGTAATTTCTCCCACAACTAGAGGTTTAAGGGAGGCCATGAGAAATGAAGGTAAGGTGAAACCAGCCCAACTAGGATTTGAACTGATAACGTACATAGCTGGTAAAGTGCATTAGCTCTGTTACAAAACCGTTCATTGTTTTATTTCCTCTGTTCAAGGCATAGAGTTTTCTCTGCCTTTGGTAGAAGAAAATAGGACCAGTAAACAGAAAAACTCCAAAGTGAATTTGGAAACAGAAGTTGCCGACAGCCTCGAAGTGGGCAACAGCACGGAAGATGGAGGGTATGTAAGAAGTCTTTCACAGTGCTAGAATTCAAGGGCACCTACAGACTCCTGCACATTCCACTGGGAAAACCTTTGCAGGAAGTATTGCCTTCCTAACACCAATTCTGTGTTTCCCAGGGAACCAGCTCCAAGCGATGACGATGATGAAAGTTTCTCTTGGCTTGAGGAGATGGGAGTCCAAGACAAGGTTAAGAAACCAGATGCTATTTCTATTAAACTGTATCCTTTTTTTGTGTGTCAAGATGTCTAACACTGGAAAACCCTGCAAGTGTTACCTTTTTTTGTGGGGTTTTTTTGTGATTTTAGTTTTATAAAAGCTTTCGAAAACTTACTTCCAAATATTAATCCTCACTTTACAGCATATTAAGAAAGACTCTGCATCTCTTTTTGAGTTTCTTTTTGACAAGTATTTCTAGATGCTCCTCTTCTTGAAGGAAAAGCCATTTTGAATGGCTAATGTAGATTTTGTAAGATCCACCTGTTAGGTCACAAACTGATTGTGTCACCTCATATGAGTTCATTGGAAAGACTCATTAGAATATTTAGTTGGTTCTTTTTTTTTTTTTAAAGAAAAGGGTGTATGTTCATGTAGGCTAGGTTTACACTTGGGAGTAGTGTGGCATAGCAGGGACACATCTGTAAAGGAGAACAGCTGTTGCTGAGAGCCTGTACGTGTTTCAGAGTAACCGATTAACTCCCTCTTCTTCTGGTTCCATGTGCACTTGCACTGCTCAATGCGGCTTCCAGTGGCTTTCACCCAAGAGGAATCTCATCTCGACTTCCTGAGGCTGTCCCACAGCAATGCACCATAAGTAGGGACAGCCAGGGGACACGCTTCAAAAGCAGACTGCTGCTCTGAACTCTAAATGCTTATGCTTTTGTTTGCTTTGAAGCAAAATTCATAGTAAAACTAGGAGTTGCTGACTCCATAGGTGTTCTGTAACCATGGCTTGCCAGCTGCTAAACATTGGACCTGGAAAATGCTTTTTATTTCACAACTGTAATAATGAAATCAGGAGTCAGGTGTAAAGTGCTGCTTAATATTTGAAGAACAAATCCAAATCAGTGTAAAGCTTGGTGGGTTTCTTGGCTTTGTTTGTTTAAATTACCTGATTGGTCAGAGAGGGGTGGGCTTCTCCTGGAGTTGCACTGCTCAGATTCTTCTTCCAGTGCATCAATGCTTTTCACTTCCTCGTGGGGTTTCTTTGACTCCAGTCAACACAGCCGTAAGGAGAATCATGAGGTGCAGATGGATCACAAACCTGAATCCCTTGCATTAGTGAAAGGAACAAACACATTCACCTTGCTGAACTTTTTGATAAACTGCAAGAGCCTGGTGGCTGTTGCAGGTCCACAGGCAGGGCTTCCACCAACTCTGTTGTCCCCTGTTGCTTTCCGAGGTGGAACGATGCAAACGCTCAAAGTAAGTAACACAACCATCTCTGTTTTCTAAGAAAATAAAATTGTTTCTTCACTCAGGAAATCAGACACTGCCTTTGTACAGTCTCCCTCAGGTACAGCAGGGCAATTGTCACTGCTATAGCCCGAGTCGTTAGCATTTTGACTGCATAGAAGCTGCCTTCTAAATTGTCTCAATCTGCATAGATCTCTGCTGCTAAACTGAAATCCTGGTGTTTGTTCTTCATATCCTGATACAGAAGAGGTTAAGCAGACTTCCCAGATACTAAAATGGTTCTTAAAAGATCCTACTGAGATCTTACAGGGCCTCAAACTATTACAGGGGTTGGCAATGAGGGAGCCTCTGAACCATGGCTCACCACCCGGTACTACAGGGACATGGTAGATACTAAAGGATGCACTATTAATACAGGTCGTGCAGCCCTCTTCCACCAGAGTAGCTCAGTACTGCTCTTCTGCAGTTAACTTTATTAATACCATGTAAGTGTCCCTGTGTATCACAGCTGGTACATTTTAGGACCATCATAATACTCGAGTGTTGAACAGTGAGTTGACAATGTGGGACTGTGCCACTGCAGTTTCAAAGCAACTGAAAATTGGGATTTGGTGTGTCAAAAACTAATCCTATGTGCTCTTGTCTTCAGGCTCGAAGTATAAACGCCAAAGCCAGAGTTCACTTGGCCTACGAGGATATATTCAGTTTGGAGATCGTGGGCCCCGTCATGCCTCATTCCCTGCATTCCCTGACGACGCTGCTCAAGCCCGCACAGAAGGGAACATTCTCTGCCGTGCTGTATACACATGAGCCAACTGCTGTGTTCAACACTCGTCTTGGTAACACAGATCCTGCCTTAAATAAGGTAAGGAAATTAGCAGAGACAGTTTTTCCCATTAGGAATAGTATCTTTACTACAAAACAGGACACTGAGTGACACAAAACCTGCCCTTAATCCATGGGTTTACACCCAATTACTTGTGATCACCACCTGGCAGTCCCTGCGGCTTGTCATTCCCTCAGAAATGGAGAAATTGGGAAAACTAGCTTCTTGGGCATTCCCCAGAGGTACAGAAGTGAATATCGAAAACTACAGGTATTTCAGACAGAAATACCTATCCCGTGTCTCACTTCTTTGTGTGAATTTCTGCAGGAAACCGTACACAAAGATCTTCCTACGTGTGGATTGCATCGTAAGACTTTGGATCAACTGAGTCAGTGTCCAACACTGGGGAAATCTTCCATCCGATTTCTGGAAATGAAGGATTATGCTTACACCTGGAAGTCCTAGGTGTAACGCTGGTTCCATTTAATGGAAAAGAATGCTCTCTAGTGTGTAGTTGCTGTACTCATTTGGGTCTACACGGGCAGCACCTATGCAGTACTGAGAGGGATACAATCTCGTTGAACATCACTGACAACTCTTGCACATCACCCATCATAAAAACACTTAAAAGGACTTTCGAAGGAAATGGAGGAAGAGGCCTTGGGCATCTCCTTCTGTATTTTAGAAATCTTTTTTTAAAATAAAACTTGATAAAACACTATCTATTCTGTCAGTCTGAACTGCATCTGTAGGGTCTGTATTCTTCATCTATGTGCAAGTTCTATTCTGAAGTACAGGATTTCTGGCACTGCTCTGTGTTGTAACTCATAAATAACGCTTTTGGATAGGTGGAATCCTTGGCAAAACCCCTTTCAAGACTGCTTACAGCACCTTGCCAGAAGCCTGATAGCTACACCTTGGTCTGCTGCACTTGGTTTAGAGTCAGCTCTGGACTCCACAAAGACAGATGCAAGTCAGATAGCCACAAGCACATTGCTCAGGCTGCAGCTAGATCAGAGGGAAAGGTTAAAATTCCTCAGAATGGCTTGGCATAGCTGTCTAGCAGTCCCATGCCCACTCATTGTTAAAATGAGCTAGACTTTCAAAAAGCAATTGTATAAACTATAACCTGAATCAGGATAGGTTGGAGTGGTAACAGTTGAAGACAGAGAAAATGAAAGGCAGCAGGGGCTGCTGACCTGAGGGTTCAGTGGGGTCTGTTTCACTTCAAGGAGTCCAAGCTCTTACTTTGGAGGCATGTGTGCCAGTTTTTACACAGCTGTCAGGTGATCCAATTCCTGCAGCAGGGACTAAATCTGCACAGTAGCATGTGGAATACCACTGTGCTTGTGCACTCCAGCAGATTTCCAATTCCAACAGTATTTGGCACAGAAAACAGCAGTGCTCATGGTCACCTACCCTCATCACCACCTCAGTGCCTGTGAGTCTAGAATGTTATGTAGGCAGGTCTTACTTGTGGAAAGAACCTGTCAACTTAAAGATGTGGGCAGGTAAACAAATTACTGCAGACAAGAGGCCTGATGAAAGCTGCCTGTGGCTCCCAGTTACTCATGGGTTCATCACCACTTGGAAGTACCCTGCCCTGAGAATGCAGCATGTGTACAATTTCACTGCACCACTTCACGTTTGTTACAGTAATTACCCTGACACTGTCACCCTAGTGGCACACTGACCAAGACAACATCTAGAAAACCTAGATAAAGTCCCTCTCTTGTGATGGAAAAAGGCACCCTAGGCTATCAAATACTTTGTTTCTGGTGGAGTTGGTAGTACAATCCAACTTTAATTAACCTTTACACTTCTCCCTAACTAATCTAGGAGCAAATTACTGAACTCTTCCCCTTTGATTAGTACCAGACACCAGGAGTGAAAATCCAGTGCTAATGGCATCGTGGGGAAGATCAGAAGCCTCTGTTTCTGAAGTGGCTGGTGTGTTAACTGCTTCCATTCCCAGTTACACTTTAAGACAGTAAGTTAATGCCTTTGTACCTGGCTCGTCTCTGCCTCCATCAGCCACAGCCTCTGCTTCTGGGCTTTGCAGCCTGCTGCAAGCCAACCATTAAAGCAGTGCTGTAGCAGGTCACCAACAGCAGTTCTCACAGCTTCCCCTGCTGTCACGGGTGGGCCCTTCCAAAAGCTGCTCATCAGCTCAGAGCCCACAGCCCGTCCTGAAACAGGCAGCACCTTCCAAACATGCACCTCTGAACAGGTCTGCTTACAGAGCACGTTAGCACATGTAACAAGGCAGTGGGAGCAATAGGAAAAAGCAATTCTGTGGCTGTCTCCCTGGGAAAGTAGTTTTCATTGGGCCAGTAACCATTCTGGTACATGGATTGAGGCCTGCCTGTTTCTAGGAAACACAATTTACCATCAATTCCAGTTTCAGTTTGCATTTCCACATCTAGCATGTTAAGAGTTACGGAGAGATGCTAATGCCAATTGGAAGAGCTTGCAGTCATTTAAGAAAATTGAATTTCAATTACATTCATGTAGTCTAAAACTGTGCCATTTCAAAAATAAACAACCCAATTCTTTATCACAGGCTCTGCACCATTACCTGAGCTGTAGCGACTCCTTGTCCTGTGAACTGTTGGTTTTAAGTCGTAGCTTTGCCTGTAATTTCAGGAGCATATTCCAGCTGCTTACAGCTCTGGGAGCCCGTGCTGTTCTCAAGCACACTGGCTCCAACGGCCTTGTCCTACAAAAGCTGCAGCATTGCACTACCCAGTCTGCTGCTCTGCCACCCAACAGTGTTTCTGGTAGATACTACCCTTATCCCAGGTGCTTGTTGTTTGGAGAGCTAGAGGCTGGAGCAGCTGATTAAGACCTCATGTAATTTTTGCACTTCAAGAAGCAATTTTGGATTTTCCAAGTCATAGGAACTTCACCTCTCTGCTCTTCCAGGCCTAACTTAAAAACTACAAATCAGAAGACTGCCAAGACATGTTCTAGTGGAAGCTGGCTACAGTTTCTCAGGCACCCGTTTCAAAATGTGCCACCCTCACATGCCAGGGAAGTCAGGACTTTCAGCAAGATTACTTTTAGGTAAATAATTCTGCAGCAACAGGAAATCCAACATCCAAACAGATCACGTCTTCCATCAGCAGGAGTCACAGACTGTTCACCTGTATGACAGCTGAAGTGCTGCATAAATAACCAGGTTCCAAGAGAGTGTTTCCTAGTTGTTCTTTTTAATACATCACTACTTATCTATTCCTGCATGCAAAGGACACTCAAACCAATTCAAATTTACAAATTTAACAGAAGCACGTTGCTGCACTAGCTTTATATTCATGTATCATTCTAAACAACAAAGAATGAAACTAAAACCAAAACCTAAAAATCAAGAAATGTCATCATTAGGGCATTACAACCTTAATTATTTTCATTTTTTTAAAATCTTCCTTATGACCAAAGGTTAAATCCACACAAAGTACCACATCTTTTAAGGCATGAAATCCAGAACTTGCCTAAATAGTTGTATTTTAAATGGAGTCTTCAATGGACTGAATTCCTCCTCTCCTTGCTGCTGTGAGATAACACGTCTTTACATTATACACGGGGAACATAGAGCAAAAAAAGAACAAAGCAACAAGTACAAGAGATTGTATGTTCCCAGATTTGATACTGTACAGCTAACAAAATCAGTGCTTACATGGACACCACAGACTAAACAGAACGATCAACATCTCCGATGCTTTTGCTCTATCAAACCAGACATTGAAACAAACATCTGATTAGGAGCTGCTCCCACATCCCAAGTTACTTTAAGTTATACATAAAAAAAAAAAAAAAAGACTTCAGCTAAGACAGATACAACACCCAGTTCTCCCAGACTGCATCTTTCCATTGCTGTACCATCATATTTACTTGTTTTTTTTATACACACTTTCCAACCAGTTCAGCAAATGAGGCAAGGAGATCTTCAAATATTTAGTCAGAGACTGAAGGCGAGAAGCCAAAGGGAAAAAAGTTTAATTAAAGACAACTATGTCCATGAAAATTATGATTAACTTAGGCATTTCTAGAGCGCTTTGACAATTTGACAAACTAATAAGGGGCTTCATTTCTCACAAGTATGGGGTGGAGAATCAAATACCATTTCTCTGCTGTACATGACATGAGACAATGATCCTTGTCCCTTTAGGGCAAAGAAAAAACACCTTATTCCATACCAGTTGACAGAATACACGCAAGTCACCTTACTTTGTGTAAGAAGAGGTACTAGTAATTCTTCACCTCCACGTTCCTACTACTGTTGCAAGGGTCATTCACTTCAGGCCTGAGCACAGCCGTACTGAGTGCAAACTCTTATTTTGTTCCTGTCCCAGATGAAGTTCTCTGGTCAGTAGACGTAATACAAAGACCTCAAAAAGACTTTTCTGAAATGAGCACCTGAACTACTGATGTCCATAAATCCTGGCGATCTGCTCGTAACTCAGATAAATCTGGCAAGAGGTGTACAATGCCCTTTCCAATTCAAAGTGCACATAGCTAAAGTACTAATACTTCTTAAATTTTTTAAAACAAAAGAAAGAAAAAAAGAAAGAAATAAAAAAAAAGGGAAGGAGGAAAAGCTTTCTACATCCTCTCCCTTGTCAAACTGCCAAAACTCTGGATCAGGCTGTCTCCTTGAGGACAGAGTACCATTATGGAAAATTTAAGCCCAAGGAGTTTATTTACTAATAGTCCAAAGCAACCAAAAATAACTAGAACTGATTCTACAACCCTAACAGCTGTTGATAATCTTCAAAAAGCATACTGTTATACTGTGCGTTTCTTCAGGAAGTTGTTTTGGCATACATTTTAATTACTGTTTACTGACCAGTGATTAAGATTATGAACTTGTGCTGCTTTATTGACCAAGTTGGGTACAACAATTTAAGCATCATTCTATCCCCTCCCTCCCCCCCAAATCCAGTTGCAGATTTGTTAAGAGTTTAAAATTCACATTAACCACAAATTCATACAATCAACATCAGGCAGTGTGTTAATCTGTTTGGAATAGACAACTCCATTGTCTCCCTTCTCAGAACATGCAGGGAGAGTCACCTTTACATCGCAAGTCTCATCGGTTCCATCGCCAGACTTTCTGCCATCCCTTTGTAAGCAAGTCTTTTGCCTAATCATGTATGTCCTAGAGTATGGGCTATACGGCCAGTCGCAGTGCACCACCGAGTTAAACCCCCACGCAGAATTCAAAGAGAAGCCACGGTGTTAACACTGTACAACAGGGCTGCCACCGCGCACCTTCCCTCAGGGGTCACAGTACTGGCCCAGTATCTGTCCAGCAGTACACGCCAGCCTCGACTAGACTAGGGTAAGCTGCATGACCTTTTACCAGCTGCCGGCAAAAGTGCAAGAGTAGCTTTACCAAGACCAGGGAAAACTGCAGCATAGTACAAAACAGTATGAAAGTGTTAACATTCCATATTGAAGAGCAATTGCATGAGTTTTAAAACAAGGGTTTAGATTACTGATGCCTCCAGAGTCTCTCGTCTGATTTAGTCATTTAAGAAATAATTACATCACTAATGTAAACAATATAAACATACCAAAAACTAAGTATGATTTAAATACATTTTGATGGTACAAAAGAAAAACCTGAAGGTGTCTGTACAGTTTTTACAACGTGGGAATTGCCAATGTATTTACAACATGAAAGGGCAAATACCATTTTTGTGCAGAGTAAAATTATCTGAAATAATGTCAATATAAAAAACAATATCTAGCGGTGTGAGGCACTCCTAAACATGGTGGTATTGACCATGCTTTCCTTTGGTACAAGTCCCATCGCTTGGAGAGCCGCAGTAGCTGCTGTGGCTTTAGCATGCTTCTTGTTAAGGCTGGCAAAAGTAGGCCTGTATTCATTCCCATTGACTCTCACCTGTGTATGAAAGAAGGGGAAGAAAAAAGAAACTGTTAGAACATGCCTCTTCGCTCCTGCTCCCAGGCAGTGCTACAGAGCTCCCTTAACCACATTCTCTACGCGTTCCTCTTTAGGGGTAGAGAAAATCCACACCTGGTCTGTAAGCACAATCACTTGCACATCGTAACTGCTAATACAAGATACTACGTGAAAAAGAAAGCCCACATTGTAAGATAACTGAAAGACAAGAGTAACTAAATCTTGCTCACCACCTTTACAAAAGTAAGACTTAACACCACACCTGCAAATAAACAGCAAGAATATAATACACCACATAGGTTAACGATTTTAGTAAGAAGTGGAATAGTGTCTCTCTCATCTGATTTACAGATTGATGTGCTCGAGAGATCCATTCTAGTCTTTACAGAAACAGAACTTCAAAATTTTAGCACTATGACACTGCTTAGCAGTCTTCAGCCACCCGTGAGGTGGCTTGTATGTTTATATACAAACACAAGCACAAATTTACACCACCTTTAATAGAGAAACCAACAGCCAACAAGGAAACTCAGACGCACCTTGAAGATAAAATGTTTGCGATGATCAGGCCCACTATCATCCACCAACACAAACTCAGGTGGTGTCCATCTTCTTTTGTTACAGATCTCCATCAATGCAGAAACTGGATGTTTACCTTAAAGATAAAATGTATTTGGAATTTCAGTGCTGCTATTAAAGCAATTATTTTAAATGAAATCTTTTTTTTTAGACAAGTAAGAATCTCACCTGAAAGATCCTTCATCACAACATAATGTCCAGATCTCTTTTGTGCCTTCTCTCCCACAGCAACAAGCCCTAAACGAAATACAACACAGTTTAAATTCATGATTCCCACCCGATTTCTGTACTCTCATCAGTAAAGCAATAACATGTACCAGTGGAGGTGCAACCTGGAGACACCATACAACTGTCTTTTCACAAGTCTTTCAAACCTCCCTTTCATCCAGCAATTTTTTCCCCTCTGTACTACACATAACATTCTCAGCTGCTCTAGTAAGACTCTTTAACAAGCCAGGTAATAGAAAACTTTGAGTAGTCTTATGCAATCTAGGAAACACCTGATTTTCCCTGACTTCTTTGGAGAAAAACTGAACAAGACAAACTTAAAAACATTCTCTCATTCAGTTTTGTTTTGTGCAACCCAAAAGTTGTCCCCTACATTAACACTTTGCCTCTCACATATTTCCATTAAACAGTAAAAAGTGCACCTGGTTATGTCCTTTTATGACACGAATAACACAGTGGTGTTCTTATGGCATGTGCTCTCTTTATTTAACAGTATTCAAACATTTATCCTTTATGCGCAAGTTCACAGCCTGGTTGCAGTGATATCAATCACATCTAAATATAAAGTAGCAGAGAAGCACGCAACTGGGCCCCAAGTCAATAAAAAGAGCACAGGCTCCAACAGAAGTCACTGTGAAACAGAGGGTAAGTATTTTCTTCTTAAAATCTTACAAGAGTAAAAAATAAAATGTAACAACTGCCAAAAATGTATCAAATGCCAGTAACCATACCACACTTACTTAGCGTTTCAAGTTTCTTTCCATTCATTTTGCCATTCCCTTAAATACACAAAATACCTGACCAGTTTTCCAGAACTTGTCAGACTTCAATCCTTCAGTATTACTTTGTTTCTTACCTCAATTTGTTTCTGTTCCTGGCTTTGGTGAATAGAGACAGGGAGATACTGCAATTGTTTCCAGTTTCTTCCTGTTCCTTCAACATTTTTGGTTGGCATTTTGTTTTGTTTTGCTTTAAAGAAAAATCCTTCCCTCCTTACCAGATTTTCATCCTAATATTCATGCAGCTCCTAAGGAGGGACTTTTCAAGTGGCATGAAACCCTTATAGACAACAATCACTGAAACAAAGCTGCTTTTTTATCTCCCTAGAGGATTTTATATCCAAAATAACAAAATATTTCCACACAAAAAAAAAATCAAATAAACACTAATACTGCGTCTCCCTCACTCTGGTACCTGAAGAGGAATTTTCAAAAAAGCTACAACAGACTCCAACAAGCTCTGATGATGAACCAAGGTTCTTTGAACACTGAAAGCCAACATTTCACTGACAGTTTGGTTTCAGTGCTGTCTGTGAGAAAATTACAGCCCTCACTCAGTGTCTGTAAAACCAGGATCTAAGAGAAAGCTGCAGAGAAGACAGACAAACCTTTTGGTTCATGTCTTACTGGGCCTATTAACTCCTTAGCAAACTGCTTGTTCCTGCACCTAGAAATACTATTTTATTTGGGGACAAGTTCTAAAAATTTATTTTAAAAAACTCCTACAAAAGAAAAATGGGTTACTTGCTTAGCAACAGACAGACTCATTTTAAAAATTTCAGACTTTTCTTTAGACCTCTACACAGACCTTAAAGAAAATTGACTTTACACATTTAAGCATAAAGAACACTAATATTTGAAGAAGTTTTTAATCTACTCGTCATAAATGTATAATCACTGTTCATTTGCTTCTTTTTAATGCATGAAACGTGCTGTTTCTTCATAGTGCAAGTTGTGTCCCTATATTACAGACTTGGTTGGCTCAACATAAGGAAGTATTCTTTATCAACACACAACACCTTTCGATTTTTTGTGGAAATTATCTGGTAAGATTACATATATGATAATAATGAAATATTTTAAAACTATGAAGCTAAAGCAAAGCCCTGACATCAATAAGGCCATCCGTGTTTTCAGATCAATCTATCACATGCCAGAAGCGGCATCCTTTAATTCCATCTAACATTTTCAACCATTATTGAAGACTGAATGTTCTGAAGCAGAAAGAGCAAACTATCTGTTACAGAATGCCCAGCACAACGAGGACCTGATCCTGCCTCAGACCCTAGGGCTTGATCCTTGAACTTCAGTATTAAGCTCTGCAGGCATTAAAGAAATTTATAATCAGAAACCACATGAATATCCTATCCTGGGGCACACTTCTAGAACTGGAAACTTGAGCAGTGACACAGCTGTGTATGACCAGAATGTTTTTAAGGTTCAAAATGTTCACAGACCGTGCAGCAATACTGCCTCTCTCCTATGTGACAAGTCTCCCGTCCCCGCCACAAAAACTCATCCCTATGTTATGCGAGCTGCTCGAGCAAATAACATGGACTTTGACTGTTTCAAATTTCTTCCCTCTGACAGATACTAACCAAGCTAAATTGAATGAACTCTTACCAGCACTGACAAATTCACCAAACAACATCTACAAAGATCACAGTAACTAAGTCAAAGCAACAAAATATTTTTCAAATATTTTCTTGGCAATCACTCTGTCACCAGGTATCATTTTTTAGTTTCTTTCTTTCTTTAAACAGAAAAGCTGCACAGAAGAGAAACAGCTGAAAAGCAAGTTTGATCATCGCTTTATACGAACAATCATGTCTGTATTACTGTGTTCTGTGCTTTGAGACTGTTGCACTTCTATATTTATAAAACCGCATTAAGGTGCTAGAAGGTCCTTAGAATTTAGAAAGCAAGGGATATTTTCATAACACTGGCTTGCTTTCTCATTTTCTACCTCCTTGCACTTAATATTTAAATGTTTAAATTACATTTTCACTGCTAGCTTGGTCACCTGAGCAGTACTGAACTATCTCTGTATTAAGAACTAGTGATTTTGACAGCTAAAGATTCCTCCAACTCCAACAGCATCTCTGCAAATAAACTTCACAATATTTGCTTTTATATGCTTTTTCTTCCAACCGCAATTGCATTGCAAACCCGTAAATCAAAGTATTCTAATGCTTTAATATTAAATGTGATCTATTTAATATACTAAAGGTTCTCATTTTAAAAATAAAAATTCGGATAACAATCAGAAGAATTTGTTTTCCTGCAGTGTTAAATGGTTTATTTTGGTAACATGAATAATGGAACAATTAAATTGTAACTCTTGACTGCTGAGATTCTGCATCTCATATTTAAAATGGTTAGAGCTTGCCTAGGGATTTCAGATGGAAAATTTTCATAAACATTCACTCTAAAAACAGAACTCTTGCTGAACATGCTGGCAAGATGGCAAATCATACATAAACCACACTGCCATCTTAAGCAGCAGCACATTGCCCGTAAATAGAAGAATAGATCTTTTGAATCAAATGAGACAACAGTTCTCCACCTGTGGCCATGGACTATATAAAGAAAAGGAGGAACAATCAGGGAAACATCACCGTAGTTCAGCAGAGGTGCCTGCAGCAGGATCAAACTCGGAGATGAACAACAGCAGGGAGATCAGATGGACAAAAAAGGAAACAGAATCCATTTGAAAGACCTAAAACCATCAGCATGACAATCTATTCATGTCAGGACTTCAACTGAAAGGCAGCAGTAACTCAACTCTGTAGCTCTCACCTCTGTCCTCCACCCCAGTTTAAAACTGATGGAACTATTCCATCTTCTACCTTGCGCCATTCCTGCTTCAGCCGCTTTCTCACAATTCACTTCCCTGCTCATGTCTCCATACATCCAACTGAAGCATGTCCCTAATTTAAGAACCACTGAGAAGCACTTCTTAAAATGGAAGGTGTAGGTTAGGGAAAGTTAAAGAACATCTGGAAGAGTTCACAGGCATAAGGACAAAGCCTATATATGTAACCCAGGGCTTGAAAAACTAGTACCAAAATCATCTGTGTCATTCTGTTAATTTTTACAATGAAGCCGTACCCAGAAAAAGGTTACTGAAGTTATTTTGTCTATCTCAAAAACAGATGCGAGATGTTTATACTGCCGTAAGACATTTAAGGAAGGGCTTACCTTTTCGATCTGTCTTAAAATCGACCATAATAGGCTCAACGCTGCCTTCTTTGTTTTTTCCAAGCCCTTCTCCTTCTCTCCAGCCCATTTTTCTCATCAGTTGAGCTCCCATTCCTCCAGTTACAGGGGCTGCTCTTAAGAACTGATCCTATCCAGAAAAAGAAAAGTAAAACAAGTCCTAAAGTTAGCACTGGGATTTTAAAAAGTAAGTAGGAGCTTCCAAAAAATGTTTCTAACAACCTTTCACAGACTCAATTAAAAAAAAAAATACACCTTAGCTTTAACATCTTGTATAAACCAGAATTCACGCAGACACACGAGACACAAATCAATGTTTGCAAAAAAAGAACAACTTAAGAAAATCCTAATGCAATCCAAAAGTGGCAAGTGACCCATTTCAGACAAATGTATTTAATAAAATTATAACCGTCCTGTTTTAAACACGCTACTTTGGTTCCAATGCATCTCTTCTCATCTTGTGAAAGGAGGCAGTGTTAACTGTTTAACTGGCAACACGTGTGCCAAGTGTACCTAGTTATCGAACAAAATACAAGCACATTTAGTAATGACATTCACATCTTGTTTACGCGTATTTTAAATATATAAAAATATGTTTCCCCACTTTATTATACAGCAGTTGCACATTCAAGTTCTACTCTGAAAATCCACATGAAACATACAGGTTTTTCTTTTATGTTTTTTTTTTAAGGAAAAAAGAGGCGCTTAGCCACACAGTTTAGCAGCAGTAGTCTTCACATTCTTTCAAATCATCATTAACATAATAGTTGTTAAATGGTGAAAGCTTACAAACAGAAATCTTAAAAATCTGTTCTGATGTAAAGAACTTTAAAAACTCCTTAAATGTTTACGTACCTAGGCCTCGATGGCCGCAGTGTTGTGAATAGTAGGGCTGGCATTGACCGTGGCAAGAAGGCAGCTACAAGGATTTGACCCTGAAACAAGTTTCCATATAGAGGGGTGAAAGTTCACAGGTTATTCTGTGAACTATCATCTCTCTTCTGCCCCCCCCGCTGACCCAAGTAAGTAAGTCAATCATTTCCATCACAGCAAAAAATTGCTTGCCTTAAAATATACAAGTTTACACACTGGCACTGATAAGTCCATCCGTTATTTCGCATAGTAGGTTAGATGATACAATGCCTGGTATTTTTGTGAAAATTTTACTTACTATCAAAGCAAATTAATAGAACATTTTTTTTCCTTCCTTTATTTTGAGCTGTGCTTGCAAAAGTAAGGATTTTCCAGGTTTGGACAAAGGACTGATAGGTCCATGGTTTCGATTTGTACGTAAACAAAGCCAGAAGTCTTACTTTTGCAGAGACTAAAGATAATAGATTTTTAAGGGGATTTCGAATTGGCAACTGACACACACTGATGATGTGTATGTGTGTAATCCCCACTATATGTGGTGTTAAATATTTCTTTAGAAATAATTGCTGAATATTGTGGCAGGACTTCTCAAATGTTTACCTATGAAACAGCAAATACCTATCAATCATGCAACTGGATGCTGCATTCGGTAACAAAATGCTCTGATGGAAGAATAGAGAGACCAAGTGCACCTCTCCAGTTCAACTTTTTTCTGACTGGTGCAGACCATGCAGTGTGTGTGTGTGTGTACACAGAGACAATCAGTTTCTTTGATACAAACTGCCTCAATCTATACACCTAGAATGGCTTTTACTTACTTCCATTTTCATCCTCCCCTCTTTTTTCCAGGAACCTCTCATAAGAAAAGGGCAACCATGCCGAGAATGATACAAACCCCAGTCAATGTCACCCTGGGTTCCGATTCCTCTTTAGTACCTGCTTTGCAATGATAGAATTTTCAATACAAACATGTTTCATTATCACCAGCGTGTATTCAGTTCACAAACGACAGAGTGCAAATTCTTGATGAGGTCATTTTAATGTTGCACAGCTTTCTCATCACACCTGCAAATGGGCTAATCTGGGGACTAGGAGTGGCGTAGAAAGGACAGAAAAGAATCAAGATACTGCTATTCATATTTAAAAATCAAAGCCCTGAGTTCCCATATAGAAATTGCCAGAGCCTGAATAAATTCCAAATACTGGAAATAGAGAGTTCTAAATTCCGAAATGTGTGAATTCAGAATCCTATCTGGCAACTTCAAGCAGGAATTTTTTACACTATGCTGACTCTTAAACACGTACAACATGAAACAAGACAACGAAGAATTAGAAAGTGTTTCGTTACAGAAGAGCTGTGCTTGTGCATCGCGCTAAAAGGCTAAATAAAGTAATTCTGGTACACGTATGAAAGGAGTCAGGAGAAGCCTACTTTGATAGGGAAAACAGGGAAAAACTTTATTCTGTCAGGTTTATTTTGTGGTTTGTTTTTTTTTCTAATAATAAATGGAAAATGAATAACTAGTGTCACCTGTAAAGTTGTATTCTCTTTAACTGTTCTTTTGTAATTTACTGACAGACAACTTCACTTGGCCCATTTAGTAAGAGTATGGGTAAAAAGTCCTAGCTGTGTAATTTCATTCAAAAATACAAAAATAATTAACAAAAGTGGGGAAGCAAAATACACATTTCTTTTCAGTTTCAAAAATCTTAAAAGGCCGAGTGTCACAAAAATATTTAGCAGCTATATACCCTTGCAAACCTGGCCCATGAGGAAGATGTAACATTGAAGTGTATGTAATACACTGAGTCCCCAGGTTTTGAAGTATTTGGTTACTGTTTTGGAATTCATTAGTTATAGAAAATAACTATTCTCTTTCATCCACTAATCCCAATTTGAGTTAAGTCTACATGACAATTTCATGTAATTTTTCTGATCTTTTGAGCGCTAAAATCGATGAAAGGTCACCCAAATAAAGCACACTTCCATTCTGCCAGCAGATGGAGACAACCAATAAGCCACATTCGTTTCTTTCCTGATGACTTAAGAGAGTTTTTTAATTAAAACTATTCCTCTTTTAAAACCATGTTAGGGCAACAGATTTTGGGGCCATGAATGCTTGAATTAGCTTTTAAGAGCTTAAACAAGCACACACACACACACAAAAAAAATAATAAGAAAAACACACCTGAAAGATGATTTTACAGGTTTTTGCTGAAAGACAATGCAAGTTGGACAGTCACCATTGTTTACCTGCAACAAGTGCCTTTGGTTTAATGCTGTATGGTGTCCTCTCCACAGTCTATACAGCACCCACAAGATCCAAAATATTAAAGTCATAATTATTTGAGAGATCTTAATATACATCATCAATTTCTGCTCTCTGAAAATACCCATTTCTCCTCACCAGGCTGACACAGCACTAAAACATAGGTTCTGTCAGAAGGAAGGCTTATTTCTTTTGAGCAATAATTTATTAAGCAAAGCCTTAAAGGCACTAGGTGAACAGTTTCATCTACAGCACAATGGTCTGTCTTGAAGATTACTTTAAAATTAACTCCGAAAAATTTCTCTGAGTCAAGTACCAGGAACAAGCATCTATTTTTGGCAAAACTTTTGCAAAGTACCTGAGTTTTTCATTAAATAAACTGGCACTTTCAGCAGCAGCCACATTCTTTCCCCAGTACAGGAGGAAAAATAACTTTCTGATGAAGAATCAGATCAAATGCCTTACAAAAACTAAGCTCTTTTTTAAGCACAATCAGCTTCACGATTTCTATTCACAGCTTTTGCATGCAATCAGTAGAAAGCAAACTGAGGACAGCTGGAAAAAACCCCAACATTTTGAGGACTGAACAGGGAGTCAGTCCAATATAACTAACATACAGTTTATTTGCTTTCATACAAGGCAATAGAAATGCAAATATTTTGATAAGTGGCCTTGTTAGAAGGTCAGTCTTTGTGTAAGTGACAATCACAAAGCAAATCACAATTTACCTCCATCATTTGCATGAATTTTACTCATCTGCTATAACTGTGGAAGAATGGAAGGAATGCTCTAACTTTTCAAAACTTGCTACACAAAGCAGAGCATCCTAACAGCCATAGCAAAACTGTTTGTTACGCTTTAGCACAACTGAGTGAAACGGATCCCAAACATTATCCTGTGCACATAAAACATGGCTAAAACTGTTTTGGAGAGCAAGTTTGGGCTATAGAATTAGGCTGATAAAACCAGAAACAAAAGGTGAGTCTGGGAAATTCTGAGTAAGTAGACCTCAACAGAATTTGCTTGAAAAATAATATTTGACCACTTCCTCAGATTTTACATTTATCCAGCAGCATACTTCCTTTGTAAGAAAAAAGGAAAGAAACAAAATAAGGAAATAATAAAAAAAAACAACAACAAGTAAGTCATATTTGTGAACTGATTACACCAATGATGATAAACTGAAACAGAAACCACTTTTCAAAAGAGAAAGGTAATATTGTTCATAAATCTGTGTTAATGATACAGGAAACCTAACCACGTATGATTCCTTTATGAATACTGCTCAGAACCCTATGCATGAACATCATGAATTAGCACATCACTTAGGAAAATAAACCATCCTTCTAATTGAGATATCGGTAATTCAAGTATGCCACGTTAACCACTTTAGTAACTAATTCCCTCAAAACTTTATTGAGATAAAATTGAAACTGCAGGCAGATTTTGGTTTGAGTACATATTACCTCTCCAGAGTAATTTTTAAAGTACAAAAAAAAAGCTGAAATCCAAGAAATGCAAAGTGAAGACAGCACTTATCAAACAAGTTCCCCAAGTACTTTAATTTTTCTCCCCTCCTGACATTGCTCTTTTGTTTGGTTACATCTGCCTAGTTTTGTGATTATCTCTGTCAAGCACAATGTCTGTACGTGTTCTAATTCTTTGTTTAATGAGACAAGAATAACTAGCTAACACAGGCTCTGCTTCTGCTGAACAGTGCACGTCCACAAGTCCTCTTAAGGCAATTGCTTATGGCAAATCTCCCAAGCAAAATGCCTTCAGTAAACAGTTTCAGTCAGAAACGTGCATTAGTATACACACAACATACCCCAAGGAACTCCGCAGCCCTACTCGTAGATGAAATATTTAAAAATACTAGTTTTCATTAATGTTAAAATGCATTTTCTTAGGACAAAAAAGGGAGTACAAGCCTGATGTCTCAGTGCTACATTGCATAATTAACAGGAACTGAGTTACACAGAGTTAAGTGTCCAAGTAAAATACAACCTGTACTTTGCATTTCATGGTTGATTTGCATTCATGTCACTGAGAAAGATAACATGCATTCATAACCCATTATCCCTACTACATTTTTTTCTGTGAAATCATCCTCTAACCACAGGATGTGACTCCACATGAAGTTCATCAAACCTAAGTTCTGTGAAGCCTTTCACAGGCCCCACCACTCCTAAAAAACACACAGTGAGTCTTATGTAGCCCCTCATGCATTTTGTAGAGGGCACATGACTGTAACTACTTGTCATCTCATGAGTTTGATGGCAATGTGCGTGCGAACATGGAACCTGGAAAGATCAAAAGAAGTCAAGCTGAGGAATGCCAGATCATGGAAGAGGACTGTGTCCTCCTCTTCTTCACCCAACAGTTCTTCTTGTTTCCAGTAGCAGCCTCCTTTCTGACAAACCACATGATGCTTGCTAGGGAGGATGCCTGCTACTGCAAACCACTACATTTGTACAGCTATGGGAAAGATAGAAGTGCTCCAGTTGGATCACTTCCATTTCTACATTCAGCAAGATGTTCCAATATGCTTCTGTTCCTCACAGCAGTCATGTCCGCAAGCCAGCAGTTTCTTCCCTAATTTTCTCCCTATAAAGTGTTCTGTTGAATTTTTGTTTGTTTGTTTTTAAGCAGACCACAGAGTGAATTTAAAAGACAAAGGGAAAACACACTTGCCTCCTCCACATAAATTTTTGTTAGCGGACACTCCTGTTACTGTAAGGCACAGAAGACCACCACAGAACCTCAAAGAATGGAAACTGGATGAGAAGAGGAGGCTTGAGAAAGAGATATCAGAGATGCTCCCTTTCTGTTGCCTCAGGAACTCGCTTCAGGCATGCAGAAAGGGAGAACCCTTCCAGGCTTGCCAATCTCTTTCACAAGTCTTGTGATAGAAAAAGTCTCCTTTTCTCATCAATACACCCCTGCTGAGTGCTTCATATTTCTAAGTTCCTCTGCCAGGGACAATTATTGTAATAATCAAAGGCAATACTTTGTTACAATCTCAAAATTTAATAATTGTTAAAATAGACTTTATCATCTGCGCCCTGTATTAATACTGAGAGAAGCCCAAAAGATTCCCATCTAGCAAGTAACGTGAATCTCTGTGCTGCCTGGCTCTCTGCATTGCTCAGCTATATAAAGTGGAAAAACAAGTTAGTGAATCTTGGCAAAAATATTTCTATTCTTAGGATATTACAATTCCAGACTTTTGTGTTCAGTTCACACCAAGTTTTATGGAAAATTCTACCTAAGCCTCAAATCTAACCTACCAGTTTTGCAGGTTGCCTTAACCTGGAAGGATAAGCAGATACAGCATATACTGAACTACATTACTTACAAGATTGACTGCCGTAAATCATTACTCTTTTTGCCTGAAAGCTGGATATTGCTTTAATTCCTCAGTTCTACTTCTTGAAAGAGAACAAGTTCAATATTCATTTTCACAGATGAAGCATGAATTATTAAACTTACAAAACGCATGTATGTATGACACACCACACCTCAAAAATAAGCCAGTATTACTCTGCAGTAAGAGGTAACTATTTCACTGCAAGATGACATTAGACTTATTTACTCAACTGCAAGTCCTGGTTTAATATTCCAAATCTTTGGCTAGAAAACACTAGTGATACAAATAGAGGCAAAGTAGTAATCAGATAGAACCAAGTCCAACAAAATGGGAGTTTGGGACTTGGTTCACTGAAGCTGATGCCAAAACATCACTGACTTCAGTAACATCAGAATCAAACCTTGCCTGATCTGTCCCAATGCTGTAAAAGTAGTGATGGACCTACCACTGCAACCATGCCAATATCGTGAATGTCACTTGAGTGTAAGGTAACAGTATATATGAACCAATCTCACTCAAATACCAGACGCACACCTTATTGGAGTATTCTATGTCATGAACAACACCTTAATGCACAACAAAATGGACACAGCAGCAATAAGTATCTGAATTGATCAAAGACAATGATTTAACTCAACCTGTTGTATTTGACACATGCATTACCATAGGTTTTTAAGACACATTTTTTGCATTTTCCGATACTTCCGTTGCTATTTGAAATGAGATAGTTAGACAAGTATGTCTGCATAACTTCTACCTTTCTAATCCATGCTTGGGGACCACTGTTGGTCAGCTCATCTGAGGACAATATCTGCGCTCCAGTGCTTCCTGTGAACTGGCCAGGGATGTGGTTTGATTGGGCCCAGGCATCAATCTACAAAATAAAAATCAATGTAAGACCAAAATAAAAATTTGCACATTCTTCCTCTACAATTCTCTGTTGCTTCTCAGTAATTTTCGTAACAACTCCTCACTTATGTTTAGTGCTCTGTTCATTAACACTCATTTGTAAGCAGACACTCCAAAAGCTGAGCATCTTTGTTAACCCTAAAACCTGAGCTCAAAGTCGAGAACACCATAAACTTGATAATCCTCAAGATCAGTATTATGAACTGCAAAATAAAGGCAGAATTTTTAAACATACATCCATAAACTAAGCTTCCAAAAACCTGTACTTAAATAATGTAAAAAAAAAATCAGTTGGTATGAAGGGTAAACATCTACTTTCTTCAAGCTGATCAAAACGCTGCTGAAGTTCAACATACCTGTTCCTGTGCACGATTTAACATGCACATGGCCTCTAAATCAAATGTGTTTTCATTAAGCCTTTTCTGAGCCAGTGCTCGATCGTTCATAGCTGTAGTTATGTCCACGCCCTAGGAAGAAAAATATTATTTTTAAAAATAAATCAGACCACAATAATATCCATTTGATCTGGAAAAAACTGTTGTAGAGTAAATGCTTCAAATACTACAAAGTTGTTTTACATGTTGAGCAGTTGTTTTGATATACAAATAAGCAATGTGAAAAAATCCTGAAGCTACTTGTTACGTATACAGAATTTGTATTTGTTTAGAAAAGCCCGTATTATGAAGTTGAAATATGACACCCTGATAATTTATAATCACCTGTCCATACAAAATATTGAAAGAATTATTTTCAAAGAACTATTCTGGTCACAAAAACTTGTAGTGTCTAATACTTTATAAATAGAGGAGCGCATTATTGTTCAACAGAATCTTACTAACCAAAAGAATTAAACGTAATTTAGCTCAGAACATTAAAAAGTAGCCTTCATACAGAGCTGTTCACATGAGCACCCTACTGTTAAGTCACACTAAAACTGCATGTTAGATGTATAAAAAAATTATAGCAAGTATTGTACATGTATTCCAGGAACTTGCTTTTCGTGTTCCAAATCTTAATCTCCAGCCTAAAACAGACTCGCATAAAAGTAAAACCAGACTGGTAGCTCCTAAAATTCACTGTTTTGGAATGGATTATTTAATCTGTGCTACTGAACTGAATAAAACTGAATAAAATTTCAAGACAAATAAATTTGAAACTCTCTTGCACATACTGATCAGAATCGTGTGGGTGAAAATATGGAGTAAATTAAGAACCTCAACACAAACCTCTACTCTGTGCAAAGCAATCAAGAGAGAAACCAAAAACATTTGGGGATATAAAGATATAACAAATCATGGCTAGTATACAGCTCTTATTTTATAAAGTGACTTGTGCCTTGTTCTTCAGATGATGTGCATTTTATGGATCATTCTATTTTGAAAGGAGGAAAAGAACAGTGCCCAGAGACAACTGAATTTCATTGGAGATGAAGGAAGGAGACTGAAAGGGCTGGAACTGTTTAAAGCACAGAATAAATCAAATACTCAAAGCAGCAGGTGGCATACAGACGTGAAGTTGATGGTTATTCTTTACATATTTTTTTTTTTCAATTTGTATTCCAAAAGACTTGTATCTTTTATTTTAGTCAGGATCTTATAGCCTTAGTCTCCCCACATTATACTAGGATAAAGGGCTGGTAGAAGAAAGTGAAACTAATTTTAAAATTACTCTGCGGAACAGAAAAATACAGTTAATCCACAACATCTCTGTCACAGGAACCAAGTCAAGAATTCAGTAAATATTGAAAAACAGTAAGAGACTGACACAAATGTCTACAATTGCATAAAATTAACTAATTATTTTTGTACTCTGGCTATTAAATCTCTTTTTTTTTTCTGTTAAGATGGGAAGATTATTTTTTACTGTTTAGTACAAAAAGTACTTCTATTGGAAATATCACTGCTGAAACATCTGGCACTGACCAAGACAGGTTTATAATCCCTGAAGTCCTATGTGTCTCTGTGATAATTGTGTGTCTTCAGTGTTTATTGTCCCAGCTGACAAAAACACAGATAGCAAACAAGGCACAAGAATTAAAAGGTTTTCTAACAATCACCTAACAGTCAGGTATGTAAAAGAATACCTGCTTACAACACACGCTGTCTCGTGTTCATAAGTTCCCCCTACATAGTTAAAATGTTTTGCTTGTGAAACTCGTTCAGGAGATAAATAAAAGTTATTCTACTCACCAAAAGCTTCAATCCAGCAATACACATAGGCATGCAAGTAGTCCACTGAAACCACATTGGGACCACTCACATACTTAAACATACATATGTACTTTAGTGCTTTACCGGACTGGGGCCTATTAGTAGGTACCCTGGTTAGTTAGAATTCCCATACACTTTCCCCACATGGTCAGTCACCATTTTGGAGACCATCATGGCTTTGTATTATGTCAAGACACTCGATGGCAGCTTTGGATCTTGAAAAAAAAAAAATCTCTGCTTGAAGTATGAAAAGTTGTTATTATTTAGTCAAGTAAAACAGTTTCAAGTTCAGCATGCTATTCTCCATCAGAGTTCTGCCTCTCCAATCCTTCCTTCCTTTTAATAACATTTCCCCCACAGACACAAATCACAAATATTGAAGCAAGAAGAGGCTGACAACAGAAGGCTGGCATTTCTGACGTACTTTGTAGGTACACCAAAACACCAAATGCATTTACTACATTTTTAGATCATAACAGCTTCTCTGCATAAGTCACCTCTGTATATTCCGAACTTAAATACAACACTTCATCTCTATGCTTTCAGTCTTTCAAATACCGCTTCTTTCTCATAGGTTTTCCAGGCTTCTAGAGACGTGCTGATAGTTCAGATTACTCAAGACTTTTTTCTCCATCTTCTACTACCACAAACAACTACGTTAAGAGCATAATGTTTTATTAAAACAATTCACAATGTATTAGCATGGTCATTTTAGGCTGCTTATTCCCATAACTAATTCTGTGACTTGAATAAAAACATAACAATAAAACAAATTACTTATTTTTTTTAATGTCAATATAGACTTGCATCAGAATTGTCACAATCAGATTTCAAAATCAGCAACAATGAACGGAGATAAATTGTATGTCAAACTTCCTTAGGACCCAAGCAGACTCCCCCCACTACCCTACTCCCTACAACAGCAAGGGAGCTTATTTGGCTTATTTTGCTCAAAGGGAGCCATTTCATCCACAAAGAGACCTCATGAGCATTTAAAAAATTAAGCAGAGAAGCACTCCGTTACCTTTCAGACTCCCTGGAGAAACATACAGGGATTCTGCTACTGCAAGAGTACTGCTGTATTTCAAAATTAAGGATTGCCATACCCGAGAGGATGGAATGCTCTGCTGCCAACTAATGACCCTTGAAATCACCCTTAACACAAACCAAGTTAAGGTAAATGCAAATAAAAATATTTATTTACAAAATATAAAAACAGACAACATTGTTACAAGCATTTGTGAGATACACGTGACAGGAAGGAAATAAAGTTATGTTCAATATATTTACTCCAACGTTAATTTTTAAGGCCTCTTCTACACAATAAATACACAAACCATCAGTGCTTAGCTAACCCAGCTTGTCAAAGACGCAAGCCTAGTGTCACTGGCAAACGGGATGCAGGAATCTACAGAGCTCGCCTGAACTATGAGCATATCATCAACCATTTGAAGGACAAGACTTTTTACCACCTGGTAAAAACATGGCCACGTTAGCTTACAATGTTTCTATGCTGTGGACTTTTTACATATACACAAGTAACTGGGAACAACACTCTGCACAAACATTTCAGAATGTTTGCCTTATTAGTGGTTTGTGCTAAAGACCGAACGGCAGTTACATTTACACTGAGGGCGCAATGAATTAGGTGCCTGACGGTCAAACTCTGAGGTATACCATGAAAATGTTTGTTGAGTGAGTTATATTCACTTGTGCTTTTGGTGCTGTAAGAGACACAGAAGAAAATACCTTCTGTGCTTCAGGGAGTGAACTGTACAATCTTAGAAAGTTCTTGAAAAACAAAACGCACCAAGGCTTTTTCTGTTTATTTGCTTGGAAAGGTACAAGAACCAGTTTTCAGGTGGAGTGAGGTTAACATCAACTTGAAAAAAATTACATCTGTCTTAAATATTTTTTGTACTTAATTACAAAAACCCCATAAAATATCCTTTTGAAGACATTTCAAGGGGAAAGACATTTTCTTTTTTCTTTTTTTAGTTTACTATACATACAATTAGATTTTTCCTTTGAAAGGCCACATGGAAGACAACTATGTAAGAAAATATGACTGTAAAGCTAAAAAATGAGTAGATACATCCAGATGAAATGGCAGTTTTAGAAACTGCTTTCAAATCTACTTTTAATGGATTACATTTCAATGCAATGTTATTGCTCCAAGACTGGCAGGACAATTTAATTATTATTAAATTTATAATTATGAAAGTGTCAACATAGGGTATTAATCTCTGCAGGAAACTGGACAAGAAACTTGCTTTTCATCTTCAAGCAAAAGCTTAAATTCTACTGAGACAAAGAAGCCACTAGCTGACAAAAGCACACAGTATGGGTACAGGCTGCTTTCATCATTGCCCACATGAGCATGGTGACCAAGTCTGAAGACCACAGTAGTTCAGATAATTAGCTTATTAAAGTGTTAGATGCTACCTACGTATCCGTTTTTTTTTCGCAGACTGCAATTTGGTACCAGACTGACTAGGCAATGGTTTTGGTTTTCTTATATGATATGCTTTCCTTCCCTTCCTTACCTCAATGGATGGTTTGGGGAAAACATCATCCTTGCCATCTTCTTTGCCTTTTTCAACTGGAACCCATTCTCCATAGACACTATCTGCTTCCTTTTTCCTATGTTGAGACCCAGACGAAACAGGGAATTCCTTTGACAGGCTGACCTGATTTTTTGGTTGTGGTGGTGGTGCTGGTTTTATGCTGGGAGTCTTAAAGAAATAAATTAGAAAAAGTTAAAACTTGACAACACACAACACTCACAACATGTCTTTGAGAAACAATTTATTGCACACACCTGAAACTAAGTTCTCGTAAAACAGTCATCCTTCTTACTAACATCAAACCAAAACCCTTCATAACAAATCATTTTAGCACAGCCCTAACAACACACAACTGAACAACAAACTGCAGTATAAGATGAAACAGCTAGAAGCTAGAATTGCTTAAATCAGCTTCAGCAGCCAAAAATACACAAAACCTCAGTCTCACAATTAGCTCTCTGCTTTCCCTCCACCCCATCATAAAGAGAACAGGCTCAATCTGCCACACATGCATTTTGTAATAGAAAGCTCCAAAATAAAAATCCTGGGCAGCAAAAAACATTGGCTGTGATAACCACATGATGACAAAAAGCTCTACATTACTATACACAGAGAAAGCAGTATTCAACATTCTGTCTTCTAGTTTCTGACTGTTTTTAATAGCAGCATGAATCAAGTCTATGAGCTTCTTTTCTTTTGGAAGTATTGCTATAAATATATTGAGTGCAGAAATCTGACAGGTTCCTCTTACAAGAAGCAAAAGGAGCCCAGAGCTCACAGTATTGGGTAAACTCCTACTATCAAAGCAACATGGGCAGAATGGTAGTAAGACTAGAATCCAGAAAGAATGGAAATAATGATACTAAAAGGGTCAAAACTGTGGAAAAGAGGTAGAGAAGCCCATAACTACTAAAGAACATTCCTCTTTGAAGCTTGTATGGAATTCCAAGGTTTCTTAAGTATCATCATACCACTTTCTAATGGTACAATATAAAGTATAAATCTATTTCTATGTTACATCTTCTGTAAATATGTATTACTGCTTATTTTACATATGCCACTAGCCATACAGATTTGTATATAAAAATAAAATGCTATTCATATTTTCACTCAGCATATTAATACTTTTACAGTACTTTATACCCTGCAAAATCAGAGCAGACCTTTGAGGACACAAAAAACCTCCAAAAGATACAATTGTTATATATAGATATAAAAAAAATCTAGACAAATTCTAATCCATGCTTCAAAGCACATGAATCCCAGATGCATTTTAAACAAATGCTCCCTCATTTTATTCCACCCAACATGCTTGTACCCAGAAAGTGTCAACACAAGCTCCAATAGTCAAAAGCAATCCCCCCAGTAGGGGGTTTAAATGGGACAGTTAGATCCTCTTAGTAACAGGGAACATCAGTGATCCTCATTCTTAACGCAGCATTTACTTCTCTATTGGCTAATCCCAAAACTAACAGAACTTTTTTTCTCCTCTAGTGAACACTCGATTATCTACTGAAGAAGCTGACATGTAAGACTTGGAGTCTGCACAAAGCTGATGGCATAATCTTACTTAGAACACCTCAAAATGTTTTTACAATTTTGCTAAGCACTTTTTGCTTGTCTTTTGAAGAAAAACAATGCTGTTCTAAAAGCAATTCCCAATTCCAAAACTGACTCTAAATTCATACTGATATTCCTTCAATGAAAATGTGAAGTAAACCTCATCCTCTGTAGCTTATTTAAGCTTTAAAAGCTGCAAAGACAGTAATGAAATAAAACAGGCTGCAGGTAAGTTTCTTATTCTAGCAAGAGTACTTTTAACAACATCCCAGTGCAATTTCACCATGACTATCAATCATTGTTTAATTTCTGTAAATTACTTGTGCTATTTAATAATAACACCAGTTTAAAATATTGAAAAGTAAAAGCAGTACTCACACTTAAATTGAAAAAGATAGGTTTGGGTTCACTGAGCTTAAAAGGATGATGATAGAAAGGACGTTCTTCCTCCTCTTCATCAGAAACATGAGGTTTGTTCACTATCACATCATCTGTGCTTTGAGCAATCTTCTTGCATTTCTAAAAAAAAAACACAAACAAAAAGATATGACTTTAAACCAAAACACACAAAAAACCCCATTTTTACAAAAAAGTATTTTTCTTTTCTAAAGCAAGAGGTGCAATATGAGGAAAAGTTTACTGATGTTATCAATATACGTAACTTTTGACATTTTACACAAATTATCAAACCCCTACCTAGGTCTGCTAGGCACTCGTGCAGCGAATAATTTCACAGGCATAAGATTTCAGCAGCATGCCGTAAGACTTGCTACACAATGCTAGTTGCAAAACGTGTGTCTAAGGCTGCAAACACACCCCACACAACCAGCATGTTGCAATCCAATAGATACTTCAGTGTAACCTACAGAACTACTACACAGGAAAACCTACGAATTAAGTTCCACAAAGTCCCATTGGTAGTGCAGGGACTTGGAAGCAATAGCTCCAAAAGTTCTCAGATTTCTTCTGAAATATTTCAATGATGGCCAGACATGCAAGACATCCCCATTTTATATTCAAAAGAAACTGAATATAAAACATACAGGTGCTAAAGGGGTGCTGTAGTCAAATGAGAAGACTTTCTAGAAAAGCTAAAATTTTATGATGAAAAACTCTTTATGATCATGGTTATCTGCACTGAGTGTTTACCAGCAGCAACTATAACTCAGTTCAAAATGCATTTGAGAACATTACAGTCTAGTATCATGCCTCTGTTATGCCCCCATTCATGAAAAGTATAGTCAAACGACTCACAAGACATTTGAGGACATATTTAAGGAAGTAATACTGGCAAAGTGAAGCCATCATCTGATTTGTTTCTAGTTCAGGTTCATACCATTTTAAGTCACATCTGTCTGAGGACACGACTGTTGGCATATAAGAAGCAAATAGGCAGCTCCATCACTAAAAATAAAATAAATTCCTGCACTCTCCTATGCTGAGATGCCTCCAAACAACGACTGAAGCACACTCTTTAGGCAACAGGAAAAGCCTGAACTATTTGGAAAGCTAGTCAACTAAATGTATTCCCTATAGTTATTACTTGGCTTCTAGCTAATTGTAAGCATTTTGTCCAGTTTGCACGTTACACTGCAGAGAGGAAAGACAACACAGCTAGCTTTGTAAGAAGCTGAACAAAGCCCTGGAAGGGTTCTCCACTTGGGCACACTACTGTATGATGACAGCCTGGATTGCTTCTGTGGCCAATTTTGATTCAACAGTACAGGAACATCATCCAACAGCTGGAAAGGGCAGGTCTGGAGCTTCCAGATTAGCATCAGCTACACTGGATCTTGGTCAGGTTACATAAGAATCACTTAAGATGTCTGCATAGTGTATCTGCACAATCTCAGCTTTGTACTAACAAAACAAGTACTTCTGCTTCCACTAGCCCACACACAACTAAGAGATTACTTTCCATCAATTTGACACTGCTTAATTTCATAAACATGTATCTCAGAACTATCATAGTGATTACGCAATTAAAAAAAAAAAAGCAAAAGAACTTTTTTTTTTCCATTCCAAATTTTGTCTAGTTTCTGGGGAAAAAAAAACAGAGGGAAATGAGCAAATTAGACAAGGTGACATTGCTACAATATAAGTACAAGTAGCAGTTTTATTCCCCACAAACAAAACAAAAACATCCCATGTACAGACTTGAACTGCGATGGGACAGAAATGCAACAATAATTCTCTAAAAATATCTTAAGAGTGCATATTAAAATATAGAAAACTATGCAAAGTGGGTGCTACATTTTTAATCTAGAGATAACGTTTAGCAATGTGAAATTCACTAACAAAAATAAGAAGATAAATAACTAACAACACCAGGACCAGAAGCTAGAAGTGAAAGCTTTGGTTTTCATTAACAGGACTGCAAGAAGAACTACCAATAAAAGAGAATCAAAACAAAACGACAAAATAATTTAATTTCATGCATTTCAATGGAATTAAAAAGCCTGTTTTCATGACTCAAAAAAACTTTGTAGAGAGTAAGAGCTCAAACCACAAGCCAGCTTACATGTAAACCAAGCACACAGAATGACAGCTTGCCTAGAAGTCACAAAAACCCAATTTGCATATTTTCAGGTTTGATACTGTTGTTCACACTTACCTCTGTGAGCTCCTTTAGTGTGTCTCTTGATGACTTCTGATTGGCTTTGTCGTCTTTCTTTTGAGACAACAAAGGCATCAGGCTTGGTGGTAAGGGAACACCAGACTTAGCACACATGGCAGCTGCGTTAGCTTTGGCTATTTCAAGTAGCTGGGCCTTGTCTAAAAATAATGAGTTTTTTGGGAAAAAAAATGATTATTTTTACACATTCTTGTTTTAATAAAAAATAAGCATTTCTGGCAGACTAAACTAAGTACAAAAGAGAAAACAAGAGATTTTACCCACAATGAGCATTTTTATGTTCTGTGACAATAACTAAAATTGTACTTAGCTGCTCTAGACTTTTTAAAATTGGGTCTACCCACCAGACAAGTGAAATGGCAAATTTAACACAATGCATGGGAGTCCAAATTACAGCAACCAAAATCCTCCAAACTCCAGAAGTTCTGATGTCTATTCTACTTCATCAATTCGTTCCAGCTTTCGAAATGCTGGGACATTTCTGCACAGCATAAATTCCAAAGCCTACTTCCTAGATATCTCTGAAAAGCATCCATAGGTCTTGAGGAAGTCCTCCAGTACGTAGCCTGAAAGCTACTTACAGACAACCAACAGAAAACCATAAGCACTGACTAAAACATACACTTGCATAAAATACAATTGTATGTAAAGCTGTTAATAAAACAGTATTTTCCTTTATTAAGGAAAAAAGCACATGTGGCTTTATCATAGAAATAGGGAATGAAAGTCAAGCACACCTTACTTGATCTGCAAATAAATGAGTTACCACTATCTCTGCAAGCACACAGCTTCACAAAAACTTTTCAAGGACAACATTCCTTACTTCTTAAGCAACAGAAGTATAGATACAGACTCGCTGCACAACAAAAGCATGGAGGCAGCTTCAAGGATGCTTCTATTTTAAATCTCATGTTCTGTACAAAAATACTTCACTGATAGAGGGGCTTCTATGGTGACTTTATGAGACAGGATTAAAAGGATCAGAAGCTGAGGCTCACAAAAAGAGGCTTCCTCACACACTGTACAAGAGCTTGTCTCTCAAAATTGAAAACACCTTTCTCTTTACGTAACCTACTACCTAATCAAACTACAAGTCCTCTCTTCCTCCAGCCACAGAGAAAAGTTTAGCTGTGTATGGGAATATTTTCAGAAATGAGTCTCCCTTCCCATGAAGTTCTTACCATGGGGAAGAGGCAAGACACAGTAACAGGAACAGACAAGCATTACAGCTGATGACAGAGCTGACAACCCTCCAACAGGCACTGACTTTCAACTGTTCTTTCATGTCCAACTTTTCTCAGGAAAACTAGAAATACATTGATTTCTTACAGAGTACTTGGTCTTTACTATTACAATGAACAGTGTTAAACTCAAGACTGCAAGACACTATCTTTGTATAAAAGCTCTCTAACCAAGATACAACCTGCTCTAAATACACTTTTATCCAAATGGTAACCATCGGTTCATCTCCAACATAAAAGTTCCTACTGGAAGTCACTGATTGAAAGTAATGCACAAAATGACTTCCAAGAAATTCCTTATGAATGCTGCAGACATATGTTAAAATGAGGCTATGTGAATGAACACAGCACCACCACCTAACCACAGAAATACTGAAAATAAAGTTTGTACTTACCCAAGTCTGTAAGACGTTTCGGTGACCTGCTTGAAAATCGTTCCGATGACCTCGACCTACGACGGTCAGGTGATCTGCTGTACCTCCTTCTGCCTGAAGATCTTGATCGCCGTAGTCGAATTGGGGACCTACTAGCGCTCCGTCTTCTTCCTCTTGACCTTGATCGCCTTTGACGAATAGGTGTTCGACTCCTGCTGCGCAGTCTGAGCGATATTCTACGATCTCTTGAATCTGATCTTCTTCTTCTTCTGTCAGTGGATCTCGATCTATTTCTCTGAGATCTCTTACGTCTCTCTCTTGATAAAGAACGCCGCCTTCTTGATGCTGACCTTGACCTACTCCTCCTTCTGTGCCTTGAACGTGACAATGAGCTAGAGCGAGAGCGGCGATTAGATTTTGATCTTGATGCTCTTCTCCGTGTTGCTGATCTGGAGCGATTCCGTCTAGAGCGAGATTCTGCATCATATCTCTGGGATCTGCGCTGAGAAGACCTGGAGCGTCTGCTTCTAGATCTCCGTGAAGATTCTTTATCTGCTGTTTTTTCAACAGATTTAGATCTACTCCTTTGGTGAGCAGTGGACCTAGAGCGCCTACGTCTAGACCTCCGTGAAGACTCTTTGTCTGCTGCTTTTTCCACAGATGTTGATCGACTCCTTTGGCGAGCAGCGGACCTGGAACGTCTATGCCTAGACCTCTGTGAAGATTCTTTGTCTGCTATCTTTTCAACAGATACGGATCTACTCTTCTGGTGAGCAGACCGGGAACGTCTATGTCTAGATCTCCATGAAGACTCGTCTGCTGCTTTTTCAACGGATGTGGATCGGCTCTTTTGGCAAGTAGGAGATACTGAGTGTGAAGACTCTTTGTCAGACATTTTATCAACAGATTTGGATCTAGATTTTTCACGTTCAGAAGACTCAGAACGCCTACTGTCAGGTATAAAGGAAGAGTCCTGTTCCTCCAGTCTCTCAAGATGCATGGAATCCTGTTTATCTTCATCTGCCAAAGAGGGCTCAACATCTTCACCCTCTTCACCAGTGGTAGACCTCGAGTCATGTTCATCTGACGATGTGGAGTCTCTTCGTTCAGCTGTCAAGGAAGGCTCCACATCATCTCCTTCTTCACCAGTGGTGGACCTCGATTCACGCCCATCAGGGGACATGGAACGCCTGTGTTCAGTTGTCAAAGAGGGTTCCATATCATCTACTTCTTCCCCGGTGGTAGACCTTGACTCATGCTCATCTGATGATGTGGAGTCTCTTCGTTCAGCTGTCAAGGAGGTTTCCATATCCTCTGCATCTTCGCCAGTGGTAGACCTTGACTCCTGTTCATCTGAGGATGTGGAATGTCTACGTTCAGCTGTCAAAGAGAGCTCCTGGTCCTCTGCTTCTTCACCAGTGGTTGACCTTGACTCGCGTCCATCAGGAGACACAGATCGTCTATGTTCAGCTGTCAGGGAAGGTTCCAAATCCTCTATTTCTTCACCAGTTGTGGATCTTGACTCACGGTCATCAGAGGACACAGAGTGTCTACGTTCAGCTGTCAAAGAGGGCTCAACATCTTCACCCTCTTCACCAGTGGTAGACCTTGACTCCTGCTCATCAGAAGATGTGGAGTCTCTTCGTTCAGCTGCCAAGGAGGGTTCTGCATCTTCCACCTCTTCCCCAGTGGTAGACCTTGACTCACGCTCATCAGAAGACACAGAGCTCCTTCTTTCCACTGCCAAAGGCTGCTCCAGATACTCTGCTTCTTCATCAACACTAGATCTTGACTCATGGTCATCAGGGGACACGGAGCGCCTATGTTCAGACGTCAAAGAGGGCTCCAGCTCATCCATTTCTTCATCTATGGTAGATTTCTGGTCATGGCCCTCAGGGGACACAGATCGTCTATGTTCAGAGGTCAAGGAGGACTCCAGACCCTCTTCTTCCATAGCCGACTTCAGCTCGTGACTTTCCTGATATGAGGATGTGGAATGTCTACGTTCAGGTACCAAAGAGGGCTCTAGGTCCCCTGTTTCTTCACCAGGGCCAGATTTCACACTGTACCCACCAGGGGACATGGAACATCCACTTTCAGGTATTAAAGGTGGCATTGCATCATCCATTTTTTCAACAGGGATGGATTTCAAATCATTGTCATCTGGGGACATGGAGGCTCTATCGTTTAGCGTTACAGGTTCAAGACTGCCTAATTTTCCAGCAGTGTGGAATCTTAACTCCTGACCATCAGGGGATGCTGCATGTTCGTTTTCAGGTGTTGGAGACAGTTCTTGCACATCTGCTTTTTGAACAGGGGTGAATCTTACCCCCTGGTTCTCAAAAGACAAAAGATGGTCATTTCCAAATGTCAAAGAAGAATCCCTATCCTCTGTTTTATCAGCATGAGTCAACGTTGATTCATACTCTTCAGGGGACAGAGCATGTTCATTTTCAGATGTCAGAGAAGGTTCCTCAGCCTCTGCTTTTTCAGCAGGGCTAGACTGCAGTTCCTGACCTTCAGGGGACATGGTACATTCACCTTCAGACATCAAAGACAATTCCTGCACCTCTGTTTTTCCAACAACAGTAGACTGCAACTCCTGGCTATCAAGGGACATTGAACTTTCACTTCCTGAGGTTTCAGAAGGCTCCTTCAGTTCTTCTTTTTCAACAGGACTGGATCTCAAATCATGGCCTTCACCGGACACATCATACTCATTTTCAGACAGCACCTCTGGTTTTTCAGCAAGAGCAGAGAGAAACTCTTGCCTTTTGGGAGATGCAGCATATTGATTGTCTGATATTAGCAAAGGCTCCTGTACCACTGTTTTTTCAGCAAGGTTAGACTGCAATCCTTGGGCTTCATGGAACATGGTAGATTCACCATCTGATGTTAGAGAAGGCTCCTGCACTTCTTTTTCAGCAGGGCTGGCTGACACCTCCTGGCCCTCAGGAGATACAGCATATTCATTTTCAGACAGCAAGGAACACTCCTGTACCTCTGTTTTTTCAGCAAGGGAAGATGCCAATTCGTGATCTTCAGAAGACACAGCATAGTCATTGTCAGGTACTACAGAAGCCTCCTGCATCTCTACTTTTTCAGGTGAGCTCGATCTCAACTCCTGGCGCACCCAAGATACAGCATATTCGTTTTCAGACATCAGAGCAGGCTCTTGCACTTCTATCTTTTCAACACGGGGTGATCGCAACTCCTGGCTCTCAATGGACACTGAGCATCTTTCTTCAGACATCTGATAAAGTTCCCGCATCTCTGCTTTTTCAGCAGGGGTTGATGTCAACTCCGGGCCGTCAAGCCCTATTGTGTATTCATTTTCAGACAGCTGAGAAGACTCCACTACCTCAAGTTTTCCAGAAGGGGTGGATGTTAGCTCATGACCATCAGAGGAAACAGAATACCTATTTTCCAGTATCAGAGGTGGCTCCTGCACCTGTATTTCATCATATGCAGATCTCAACCTGTGGCCATCAGTGGATGCAATACATTTCAGTTCAGATGACTTCTGCACCTCTACTTTTTCAGCAGGGATAGATCCTGATTCATGACTATCAGGCACCAGGAAAAGCCCACCGTCGGATGTCAGAGAAGTCACTGGGGCCTGTACTTTTTCAGATGTGCTTACTGATTCACAAACATTAGCAGACTCAGAGAACTCACTTTCCAGAGCGAGAGGAGGCTTCTGTATGTTAATTTCAACTGCAGTGGATGCCAATTTATAGCCTTCAGGGAAGAGAGAACACCTAGGCTCAGATGCCAGCAACAGTTCTGCACCTTCCGTTTTCTCAAAGTAATTGTGTTTTGATTTATGGCCATCATGGCACACAGGAATTCCGCTTTTAGACATCAACAAAGATCCCGAACCCTCTATTTTTCCATCAGGCAGGTATCTTAATTCGTGTATTTCAGAAGACTCAGAACAGTGAAGTACTTGTGAAAGTGCGGGACCGTCCAAATCGTTGCCAACAGATGACCTGAACTCATGAACTTCAGAAGACGGGCAACTTTGTCCTACAGTTGTCAGTACAACTTCCTGTATTTTTTCAAAAGATGATGCTGAAATGAGGTCACCAGAGATCTCAACCGGACCACATTCAGATGTCAGGGAAACAGGTGGAGCCTTAACTTTTTCAACAGATAAAGATCTTTGCTCATTTCCATCAGGTGACTTGAAGGACCCACCTTCAGACATCAATGGAAGCTCCTCTACTTGTCCAGCAAAGCTGGATTCTGATCCATGTCCATCAGGAGACTTGAAGCATCCACTGCCAGAAGCCAGAGAAGGCTCCTGGAACTTTTCAGTAGGCAAAGAGGCTGACTCACAGACATCAGGCAAGGCAGTGCATGTAACTTCAGGTGCTAGAAAAGATTGTTGAGCCTCTACTGTTTCAAAAGATAGCGACCTTGACTCAGGGCTGTCAGCCAACTTGGAAGATTGACTTTCGGGTACTTGCAAAAATTTCTGAAGATCTGTTTTTTCAACAGAGCTATGTCTTAATTCATGACCATCATCAGAAGATACAGAGCATCCACTTTTAAGTGTCGGAGGAAGCTCTGGACCCTCTACTTCTCTGAGAGAGGCAGATCTCAACTCATCTTCATGGGATGTGGAAAGTGGATATTCTGTTACCAAAGCATTTTCTGAATCTCCCCTTTTTTCAACAGATGAGGATCTTGACTGGGATGTGGAGTATGCAAGTTCAGGTAATGATGTAGACTCCAGAGTCACTACTTTTTCAGCTGATCCATTTTCAGATGTCATGGAAAGCTCTGATAACTCTGTGTTTTCCACAGGCATGGATCTCGATTCCTGGTCATCTGGGGTTTTAGAGCTATCAAATTCAGACAGCACAGAAGGTTGCAGACCTGCTGTTTCTTCAGCGGGTGAGGAGCTTTCCTCAAGACTATCAGAAGTTTTGGAAAATCCACTTCCAAATGCTGGCGGCAGCTCTGGGCCATTTATTCTTTCATCAGACAAATCTACTGACACGGGACCATTAGAGGAGGAGCCAACCTTGCTTGCAAAAGAAGGTTCAGGAACATCTGTTTTTTCAAGACATGTTGATTCCTGAAGTTCAGAAGACTCCACACGCTTGCTACTGCCCTTTCCCGAGGATAACTTAGTCTCTCTTTTTTCTATAGATTTGGACCTTGACTTAACGCTGTCAGAGGACTTGGAACGTTTCCTTTTAGATTTTTTTGAAGATTCTTTGCGCTTTTTTTCAACAGACCTAGACCTAGACTTGTAACGTTCAGAAGATTTTGAGCGGCGACGCTTAGATTTTCGTGAGGACTCCTTCTTTTTTTCCACTGATTTGGATCTAGACTTGTAACGATCAGAGGACTTTGAGCGCTGACGTTTAGACTTCCGTGATGACTGCTTTCGATCCCTTTTTTCTACTGATCTAGATCTAGACTTGTAACGGTCAGAGGACTTCGAGCGCTGACGTTTAGACCTCCGCAGAGATGCCTTCCGACCTCTCTTCTCCACAGATCTTGACCTAGATTTTGAACGATCAGAGGAACCAGACCCTCTATTTCTGAACCTCCATGAGTATTCTTTGCCCCCTCTCTTTTCTGAAGACCTGGATCTAGATTTAGAACGGTCAGAGGACCTGGAACGTCTGTGACGGGATCTCCAGGGGGACAACCTGCTACCCCTCTTTTCCACTGACCGTGACTTAGACCTGTAGTGGTCAGAAGACCTAGAACGTCTGCGTCCAGACCTTCGAGAGGACAGTCGCTTTTCTACTGACCGTGATTTAGACCTGTAGCGGTCAGAAGACCTAGAACGTCTGCGCCCAGACCTTCGAGAGGACAGTCGCTTTTCTACTGACCGTGACTTAGACCTGTAGTGGTCAGAAGACCTGGAACGTCTGCGTCCAGACCTTCGGGAGGACAGACGCTTTTCCACTGACCTGGACTTAGACCTGTAGCGATCAGAAGACCTGGAACGTCTCCGCCCAGACCTTCTAGAAGACAGTCGTTTTTCCACTGATCTGGATTTAGATCTGTAGCGGTCAGAAGACCTGGAACATCTACGTCTGGACCTTCGGGAGGACAGTCGCTTTTCCACTGATCTGGATTTTGATCTGTAGCGGTCAGATGACCTGGAACGTCTACGTCTAGACCTCCCAGAGGACAGTCTCTTTTCCACTGATCTGGACTTAGACCTGTAATGGTCAGACGACCTGGAACGTCTGCGTCTTGACCTCCGGGAAGACACTCTTCTCTCTCTCTTCTCCACAGATTGGGATCTAGATTTGGAATGCTTTTTTCTGGAATCTGAATAGTTTCTGCTTCTAGAACGTCCTCTTTTAGAGGTCAAACGCCTGGATGTAGAACGCGACCTTGATTTTTTCTTCCGCTTCCTAGACCTAGACTGAGATTTGGAGCGACTCCTTTTTTGTTTCTTTCCATCGTGTTTTTTATCACTGCTTCTTCTATGGCTACTTTTTTCAACTTTCTCAAGTCTCATCAGCGTCTCCCTCATTCGTGCCGCCACATCAGGCTGCACTTCAGAGGTTTCTGAATCTCTTTTCTCAGACTCCTCTTCTGGAGTTGCTTCTTTGACAGGCTCAGCTTCTGCAATGACTTCTGACTGGCTTGCCTCTACCACATGTACTGCTTCTGTAATGATCTCAGGTACTGGAGCTGCTTCCAAATCTTGTGTCTCTGCCTCCAACTCCACAGCTGCTTCTGCATCTTTCAGCTCTACAACAGTCTCAGGAAGAGGAGCTGTTTCTAATTCTTTTATTTCTGCCACATGAGCTGGAGATGCTTCCACCTGTTTTGTGTCTCTGATTATTTCAGATTCAGGAGTCCCTGCTGAATTCTTTTCATCTGCTGCATGTGAAGAACTAAAAACTGCTTCTGCTATTAAATACTCAGATGCTCGAGTTTCCTCTGCATCTTTCTTCTCAACCGATATTTCATATTCCTGAGCTTGACCTGGAACTCTCACATCCTCCATTTGTTGACCCTGCACCCCTTCTGCATATTGTACTTCCGCTGCCACTCCATATTCCAGTGTTGTTTCTAGATCTTTCATGTCCCCTGGTTTTGGAGCTGCTTCAGAAGATTTCATTTCAGCAGCACTCAAGATTTCTGAAGCCTCTTCTGTACTCCTCCATTCTGCAGCAGATTTTGCTTCTAGAACTGCTTGTTGATATTCTTGCTTTTCAGTGTGTGAAAATTCTAGAACAGCTTCTGAAGTACCTTCTGAAACATCCATAGCCCCCACATTTCCAGACTTTTGGTAAGTTTCCAAGCCCTGGATATCCATGTGTAGCTCAGGCTCTACTGTTGCAGACTCTTTCATATGTTCCAACAACCTCACTTCTCTAGCTTCTGATGCTGGCTCCAAATATTTTGCTTTCATTGTTTTCTCTGTTTCTGAAGCTTCTTCCAAATGTTTCTCATTGATGAGCAGGGGCTCATTTTCTTGTGTGCTTGTCCTGCTTGTTACAATTACATATTCTACAGCAGGTCCTCGAGTTCTCACATCTGTCAAAATCTCAGAACCCGAATTTCCTTGCAAGTTTCTCCCTTCTGTCAACATTTCTGATGCCACAGTTTTTTCTTCCACTCTGGGCAAGAACTCTAATACTGCTTCTGAATGGCCTACTGTTTGTTCCTGTGCAGATTTTGAACCTGTTTCAAAAGTCGGCACAGGTTCTGTTATTGCTTCTTTGCTCCTTGCCTTTGCTTTGTTTGGATCTTCTGCAGCAACTTCTGAATGCCTCATTTCTCTAACCACCTCAGATGCTGATGTCCTTTCCATGCCTTGCAGTAGTGTCCTTGTTTCAGACCCCACAACCATTTCCAAATTTTGCATCTGTGTTGAGTATGAAGTTTTTGAACTCGCTTCCACATCTTTTACCTCTGCAACCACCTCAACTTCTGACAAGTTGTCTAAACCTCTCACTTTTACAGTGGCAGAACTGGTAGCTAGTTCAGAAACCTTCATCTCCCCTACCACCTCAGTTTGCAAGGTCCTTGTATGTGTCATGACCTGAGACTGTGAAATGATGGTTGCACCAAGAGGTCCTGCAACTGCTTCTGCATGTTTTGGTTCTCTCTCTGCTGTGGTTTTCAAATGCATCACTCCTGCTAATGCCTCAGATGCTCTAACTGGTTCCGTGCTTACACATGCAACCATGGATTCAGGAGTCCTTTCTGACCTTTCTTCTGTATCCTTCCTTTCTGTTTCTGCTACAGGTCCTATAGTTGTTTCCAAACTTTTCACTGGTCTCACAGATCTGACTTCCATGGCTAGACCAGCATCCAAGCCTGCTTCTACTCCTGCCATACTACCTAGATTTATTTCTGAAACTTTTGACACTGCTGTTGAATCCAGTGTTGCTGCTAAACCTCTGGCCACAGTCCCACAACGCCTGGCTTCTTCTGAAGCTTTCACACCTTCCATCTGCAAAGACAGTGAAGCTGTTTCCAGAGTTTTTGTTTCCACCACAGCCATTGGTCTTGGGACTCCTCCTGGACCTTTCATGGCTTCTCTCTGCAAAGACAGGGGAGTTGCTTCCAAATTTCTCACATCTGATTTGCTCTCAGATCTTGATTCTCTCAGATCCTCTGGTCGTCTCAATAATGAAGTACTGCCTGAATCTTTTGCCTCTGTTAGAGCTACAGGCTTGAGAGCAGATTCTGAAATTTTTGAAGCATTAGTACTTTCCAGTTGCAAAGTAGCTTGACTTGTTTCTTGACATTTTACTCCTGTTAGTGTTGCAACTTCCACAGTTGCTCGTGGACCTCTAAAACCCTCTGCCATTTGGATTTCTGGAGTTGTTCGTGGAACAAAGGTCTGCGCAACTGCTACAGGTTCTAAAGTTGCTCTTAAATCTTCTGTCAATTCTGCTGGAAGTGCAGATTCCTGGCTTCTACTCACACTTCTTGCTCCTGTCAAGACTTTAGGTTGTAAGAACACTCCTGATGCATTCAGTACTGTTGCAGGATCATTGGTACCTTCCGCATCTTTGACTACTCCAGCTTGCAGACACTCTTGAGCTGTTTTGACATCTTTTGCTGTAATACCCATAGGTTCCACGATTGTTCCCAAAGTTTTGGGCTTTACTACAGCAACTGGCTGCAGAGCTTCTTCCAAAGCTTTCACATTTTCCATATGTGCAGAGGTTCTAGCTGGTTCCATATCCTTCACATTTGTAACAGCTCCTGGTCCCAGGGGTATTTTGGCACTTTGTATTTCCACCTGGGTCACAGCAGTCGCTGCAGGTATATTAAAAGGATGTTGTAAAGATACATCTGGCTTCAAGACACTTGAACCCTCCATGGTGCTGCACTGTGTCATTCTCAAATGATCAGATATAACTGAAGGCTTCAGTGATGGCTCCAAAGTTCTGCTCACACCCCCTAATTCCAAAGATCTTCCCACAGTTGCTTCTGGAATTTTTACTTCTCCCATGGCCACAGACATGTGGGCTACCTTCACAGTACTCAGATCTGCCTGATTTGCACATTCAGGAATTGTTGTCACATCACTTGCCAGAGACACAGATACTGAAGTTGCTTCTAACCCTTTTACTCCGCTCTGTGCCACAGACTGTAGAGATGCTTCTGAATATTGCAGCACCTCCATGGTCTCAGATGCAAGAGCTGTATCCAAAGCTTTAACCTCCCCGGTGCTTTTAGATTCCAGAATAACTTCTGAACCTTTCAGTGCTCCTATTGCCTCTGAAGCTAGAGTTGCTGCTGAATCTTTCTGAATTTCAAACAGACTGGTGACTCCAGGTGGGATGCTCGACAAAGTACTATTTCCAGTATCAACAAGAACACCCTTTTCACTTGCATTAATAGCTACAGGATAAATATTTTCGTGAGACTGTTTAATTTGTTCTTCTCTAGTGCAAATTTTAGTTTGAATTATACTAGCATTTTCTTGGATATCAGATTGGCTGCCTTCTAAATTAAATGGAGGATTTGTTACACACAAAGTCCCCCTCTCACTTCCAAGATTTTCCGTAGATTGCTGAGAAACAAGTCCTAAAGCTTGTCTGTCAAGCTCCTCACTTGTTTTTAAACACAGTTCTTCTGGCTGCACATGGACAGCCAGATTTGCATCTCCAAATCCTCCATGCTGTACACTCGATATGGAGCTTGATTTCTCTGGCAAATGAGAAGCAGGCTGCACACCTGCATGTTCTCCATGATGTGTACTCAACTTTGACTCCTTTGGCTGCTTTTTATGCTTTTTTTCTTTCTTCCTTTTCTTCTTCTTTTTCTTCTTCTTCTTGCTTTTGTGTTTCTTGTTCTTCTTTGATTTTTTCCTAGGAATTTCATCTTCACCAGTAGAGCTTCTTTTTGTAGACTTGGTACTATTTTTCACAGTATTTTTGTCTACATCTAGAAAAAATGAGATTTTCCTTGTAAATGTTATTAAATCTACATTTTTAAAATTCTTTTAGACTTGTGATCAAGTCCATGGACAGAGATACAAAAAATTTAAACTTGAAACCCACGCCTTCTTCACTAAACTGCCATACACAAACAGCACACACTCCCTTTTCAGCCCTCTCACCCTTTCTCTCAGGCATCACTTTAATTCAAAATAACTAATTCTTTCAGAAATTTAACCAGATCTTCTTGGTCAGCAATACAGTTTCAGAGGGAATGTGACTCTTTCCAAGAAGTAGTTGGATACACTTCCACCTATATTCACCTGGGCAGTGCACTCTTCCAGGAGGCTGTAGCTGTGCTTTTAAACTACTCCAAGCTGCACATGGAAGTGAAACAAGAACTCCCATTTTCCAGACAAAATATCTAAGTGGTAGTATGCTTATTCCATAAAATGTGGCCATTATCCCCTACCATGATGTAACTTCTGTGTGAGCCCAGTAACACCAGTGTGTTAGAAATTACCTAAGCACATTTACTGATTAAGTTTTTCAAACAAATTTGGGGAAACGGCATCTACTTCCCCAGTCTCAAGCCTTAAGGCATTGCAGGCAACCGGCTGCTCAGACTGGACTGCAGTTGCCAGAAACAACTGCAAACTTCCAAATACCTAGTGGAGCTTTTGCTTCAAACAGGTAAGCAACTAATAAATTCAGGTGACTGCAGGGACAAGCAATCACTGAGAGGCAAAGAAAAGAGGCAGACTGAGGTTTCAGTCACCTTTTAATAATTCTATACCTCATTCCCTTGAAATTTAACCTATATTAGGTTCTTATGCTTCCTCGTATCCAGTGCCATGTCTTCATGACAAAGGCACTTCTATTAAAGGCAGCTTGTTATAATTTCTGTTAAATATGAGTTATACATTCAAGTTTGCTTGCATAATGTATTGTCTTCAAGGATTATATTTATACTGGCCAGTTCAGCAAGATGGATTCTCCAATTATTATCTGGCTGTGACTACAAAGCATGCTCTTCCAAGTGAACAATGCAAAACCATTCAAAAACCGTTGGTAATTGCAATACTATTAAATTAATATGACATAAGATTCCATACACACGTATCTCAGGTTTTAAGCACACACATTTTTATGGAATAAACAGCTAAACGAAAAATAGTGTTTCCACCAACACTGCTGTGAATGCAATTAAAGAGGACAATGAAGCAGAGTCAAATGACCTTTCCTACACAGCATTTTCATATAATCTCTGTTGTACAACAGCAGCATTAACTCCTTTCCAGATATGAACAGTGGCAATGTTTACCATAGGTTAAGTTTAATAATTTCCAGGTTAATAGGTCTCACTTATTTATTACCACGTTAGCTTCCCTCACTCTTCCATGACAGAAGAACAGAAAAACAATTTAAAAAATAATAAATAAAAATGCTAGCCTAAAGTGCTTCTTGTACAGGATAAGTACAAGATTGCTGAAAATACTCAAGGTAAACAAACCACTGTTCATAAAAAGAAAGAAAAAGCAATTCCAAAACCTTGCAAATGAAACATCTGAAATAAACAGTCTTCTACACTGCCTCTTAGGAAAAAAAAAAAATCACTCTGGAACTATACTTAGCAAACACATAGCAGTTTCAACTCCAAAAAATTAGAAATGCCAGAATTGAAATTATCACATTAAATGCAGAGCCTTTGTCTCACTAACTCTCCTGATTCAGAAGTTTTACAGAAAAGGACTAGCCCTGTAAGAAGGAATACTCATATGCAGCTTTTCGGCATAATAAAGCCAGTCATTTGTTGAAGTTCTAAGACAGCTACATAAAAATTTCTTAAACTTTGGAAGATTGTAATCTGAGTTTCTGCATTTTAAAGATATGTGCATTATTCATTATAAAACAACAAAGCATCTTACTCTGATGAAAGTTAATCATACAGTTCTGAATTCTAATAAATGATTTTTAGAGATAATCTTGCAAACCAATCCAAAGCAACACAACAAAAAATGCTTCTATTCATCAGTACCAGCTTTGTTAGTAAGAACTGCTCATTGAGACCCTGAAGTAGGTATATACAAAATAAAGCACAACTATATATATACGGATATTATTTATATGTTTTAACATTATTGTAATGGACAGAACAGAAAAATAACTTTTTTGCACATTAAGTAATGCTTTCGTATAATAACCAGCTTCAATTTTTAAATTACTCATTTCTCTGCCCATCTATGGTTGTAACTCACAGTAGACAAAAAAACAACTTAACAAACATTGCTATAAACATACAACTTGTCAGATAAAGCTCAGTGAGAGAAGTAGTACTGAAAAGTACTTTTTCATCTCTGCTAAACTGATTAAATTTTAAGCACTATGACAACCTTCTTAAACAAGAACATATTTGCCAAATGTGTTTTCATTTACCTGATTTGCACTGCAGCTCTGTATCAAGGGCTCCAGAGAGCACTTCCTCTATTTTCTGCACTATCTGATCATTCTGACGACTCCCAGCACCAGCAACAGTGTCATCTGAAGGGTTGGCTTGCTCAGCTGGGATTGTGTCACCATTGGGCTGGCCTTCTACCTTTCCACTAACCAAAAAAAATATCAACATAATACAAGCAATTTTGAGCCATTTTTTATTTTTTTTTCTAACTTATAAGCATTTATTATACTCAGCCCTTCAAATCAGTATTTCAGCCTCCTGAAGAAGCTGTGCTTTTAGTGAAACATCTACCTCTGGATTAACTTTCGCTTGTTCACAACGGAACACGTTGTGCCACAGTGCCCATGCTTTACAGGACAACTTGTGCAGGCTCCCTTCACAAAATAGGCACCCACCAATCTTCTCCACCAGATTTTGCTGACCTTGCAACACAAGGCTGGGGAAAACTAGGCGAGCTTAAACGTAGTACGGCCACTAATAAAAATCGCACAGACGCTCGCCCCTTCCCCGAAACAAGAGAAACCGG